>JAJAGP010000060.1:278516-846016 GCA_025084515.1 Ancistrus triradiatus | reverse complement strand
TTTATTAGAACCAACCATAAAACACAAGGAATTTGAAAGCTGCCAAGTTGAACCTTTTCCAGTCCGAAGAAGCTTGATCAAGGATGCTTTTTGTAAGGGTAGCAGCCAAGAAACCACTTTTTCAGAAGGGGAACAGGGTGAAAAGACTAAAATATGCTAAAGCACACAAAGCTGAAGATAATGATATTCTGTGGAAAAATTTTATATATAGTCAATATACCACTGCTAAACAATAAATCTAATGGTGGCATAAGACTTTTGCACAGTACTATACATTCCATCCTAGCTCCGGTGCAGAATCCGTTTGTTATGAAATGGGACGGTACCTTAAAGTAGGAATCTCCCACGTTGATGCGTTTTGGGGGACCCGGAAGATCCTCGTGATCGAAGTATGCCAAAGTCATGCAGGCGAACCCATGCGAGGCAAACAGCGCCGCTCGATACTCCACCAGACCTCTCGCCAAACCCCACAGGTCCAACACGGCTGGAAACGGGCCCGGACCTGGAGCAGAGGTGAGGGGCACAACAAAAAAGGTGATCGTGATTAATATATACCGAGATGAGCTTTGCAGGATGGGCTGAGTCTTTCTGAGACTCACCAGGAGGGAGGAATAACGTCCCCACAAGCTTGTTTTGTCGGACCTCTATCCTCCTGACTCCAGGCGCGATGTACCAGCGCTGGAGGGAGACCTCGGCCAGGCCACTCTCTGCTTTCACCTGATCATCAGATGGAGAGACGTGCCCCTCCAGCACAGACACATCCACTGTAAACGGGGTCTCTACGTTTAACTTCCGCAGCCTGAAAGCATCAAACATGATGTTTAGCAAACCTTCATGGATGTGGTACTGTGTATGTTTGGCATCTGGTGGTGAAGCAGTGGAACTGACGGTCCTTCACAATCGTATAGCTTTGTTTTCTCCGTAAAACTAAACCAAGGATGGCATTTTTCTAATAATCCATATACTGTATGTGATTGGCTCATACAACTGTAACTGTGCAGGTTTGATTGATGTCATCGGTCTCACCTCAGCAGTGTCTGTCCTGGTGCAGGCTGGAGAGTCCAGAAAAGACCCATCGGCTCACAGCCCACATAGGAGCCACCCACGGACGAGTGTTTGGTCACTGAGGATGAAAATCAAACATTATCTCACTATTATAAGCTGCATTCCAGGCCTGCAACTCACTCCAAAAATTTAGGGCTAGTAATGAGGTAAAAAACTAAATAAGGATGTAATTTCAAACAGGTGATTATAATCATGATTTGGTCCAAAAGCAGTCTTTTAGAATTAAAGATGATCAGAGGGTCTTCAGTTTATCAACAAATGTTTAAAAACAATGTTCCTCAAAGGAAGACTGGAAGAGATTTCCAAATTTCCTCCTCTATACTGCATAATATCATTAAACAATTCAGAATCTGGAGGAATTTCCTAAAAAACCTACACTGAAGAGGGGTGATCTCCACTCCCTCAGACAGCACTGCATCAAGAACCGTCATTCATCAATAGCTGACAGAACCACATGGGCAAGGGATTCCTTTATCAAACCTTCATCAAGCTCTACAATACAGAGTTGCATTCACAAATGCCACTTAAAACGTTACTGTGCTGAAGAGAAGCCTTATGTTTACTACTCAGGTATATGTCCCAGGATGGCAATGAGGCAATCTGGCAAATCAACAGATACATAGAACATACGCTAGAAATGGAGATCAAACGAGACTGGCTCGGTCATTAGAGCGTGGCACAGGTGGGATTTGAATCCTGGACCTTAGGATCCATAGTCCAGTACATTAACCACTAGGTCATGGTATCCTGACTGCTATAAAGTCAGGTTGTTGCTCTGTATAGTTCACAATAAGCATAGATTTACCGAATCACCTCCTTGCCACCAGGGGACAGATGCCCGAGTTACAGTTCCTCAACCAGACATAAAAGACCTCATGTCGTCTCAGGATCGATCGGTTACGAACTCACAGTCCACACTGCCGTCCTCGTCGGTGTAATAATGAGAGACGGACTGCCACAGATCTCCTTCTTCTGTAAGCAACCTGGCCCTCATGCTTATGGGCGAGTTTTGGGGCAGATAGCGCGCCTTCAGAATGACCCGCTCATCGACCAAAGCTCGAAGCGGCGTGGCTGTTAACACCGGAGTGGGTTTGCAGGTTCTCCATCTCACCTGACCTGCAGAGAAGAGAAACAAATGAGGACCAGGGTTTATGTCAGGAAAGGGTGTGGATCCACAGTGCAGGAGTTCAGGTACAGATCCATAGGTGATGTTTAACCTTCTATAATGAATAAACTATGGAGTTACTCTGGAACTCACACTCACTCACGGCCTAATGATCAACCTAAAGGAGCTTCAGTCCTCCTATTTCAGTGTGTAAAGAGTAAGGGCACAAACCTAAACTGAAGAGGGGTGATCTCCGCTCCCTCAGACGGCATTGCATTAAGAACCATCATTCATCAATAACTGATAGAACCACATGGACAAGGGACTCCTTTATCAAACCTTTATCAAGCTCTACAATACAGAGTTATATTCACAAATACCACTTAAAATGTTACTGTGCTAAAAAAGAAGCCTTATGTTATAACCATGTCCAGAAGCGCCATCAATGTTTCTGGGCTCTAAGGCATCTGGGATGGACCATCACCCAATGGAAACAGGGACCCAGATAGTTATGATGTCTAAAATCCAAGCTCTGTCATGGTATGGGGTCGGGTCGGGGCCCTTGGCATTAATGCAGAAAAGGGTTTAAATCCCACCTCTGCCAAGCTGCCACTGTTGGGTCCTTGAGTAAGACCGTTAACCCACAATTGCTTGGATTGTAAGACTGTACCAATTGTAAGTCACTCTGGATCAGGGCGTCTGCTAAATGCTGTAAATGTACATTTTAGGGCAACATAAGCTGCGTTTAAGACGACATCTTTTCCAGGGACGTCCATGCATTTTTCTACAAGACAAAACACAAAACAAAACCACATGCTGCACATTACAAAGGCATGGCTGTGGAAGAAGAGGGTACGGGTACTGAACTGGCCCCCCTGCAATCCTGACCTTTCCCCCACTAAGAATGTGTGGAGATTTTAGAAATGGAAAAATGTGATGACGCCAACAACCCTGTAAGACGAGTTTGCAGGAAGAATGGAACAAAATAACACCTGAAACACTAAATCACTTGGTTTTCTCGGTGCCAAAACATACTTTAAGGGTCATACTTACAAAGTGTAATCCTTACAATGTTACAAAGTGGTAATTTACCGCAACAGCTGTTGACGATAAAAAACAAAATATATCTCGGGTTCAAACTGTTTAATTTGCATTTTCCCTACCGGGATCATTTTATATTTTCCTAAAAACCCATTGTGTTTATAGGGTTCATATTGTGACCTGATAGATAACGGAAGAAGAGAAGAAATTACAGCAGTCCTTACCTGTGTGTGCAGGTTTCCTAAGGGGCGTTGAGCTGATCTGTAGCTGCAAAACACGCAAAAGCGCTCCAGTACACAAGAACCTGTGCATGGTTTCTGCTTTTTATTAAAATGAATAATTTACTCCACCAGTCAGAGACACACAAGCATTTTTATCCGCTTACAGTCTGGGGAAATACGAAACCAAACAATCCCCAGGACGAACTTGCACTGTACGAAACACTTGCTTCCAGTGTGTGGATTTAAGGAAGTGTTTCCTTAGTAACTTGAGAAGATTAATTTTGAGCCTCTGCAGGAGAAGCTCATTCAGTAACCATGCAAAAACATAAACTAGCTCTCCAGAACAGAACCCGTCACACTCATCTGTTAATTTTCCTTCTAAGTTGATTTATTTATGAACGTTGTCTCCAGTTTTGAAACAAAGAATGCACAATTACAGCTCCCATCCTAAAGGTGGCGCTCTAAAAGACTAAAGCTTTATTTATATAGTTCCTGTGAAATAATACAAAGTCCACGTATAACGATTACATACATATATACTCTTTAATATTTCAAATAAATAAATCTGCATTATTTAAATAGGAAATTATATATGTTACTTTTTAAACACATACAAAACACATACAAACTTTTTAAATAGTGCTGTAAGATGTGTTAGAAACATATGCCTTTGTAACTACGAAAGCCACACATTTTTGCACCCCTATAATTATTTGCATCTTATATATTTGCATTTCTAATTGTGGTGATGTCACTCGTTCAGACTAAGTCTCTTTGAGATCTGATTTTGCAGGTGCATCTCAGCCATAGCTGAAAAAGTACAAAATGTTCTTTGGCCTTGGAAGTGTTCACCAGTTTTGCAAAGTGTGGGTATGTGTGTGCGTAAGATTTGTTGTACAGAGGCATGCTGTACACTCCAGTAACTTGGGTTATTTCACATGTTCATGTGTTTAATTACTGTCTGGTACTTAATCATTTGTAATTTGATTAATAAGCAAATTTATTCCAAGTGATCCTTTTATTCTGTAAGTGCATATGATGAATAACTATATTTTTGACGTTAAAGTGTTAATTTAAAGCTTTTACATGGTCACAAACGTTGTAAAAAAAAAATGATGACATAATGTTTGACCCTGACTGAGTTGTATATAAGGGCCAGAGATTTGTGGCTCTTCAGCTTCTTTGCATCGATGCGGCAATAAAATTGTCTGCTTCTCCACTGAAACTTTAATTCGGCTTGAGTGTGATTTTTTGATTAAATGAGCAGAATGTATTCTGTCAAAAAACTACGACAATAGTAAAATATTAGACATTAAATTATAGTCAAAGGAGGAGTATAAATTGCATTAGAAGGCTAACTTAGTAGATAGAGTTAGGGGTATAATAATAATAATAATAATAATAATAATAATAATAATAATAACAATAATTATTATTATTGTTATTATTATTATTATTATTATTATTATTATTATTATTCATACACCTTGACAACGACAACGACACACTTATAATCATCACTCTTACTTTACTGTATTAGTAGTACAGTAGGAGTAGTTGTACTATTTACACTGTGAGACTTTTGTTTTGAAAAACTCACTCTGCAGTCGTTAAGCTGAGTAAACATGGGCTTCGTCCCAAATGGCACTCTAATCACTGCTCCTTACTTCTTACAAACTAAAGCTGTGCACAACGTGCTGTACATTTTTTCCTATTTTTTGTAAATTGCACTATTTTAGCACACATTGGAACTGGGTTTTACTTACTTTGAGCTTCCTTTTATTTTGTTTTTGGTTTAACCTTCCTAATAAGTGCACTTTGTAGCACATGAGGTCCGGATGGGAACAAGGCGCCTGTTGGTACCGTTTTCACACTAGAGATCGGGTTCTTGTTTTTGTAGCGCTGTTTGTTTGTAACTGAGTGGATTTGGAGCGGAATGTAAGCTGAGGTTATAATTACACTGGTTTGGAATAAAGCGGTCAGTGAATGTGTAGTTCTGTTCGTTTATTTAACCGAACTGAGTCAGGCTAGCTAGCGCTCGCTTCGTCGTTTAAACAAAGGTTTGTTTCTGTTAGCATGCTAACAGCTAACTGCTAGCTGCATTCTAGTATATAGTATACATACGTGGATGGGTACCCGGATGATAGTTATATTTTAGTTTAGATATTTAAATTGCATTGTTTCTAATTTAAAAGGCGTATTAATGCAGTATTGCGGGTGTAATATCTAACAGACGGTATGCGGGACTGAAAGCGGGCTGTGTTATGGAAAAAGGTGAGCATTTTGTTTTATTTTATTACATACTATTCAATGAAAACTCGGTGTTAGATAAAATAGATTTTTCCAATGCAGTGATTCAACATCTAGCTGATGACAGCTTCGTTCATCAGTGTTAACGATTATGTAATTTAGTCGTTTAGTATAGTTATAATCTATGTTAAATATGTTTATTGATACACTTATGAACGCGTCTGTTTTGCACAATAGTTTGCCATTTGCTTATTTTCCTATATATTTTATATTATGTAGTTTTATAGTGAATCCGAACCCAGGCCCGCAGTTACTAGCAGTGTCCAGCAGGTGGCTCTGCATGGTGTGAAATAGTAGAGACGTATTTAGTTTTCTCATCATCCCTACTTGTAAATGAACGTGTGCGCGTCGCGTGTGTTCAGAGGTAAAAGCAGACGTGTCCCCGGCGGTGGTCGGAGGGGTGAACGTGGGGACCCTGGCAGCTCAGAGTAGGTCTGAAGATGAAGAGTTGACGAGCGTGAAGGACGTGAAGAGACCGGCGGCTCAGGCTTTCAGCGGAGGAGGCCTCGTTCCTAAACGTAGGAGCTCGTCCAGGTACCGTCACTTGATCTGGTCTGTACGGCGTTTAGGGATCGGGCGATGTGATGTCACGCCCTGACTGTACAAGCGCCAAGGTTTAAACTCAGCGTTGTTCTTACAGGTCCATCAAGAGGAAGAAGTTTGATGATGAGCTGGTCGAAAGCAGCCTGGTTAAATCCTCCAGCAGGGTCAAAGGTCCACCAGGCATGGAGCCGATCCGATGCCCCGGCACCGACCCGTCACCCAACGACAGGAGAAAGGTCTTAAATATATAATGTGCATAAGCCATTATTTCTCTGTGATTAATGGGTAATATGATGTGTGTGGCTCCGTCTTGGCCGTGTCTGACCTGGTCTGACTTATCTGTGGTTTTATTTCTGTCTGATTCCTATCTCATCTAATCTTCGTGGCTTTTCTCTCTGTCACTGTTTATCTGTTTATTACTTTCTGATAAAAGTTTGCTGACACCATGGTAATTGCCGAAACTAGTCTTAATCTTATAGTTTGGTGTGAGTGAGAGAGAAAGAGAGAGTGCACCCCTGTAGGTAACTCCTGAGTTCACACAGCACTTATATCACACCTTTGTGTCAGGTATCGAAGTCCAGCACATCCTTAACTCCGCCCCTCAGCATGGTGATTACGCCATCACCCATCACCAAACGCATGAAGAAGAGCAAGCAGCCGCTGCAGATCACTAAAGACCTGGGCCGCTGGAAGCCCACCGACGACCTCCTGCTCATTAACGCCGTGTTGCAGGTTCGAAGCGCTAGCGATGTGCCCGTGGTGCCCCGCCCGCTGTGAGGTGGTGCCCTAACCTGTTTGGGGTTTGTTTCTGTGTTTTGTTTAGACTACAGATCTGACGTCGGTTCATCTGGGAGTGAAGTTCAGCTGCCGCTTCACTCTGAGGGAGATTCAGGAGCGCTGGTACGCCCTGCTCTACGACCCCGTCATATCCAAGTGAGTCCGACCCCTCTCGCCTCTCACAGCCGGAGCCGCCCCGCCCCATTCCCAGCTGCTCTGGTAGCCGCACGGGCACGAGCTTCAGTGGCGACCTTTCTGTGTGTCTGCGCCCGATTGTGTGTTTGTGAACCCACTTCTGTGCCTGTTTGTGTTTCTGTGCCCGATTGTGTGTGTCTGTGCCTGTTTGTGTGTTTTATGCCAAATTCTGTGTCCAGTTTTGTGTGTTTCTGTGCCTGTTTGTGGTGTTTTTGCCTGCTTTTGTGTTTCTGTGCGTGTTTTTTGTGTTGTTTTTGCCTGCTTGTGTTGTTTTTGCCTTTCTCTCTCTGTCTTTGCCTGTTTGTTTGTGCCTCTACCTGCTTGTGTGTGCTTATATGTGTGCATTTATTTATTTATTTATTTGTGTGTGTGTGTGTGTGTGTGTGTGTGTTTTATGCTGCAGGTTGGCATGGCAGGCCATGAGACAGCTCCACCCCGAGGCCATCGCCGCCATTCAGAGCAAAGCTCTGTTTAGTCAGTCAGAGGAGGCTCTGCTGGCCAAGATCAGCTCCGTACGTCACTAGGTTTACCTCTAACACACACACACACACACACACACACACACACACACACACACACACACACACACACACATACGTACACTCACACACTGAATTGGAGGGAGTAATGGCGGGTGGACATGTTGCTTCCACTGGGGCTATTGACTGGATTATGGATTTGACGTTGGATAAAACACATCCCTCTTTTATTTCTGTGTAAGACTAAGCAAGGATTGTGTTCTTGTATAGGATTTTAACCAACAAAAACTTCAGTTCTCTGCAATTCAAATAAATAACTTGGAAAAAGACAATTGATGAGGTTTAAAATTGTAAACAAGACGTTCCGTTGTAGCTTCACCATGCCGTAAATAACCGAGTGAAAAAGGTTTTTGTTTTTATTTCTGAAGAATAAGAATTCCAAATATCCTGCCCTTGTACAAAAGGGGTTTTGCGTAACACCACGCACGTCGCCACCTTCTGCATCGCTGGTTTAGTATCATGTCTCAACGGATCGTTGGGCCCCCAGCAATCACAGAGCTGTCTAAGTGATTGTTTTCGAAGCTTCATCGGTAACGCAGACTGGTCTATAATGTTTTCCGTCTCCAATTAAAGCGTTACTGCATTACGTCATATAATATAGATGCCTGAGACCTGTCAGCCTCCGATGTTTTGGGCTTGGTGATCGATTGCCGATTTCTTTCCGTTGGAGCAGAACAGCCAGCCGAAGCTGGAGGTTTTCCAGGATTTGCTGAACAAACACCCCAGCGTCTTCTACCCGTCACGCACCGCCAAGAGCTTACTGATCCACTGGCAGCTTCTCAAACAGTACTACCTACTGGACGACCAGAGTGGTAAGAACACGCCCTCCTGCCATGTGTACCGCGCTACAGCCTCGTATCCCACACGGGCTCTCTGTGTTACAGTTCAGCCTCTGCCCAAAGCAGACCAGGTCCTTAACTTCTCAGATGCAGAGCAGATGGTGGACGACGCCAAGCTGAAGTAATAACACACACACACACACACACACACGTATGTAGTGTCTGTGCAAAAGTCTTAGGCCACCATTAGATTAGATATAGCATCTATACAGCTACAACATACAGGGTAGTGTTAAATGGTTAGGATTTACACTTATGCAATAGATGTCTGTGGGAGCTCAATTAAGAATTGTTTTTTTTTCAAAGGATAGCAGTCAAGAAACCACTTTTTTGGAACAGAAACAGGGTGAAAAGGCTGAGATGCTAAAGCTCTCAGAGATCTGGATGCATGTCAGTGGAGACTATGGAGAATACAGATTGATTAATCCAAGTTTTAAATATTTGAGACCCATAATATGGTCTGGTCTGCTACAGAACTGATGGAACTGATGTTATGCTGAAACATTAGTCACTGCTCATGTCCAACTAATAAATGTTTTATCTTAGACTGAATCGCAGCGATGTAACGTTGCTTATGCTTTGGATATTCAGCCTTCTTGCTTTGGGTTTGGATTTGTGCCGCCGTGATCTTGATTAAAATGTTTACATCCTCACTTTGTCAGGCTTCCAGCGGGGGTTTGATTTGTAGTTCTCCGACTTTTCGATGTGACTTTTAACATAGCGTTACCTTCACACCAAGTGCTGTTTTTTATCTAAACACTCCCTACTTTTGCTTTCTTCAATTTATTCTTTAACGTGTCTGAGGTTTTGCCGTGTCTTTTTCGCATTGTCAACTTAATAAAAACAAAGACACGTGCGAAGATCAGTGCATAAAGCTCTAATTTGTGTTTTTTATCTTGGGTAAATAATCACCCGGTTCCATCCAGTCCCTGTGAGCTTTATCACCATCATTCTCCAGCCTTTCAGTTCTATCTCACCAGATCTTTCCTTTAATATCCATGTTTTTAGAGTCCTACAAGTTCTGCCCAACGAGCGAGCTCTGATTGGTCGGCCTGATTTTAATGCAGGACGGCATTAAAAGTCGTGGGCTCTTTTTCAAAGCTTGATGTGCATTTTTTCGCCTGTAAATAAGTCCGTCCGCGAAAAGAACTGTTTCATTCTGCGTTTCTGCTAATGGGTGGATCTGTGTTTGTTAGGGACAGCAGGGACGAGGTGCTGGAACACGGTGAGTTTGTTTAATTGCCCTGCTCTTGTTCGTCCTCCCTTTTGATGGTTCTCTTGTTCTATCAGGCGCTGACCCGTGTGTCTGTTCCTCTTTCCTTCCGATTCTCCGTGTCACTGTCATACAGAGCTGATGGTGGCGGATCGGCACCAGAAGAGGGAGATCAGGCAGCTGGAGCAGGAGGTTCCGCGCTGGCAGGTCTTGGTGGACAGCATCACCGGTCAGTTCTGCTTTAGACCCGGTTTGCTCTTCATGTCCTCACACCTATATCAGGGATTTTTGCTGATTTTGTGATCTTTTTTCAGGCATGAACTCTCCTGACTTTGATAACCAGACTCTGGCAGCACTAAGAGGACGCATGGTCCGGTACCTCATGAGATCCAGAGAGGCGAGTATGATCCCCATCTGTAGGTGTAAGAACCGCTTCCGTGAGATAAACAATAACGAGTTCTCTTCTAACCTACAGTTCCACCTTTAGACTTTGCCCTACCTAAACTTGGTGCTGTGTATACAGTGTTAGGTAAAGGCTCAGGTGCCCGCTTAAGCTTTGTTTGAGTTTCTAATGTAAAGAGGCCACAGGCTTGAAAAAAGGATTTCCAAGAGTCGTCTTATGTTCACTCCATAACATGCACAAGCTTCTGAATGTGAGTCGGAGGAACCCAGTGACTCGCTTCCATATCTAATACAGCACCGTCCTCCCTTTGGGACAGAGCAGCAGAGGAGTGCTGTGTTCTGTTTGGGTAGGGAGGCAGAGAAGTGCTCCGGGTGCAGCCTGTCTTATAGCAGAATGAGAGCAGGTGAGAACACCTCGGAGCTACAGAGGCTCAGAGTGCAGCCTTCAGTCCTAACAGAGGAGCAGAACGTCCCAGTAACTATTTGGTATACAGAAAATAAATACTAATATATCGACTGATCAGCTTTAATTGATTAAGGTTAAGAGAAAGATTTATTTACATTCAGAGAATAAAACAGGTCTGATATATATGGCAGGCTGTTACTGAGATCCACTATTCTACCCACCGAAGCAAATCGGAGGGCGACCCCGGTGTTAGAACCAAAGCACAGCATCAGCGCTGTCATTCACATTCCTCTGTTAGAGATTCTAAATTAGTTAGATAAAGCTACAGGAAGGAAGAAAGAAAGAAAAAGGCAGACTAAAGAGAATGCTGAGAAAGAAAGAAACAAAGGAAAAAAAAGAGAAAGGCAGACTAAAAAGAGAATACTGAGAAATAAAAAGAGGCAGACTAAAGAGAATACTGAGAAAGAAAGGAGAAAAAGAGAGGGGCAGACTACAGAGAATACTAAAAGAAAAAGGCAGGCTAAAGAGAATACTGAGAAAGAAAAAGAGAAAGGCAGGCTAAAGAGAATACTGAGAAAGAAAGGAGAAAAAGAGAGAGGCAGACTACAGAGAATACTAAAAGAAAAAGGCAGGCTAAAGAGAATACTGAGAAAGAAAAAGAGAAAGGCAGGCTAAAGAGAATACTGAGAAAGAAAGTCAAAAGAAAAGGAGAGAAAGGTGGATTAAAGAGAACACAAAGAAAGGAAGGAAGGAAGAAAGAAAGAAAATCAAAGAAAGGCAGACTAAAAAGAATACTGAGAAAGAAAGAAAAATAGAAAGGCAGAAAGCCATGAAAGCTAAAGAAGAAAAGAAATATAGAAAAGAAATTAGAAAAATAGAAAAGAAGAAGGCCTAAACAGAATATTGAGGAAGGAAGGAAGGAAGGAAGGAAGAAAAATAGAAAGAAATGTTAGTCTGAGTTCTAGATCATCAGCAGTTCGGTCGGGTTAATCAGAGTCGGGCTTAACAGATCCATGAATGAAGCTCTGATCAGCCGGGGATGGTGTTTAATGAGAGACGTCGAGTTTAACACCAGCAAACGCCATGAAGGAAATCGGAAAGAAGAAGCTGCTGGAACCGGCGGAGCTGATGAGGCTGTATAACTCTCCCGTAACATTTCTGACTGATCCATCAAACCAAACCCAGCTAGAAGCTGATCCAGCATTTCTGGTGATGGGACTCAAACTGATCTTCAGCCGAGCTGTGAATCCATTAAGAGTCCAGGACCTTTGGTTTGTAAGGGTGATGAAGCTCGGCTCGTTGGAAGGATCAGGCTGATCATTAAGAGCTTCATCTACCTCATTTAAACCAAACTAATGATTTTCTGAACTCCTGATTTATTTCGGCAGGCTTTCATGCATATGATTGTAACGCTGCTGCTTTGTGGTTGCTGGTTACATGTGTATGTAGGTCAATCAGAGTGCCGTTATCGGGCGATGTCGGCCGTCCTAGAACGTCTCTCAGCCAATCAGACTGCGGGGCCAAAACTGTCTTTTTTTTTTTTTTTTTTTAAAGAGGTTTGTGTCCTCTCTTCTTTTCTTTTTTAGATCACCCTCGGCCGAGCCACCAAGGATAAGCAGATAGATGTGGATCTGTCTTTAGAAGGTCCGGCGTGGAAAATCTCCAGACAGCAGGGTAACGGTTTTCGTTCTCTTTCTCCCCTGGAGGTTACTTAATTAGTTTTAGACTCAGAAATAAAATGCAGAGCGAGCGTGGGGACAGAAGGGCTTTATTAAAATCCTGGGATGGAACCAGCGCCGGTTCGTTTGCCAGTGTTGGTGTAACTGGGGTTCTGTTATCATCAGGGATCATCAAGCTGAAGAACAATGGCGATTTCTTCATCGTGAACGAGGGCCGCAGACCGATCTACATCGACGGCAGGCCTGTGCTGTCCGGCAACAAGTGGAAGCTCAACAATAACTCGGTGTTAGAGGTGGGTACAGGACTGACGGAGCTTTCTAATCTCCCAACAAATAGCATTGCTCTGTAAACTGGTATTCATGTTCCACAGTGGATGTGGGAAATTTGTCGGGTAGAATATTATTATAACTTTGAGACCAGCCAGCCCATCAGAAAGCTGTATTTTCCTGATGGCGTGTGTTTTTTTGCAGATTGCAGGGCTTCGTTTCGTGTTCCTCATCAACCAGGAGCTTATCTCGCTCATCAAAGCAGAGGCGGCCAAGATGAACCAGCAGTGACCCTGCGCACTCAAACCCTGCCCAGCTTTATCAGATCTGCCTGAAAGCGTGTTGGAGAAAAAGAGAGAGAGGGCTCACGTACGCAGAGCGGATATCGGATATTACCATTATTTATCGGCCCTCGCTAAACCTGTTTCGGTCTGTGTATGATGCAAACGGCAAGTATTCCGCAAGAAATAAAGTCTTTTATAGGAATAATAATCAGATCTTGTCCTTGTTTGTACCTGTTCTGGGCCTGGACTGTTGTAACACAACACATTCGACACATGAGTTAAGTATTACAAAACGAAAGACGTTTTATTCGACACTTTTTCTTTCCTTCCCAGTTTTGTTGAGCCTGTTGATGGGACGTCAGAATGGGTGAGTGAGAAAGGAAAGGGGAAAATAAAATGAAAGACTAAACAAAGCCGCATTAACACCATGAGACACAATTAACAAACAGCCAAGAAGAACCGCGTTAGACACAGTACCCGCTAGCATGCGCAAAACACGCACCAGAGTAACGCGTAAGAGCACACGGTCACCGACCAGCAGAGCGAATCAAAACGAGTCAAAGTAAAGAGTGGAAAAGCAAGAGACAAAGCTATTCTAAACGAGTGACAAAGCGAGCATCAAAACAAGCACCCAGCGAAAGACATGACGAGTAAAAAATAAGCAGCAAAGCAAGTAATAACGCGAGAGCCAAAACAAGCACCGAAATGAGAGCCGAAGCGAGAGAATAAACGATCCTAAATGAGTCAAAGCGATAGCCAAAAAGAGGAAAAGCGAGAGACAAGGCAAAAGACATGACGAGTCAAAACAAGCAGCAAAGGGAGAGCCACAACGAGCCAAAATGAACACCAAAGCGTAAGCCAAAGCATAAGACATGGCGAGTCAAAACAAGCGGCAAAGCGAGCAGCAACACGAGAGCCGACGCAAGTCTAAACGAGTCAAAGTGAGAGCCAGAATGAGCACCAAACCGAGAGTCTAAGCAAACAGCAACATGAGCACCAAACCAAGAGTCATCAGGAACCAATCGGAGTGCCAACGCGAGCAGCAACACGAGCAGCAAAGCACGAACAAAAGCAGGGTGAAAGCGCACCGAACCTAGCGCCAACACGAAAGACTAGCCAAAGCAAGCAGCAGCGCCAGCTCCAACACAAACAGCAAAGGACGAGACAAAACGAGTGCCAGCGGGCAGAAAGCACCGCGTGCATTTTTTGTGACTGCAAATATGAACACCACCATGGTCCACTCCTATTGCTTTTTACCCTTTTTGTCAACTTGTTAACATCACAGACTCCTCCCACTTCGCTCGGCCAGCGGTGGCCCCGCCTCCTCTGAATGAAATCCGTCGACATGGCAGAATATTGCGCTCACAATTCTACAGTTAGGATCAAGTTGCAGCCTAAGCCCAAGTTGCAGGTGGGTATTTTTACTTGAATTTGAATGCCCCTCATGTTTAAATGATGGATTTAGGAAGAATTGGGCTTTGAATAAAAATAAATATGCCAAAAATATGAACAGGTGCAGTCAAACTGATATGTGATGATTACGGAGCCTGTGATGTAAGTCACCGATATAAATCCGAATTGTGATTAAACTATAATTAACTATGTAATGAATCTGGAACATCTGGCTGGTACAATCCTTATCTGGTAAAAATGATCAGCATGTTCCTCAACGTGTGTAAATGTATTTGGTTTATAGCTTATAATCTACTGCCTGTCCCCATAAAAGTGGCTGGATTCAGTAGTTACTGCAGTGATTAAATGTTATACAAGTGTGTTTTTGATTTTCTCTTGGCCCTGCAGTGTATGATTACTGAGGGAGATTAGATTTCAGGCGGGTGCGTCTTCATTCTGTCTGGGTTTCGTATCTGTATCGTATTCGTATTCGTATCGTATCTCTGTAGCGAAATGGTCCAGGTCAGGACAAGTTCAGGGCTAATAAATCAGACCAAATCAAGGCTAGATCATCCCTCCGGACCAGCCTGTGATTCAGTAAACACCTGAACACTGTCTTATCACGCCTGTAAGAGATAATCTCGTTTAATGGCTGCGTTTGGTCTGTGAAAACAGAGCCTGAGTGATAACCAGGGCACAAATTCAGAGGCGGGAGCCGATTTGCCTTCTTTATCCGGTCATGATTTCTACCGCCGTGACCGGCTTACCAAACACGGAGCCATGTGTGACGTACGAAGATAAATATGTCTGCTTGGGTTGAGAAACGGAATCGTTTAAGTAACAGAGCGCTCTCTCGGTCTCGCTCGTTAGGCGATGTGCTATTGATTTAGCAGCTGCCATAAGTCACTTCATCGTAAGCTAATAGTGACTTATGGAAGGTCTTTATAGCGATTAGTGGATCACAAGTTAAAGTTATCCAGCAGGATAACACACCATATCACACCATCATCAGAAGATGGTACACTGCGCTCATTAAGGGGTGCACACGGTCAGAAACAATACTCTGGTAGCCTGTGGGGTTTAAACCGTGCTCAGTTGGTATGAAGGGGTACAAAATGTGCCAAGAAAATCAACCATGCCATGTTTAAAGTCACATAAATGGAGCTGGAGCTGTCAAGTATGGATCTTTCATAATGATGGGAAGGCCTTTCGTTACATTACATACCATATAGAGTACTAACAGCCTACAGTGAACTTATTGAGGATAAATCAGGGGCAATTTTAGGATCAGAGCTTTAGGGGTGCTGAGAACCAACAGACCACACCCCCTTGTTTTTTTTGTTTTTTTTTTACTAAAAAATGGTACAATTTATGGTCATTTTGGATGACTATTCAAACACTTTTGAAGATGAGAGATAGTGGATCATACCATTTGCAAGATAAGGGGGGACTGCTGTATTTTTGTTGTTAATATATTATGTTTAAACCATTACTTTCTATGGTTTTGATATTTTTTCAACTCGCCTTAAAAAAACAACACAAAACCCTTTTACTGTTATTTTCTTAAATATATTTTTCTGCCGTTTTAACATTTTTTAACTTATCAGAGAAAAACTTTGCTTTTAAAATTAAAACAACACAAAAAAACAACTTTTTACTCCTTTTTTTAAATATTATGTTTAATCCATAAACTTACTATGATTTTAACATTTTATAAGTTGCGGAGACGATCTTTCATTAATAAAACAACAAAAAAATATTTTTTACTCTTTTTTTTTTATATTTAGTTTTTCTATTGTTTTAACATTTTTTTCAACTTCTCACAAAACAAACCTCCCTTTAACTGACTTTTTACACTTATTTAAAAAAATATATATAATGTTGAAACCATATACGTTCTATCATTTTAACTTTTTTTCAACTTATCAGAAATAAACTTTCCTTTAAAAAATGGCTTTTTACTCTTATTTTTGAAAATATTATGTTTAATCCATATGTTTTTATGATTTTAACATTTTTTCATCGTATGGAAACAGTCTTTCTTACAAAAAATGACTTATTACTCTTATTTGTAAAAATATTGTGTTTAAACCATATGCTTTCTGTGATTTTTAACATTTTTCAACTTATCACAGACAAACAAAAAAACCTACTTTTTAGTTTTATTTTTAAAAATATTATGTTTAAACCATATGCTTTTTTTTTTATGATTTTAACATTTTAACACTTATCAGAGACAAACTTCCCTTTAAATTAAACAGCAAAAATTTACTTTTTACTCTTATTTTAGGTCTCAATTTAGGGCTCTAAAAAGGAGCTAGATGTGCCTCTGGGATAAAGTATTCGGACACTCCCTCATTACTGTGTGGAAGCAGATTCTGGCACATAAACACACCAGGCAAGTGTGATTTGACAACATGCCTGCACATGCTGTTTCTAATAAAAGCACCTAATCAAATGAATATTTTACATTAAAGTTTGTGTGTGTGTGTGTGTGTGTGTGTGTGTTAGCAGACCTTATGTGTCGATCAGGAGCCGTGGGATGGTGAGGTTTTATGAAAGGGGTTGTTCCATTTCCCATAAAGAAATCATTCTGAAAAAGTTTGTGCACCTTGATGGAGTCACGTGTTCTCTCCCTGCGTGGCGTTACCGAGCGGGTCCTCGCGCTCAGTGAGTGACAACGCATACGCCTGTGTGAGAGATTTACGTTAGTTTAGGAACGCGTTCGGGGGAGAAAGGTGAGTAATTAAGATTAAATTGGTAAGAAATGCGTCTTTACGCTAACGTCGCTGTGTTGGGTGTCGCTCTCGGGGTTGTGGTTTGATAAAAAACTGCTTAGCAACGTAACAAACGTAACCTGGTGTGCAGCTAGCTGAATGGCAAGCTGGGAGGGCTGTTTGTCTGCTTAATTTCACTGAAATCACTCAAAAATGCTTAAAGTGGAACTGGACATCTTCGGTCTGTACGTTATCAGCGTTGTTCGGTGTGTTTTGGACGGTAAACGTTCCAGTTTCGACCGCTTTCCTGTTTAAGTCCTGTAATGTACGTAACGAACCGCATACTACGGTACTAAGTAGTGCGTATAAGTAGTATGCATTTAATGCTTGAGCTGTTGCTACGTCAAAAAAGTGCATACTAGCCTACTAAAGAGTATTAAAAATTCGGTTCTCAGCGCATATACGACTCCAAGGAGGTATATTTTCATTACACGCTATAGTTAAGCAAAAAACAGCCCGAATATGTTATGTAAGGGCAGAATAGGACGTGAACATACTAAATCTTGGACTGGATTTCAAATGAGACCCTGGAATCGCTGTTCGCAGTGTGAGTAGTTCTTTAATTGATTCTTGTTTGCACCGTCCACCGAAAGCCTGGTGCAAGTTAAAACGCACTCCAAAATGTGTGCGCGCGCGCCCTATGTACTTTCAAAAGTACGTTGCGTGTGGTGCAATGACAATACAATTCATAGCTGCATTACATTTGGTCAGACATAAAGGGCCTTGATCTTACGAATGTTTATTCAAATGAGCTCATGCAGAACAAACCTGTCTGTCTACCTTATTCTTCCTGTTTTCCTGGCCTGCAGTGCTTGTATGGAAACAAGGGTGGACTTTCAAATCTGGAGTTACGAAACCAGAGCAAACGTGGTGAGCAGGTCATGGTCGGTCCGGGACACCCTGTTACTTTCTGAACCTTTACTATCTGAAGAAGTGAAATTCCATTGCAGATGCAGGGTGTTCTTTTTTATTTACAGGTCTGGATATGGCTTATCTCCCTCCAGCACATGTTTATTACCAGGCTGTAAAACAGCGAGCTCTCTGCATCACAAAACAGACTCTTCAATGCAAATGCACTTCTTTGCAACTTTTTCGGTCTCGTATTTCCCTGTTTTGAGTTTCCTGATCTTTTAAATAGATTTAAGATTGGATGGTGTTGTTGTAAACTGTGAAAGTATTGTGAAGTACCGGGTTTTATGGATCTGTGGACCGTTATGTTATCTTTTTTAAGTGTTTTACAGCCCTGATACTCTAAGGCGTTATTATATGTAGAAGTGCCGTATGATTTGAATATGTCTCTGTAGTTAATATCAGTACAGTACTTGAATTTTCGTGAGATAATTTATGAAACAGGTCATTACCAGACATTACCATACTCACATAGTCATTTTAGGCTACTATGTAAATATGAATACTGTTTTCACAACAGAACTGCGTGCAAACAACAAATAAATGCGTCAGAGACACCGCTGAAGACACGATGCGCCGTTTTAGGAAGCCAAAGATGCATCGATAGATCAGCTAGATGAAACCGAAATGGAACGAGTGAAAGTGAATGTGAACCCGTTTCTATAGTTAAAGGTTAGGGAGAATGTCCAGGTAATCATAATTATAAAGTAGTCTTATTTATAAAAGGTTTAAAGATGTTATTTTATTCCCTTGCTTGGAATAGTTCTATGAGTGTTTTATATGTGTGGATTTTAGTGTTTTGTTCGTGTGTCACTGATTGTATGGAGGATTTTATAGTACAGAAAAGCGCTGCTTCACTACCAAGGCCTTAACAATTATAATAAATTATTATAGGAAATAAAATTCTGTCTTGTAACCCAGCAATAAACAGCCAGTCAACAGCTTTGTCTCTATTGCCAGGTCCACTTATTCTAAGCCTTTGGTTCCCAAACGTTTTTCCTTGGAGCCCCCCTCCCCATGAGTATCTATGAAATGCTGGACCCCCCCAAAATAATAAAGTGAGTTATTTCAAGTCTTTAGTGGCAAAAACTAACATAAGTTATAGTTTCTTCTGGGATCACTTTTATAGCTTTTTATTTCCCTTTTTTTCATTTTGGCTCCTTGTCTCTCTTCAAGACGACTAAACATTTAGATAAACATCAAACATAAGCTCCTTCTTCTTCTTCTGGCTTCTCCCTTTATCAGGGGTCACCACAGCGAGTTAAACGTTTCCACCTCACCCTGTCCTACACGTCCTCTACTCTCACCCCAACTCCCTGCATATCTTCATTTACCACAACCAAATAACTCCTCCTCTTTGGTATTCCTCTCCGTCTTCTTGCCTGGCAGCCTCCATCTCCAACATCCTCCTAACCCAATATATCCACTATCCCTCCCTCTGCACATGTCCAAACCATCTCGCTGTCTTCCCTCTCGAATTTTGTCTCCCAATTTTCCAAGCTGTGCTGTCCCCCTTCTAATGATCTCATTCCTAATCCTGTCCACCCTAGACACTCCTAAAAAGAGAAAAACCTCAACATCTAAAGGTTCTGCCAACCTCCAGCTCTGCTTCCCTGTCTCTCTTGTCAGTGCCAACTGTCTCTAAGCCATATACAACAAAGCTGCTGGTCTCACTACTCTCTTTATAATATTCTCCTTTCACTTTTGCTGGTGACCCTTTTGTCACACACAGGCCTCCTGAACACTCTTCTCCACCCCCACTCCTTCCTGCCTGCCAGAGCAAATAAGAAGGGACTTCGGGGGCCGATCCTTGATGACAGTCCCACCTCTACCTTGAAGCTATTGTCACTCCTACCAGAACATCTCAACCGCTTTAGTCACGCTGTTGTTCATACATGTCCTGCACTAATCTAACGTACTTTTCAGCCACTCGAGGACTTCCTCATACACACCACCACAGTTCCCTCCCTTGGCACCGCCTGTCATAAGGCTTTCTCCAAATCCACAAAAGACGCAGTGTAGTGTAGCTTTCTTTCCCTGACCATCTCTATTACTTCTCCATCAGCAGTCTCAAGCAAAGCGAAAAAATCGCTATCAATGGTGTGCTCTTCCTTGGCATGAAACCATACTGTTGTTTACACACCGTCACCTCCTGTCTGAGCCTAGCTTTCAACAACTCTCTCCCCAAATCTTCATTGTGTGGCTCATCAACTTTATGCCCCTGTAAGAGCCACACTCTGTACCATCACCCTTCTGTTCACTTAAAAATCGGTACAAGTTAAACTTTTCCTCCATTCCCTCCGGCATATACTTCTCATTCACCAGAATTTTCCATTGAATTTAATCTAGTCAAAAACAACACCACTCCCAGCTCTCCTAGGACTTTTCCATACCTCAACCGGGTATGCAAACATCATCAGGTCCCCCACTGCCTTTCCGCTTCTTTCATCCTTTTCAAAGCTTTTCCTCAACTTTCTTCCTCGCTAATCTTTGCTACATTTCCTGTTAATCCTATTTGCGACAAACCATCCTGTTCCACAACCCCCACATTGGTCTACAAACCATCCAGCCTTCTTTCCCTTTTTCATTTTCTACATTCAATCAACTCCTCAAATACTCCCTTCCATCTTTACCTCACCCCTCTCCTCACCTGTCAGTACATTTCCATTTCTATATCCTTGATCAACCCTGACCTGCTGCACTTGCATCCTTGCCAGCTCAATCTCTTCTGTCTCGCCAGCAGATACAACTCCCTTCTCTCCTTCCCTACTGTCTAACCTTTTCATATATAACTCCATTAGGTAGGCCTTCCTGCTTGGCCTTTGCTATACCTCCCTCTTTTCCCTGTGTGCTGCATCTCCTTTGTACTTCCTGCCTACTCTCATTAGTCCCCTGTCCCTCACTCCCATTTCTTCTTTGCTGACCTCTTTCTCTTGATAACCTCCTGCCCACTTTCTCGTTCCACACCACCCCAGGTTTGCCTTTCATCCGTTTGCCTGTCCAGAAGACACACCCGTACCTTTTCTACCCCCCCCCCCCACCCTTTTGTTGTTTTTTTTTATCTTTGGTTGTCCAGAAGACCACACCCAGTACATAGTTACCTTTCTACCTGTCTGGGGGCGCCCTAAAATATAATTTTACTGGTTGCCTGCTATACCCAGGTATATGGGCGGGAGATCCTTCCTATCACCCAGCTCCTCTCTGAAACTCCTTACAACATTCTTCCCTTTCTCAACTTCCACCATTTGGGCCTCATGCTTTTCCTTTGTTCCTCCTCCTCTTTTCCAAGCTAACCACCAGAGCCATTCCTGCGCACCACCATCCAAATGCCCTGACTAGCTACAACACTGTCCCCTGTCACTACCTTACAATCACCATCTCTTTTAAGCAACCTCTTATACATAGGATGTAGTCTACCCTCTGTGCTCTCCCTCCTTCCTCTTATAAGTCACCCTATGCTCCTCCTTCTTTGGGAAATATGTGTTAACCACAGCCATTTCCATCCTCCTTGCAAAATCCACCACCATCTTTCCTGTCCTTCTAGGTTTTCCTATCCTTAACACAAAAAAACCTGCCCATCACTTCCTCATTTCCTTTATTACCTTCACCTTCAAAACATGGACCATTTTGAAATCTGGCACACCAATCCACCAGTCTCTCCTCCCCTGGGAATGCCTCTCAACCACTTCATTCTAAACTCCCCCCAGAATCTCTCTTCTCTCTTTCGCCTCTAATTCAACAGCCAAAACCTGTGGTGCATAGCCACTACACAACATTCACCATTACACCCTCAATTTCCAGCCTCTTCAGACATATTATCCTATCTGACACCCTTTTCACCTCAACGACATTCTTTTACATAGTCCTCCTTCAGGACCACAACCAACTCCATTTCTCTTCCTATCCACACCATGGTAGAAACAGTTTAAAACCTTTGCACCAAGCACCCAATGCATCTAGGCCTTGCCTTCCCTTCCACTTTGTCTCCTGCACAACACACAAAAAAACATTGCCCTTCTCCTCCTGCATCATATCAGCCCAGCTCTCTACCTTTCCACTTGTCATCCGTCCCTACATTTAGGGGTTGGCTACCCTCAGTTGCTATATTCCCTGGCCCCCTCCTGATTTCTCTCTGTCCTCCTCACACGCTTTCCCTCCTCTTTCGTCTTCGGCAAACAGCAGTCCAATTTCCGCCCGGTCAACCACCTGTTTGCTACCAGTCACCAGTGGGGGCGGGAGTGGTTGAACACGGGCCGAGACAGGCGACCCGATCCGGTATGGTGAAATTATTATGAACTCGCATACTTTATTTGGTAAATGTTTTACACCGGATGCCCTTCCTGACGCAACCCTCACCAATTATCCAGGCTTGGGACCGGCACTAGAAATACCCTGCCTGAGCAATCTAGCGGCTGGTTTACATAAGCTCATTAAGTACCTTATTTTTATATGCAGTCATTTTATATGCAGATTTTTTCCGTTGAAAAAAAAATAAATACAGTGATTTATTTCAATTCAAAAATTTAAATTGTTTTCTGGAACTCTGTCATGTTTGACTCGCACCCCAGGGTTGGGAACCATGGATCTAAGCAACTTTGGGTTTATTATCCTACAAAGACGCTTTCAAATATCGGTACATGTGGGTTGTAGGATTTTGGGGCTTGTTTCTAAAGTGTAGCTATATAACTATATAAACTCTGTTTCATCTGTCTGTTCTTCCCTGTTGTTCCTAATCCTGTCTGTCGATGTTTTTGAAGTCAAAAATGTAAAAGTATCAGGTCGATCGTACCATCCTCCTAGTACATTCCTGTATTTTCTATCGTTATTGTGAATTTGCGTTAATTCTCAGGTTTGAATAAGGTATAGCCTAACAGTCTAGGCTTACGCTCCTGTTTTCAGGATCCCAGCCTGTAGCTTGAATGGTGACGTTTTGTTTGTTTTATGCTTTTTTTTTCAGGTGACTAATGAGATGCAGCACCTCAGGCGCTGCCACGCTTTCACTCGGGCTCCTCTCGCCGTCCCCTCGAGGTGCGTCCTGCTTTCGTCCGCTGTGTTTCTGCTCTCTGTGCACCACACGCCGACAGACAGACAGGCTTAGGCTTTTAAACTTTACACACATGACATGTTTGGTTGAGTTTTTGGGCCTGTTGAGTTTTGGAAAAACAGCAGTTTCACTTTTTTAGCTCAGTATAATCCCGGTCCGACCTTGGAGCCCCCCATAAGAGTATCTAAGGAAAGCA
Organism: Ancistrus triradiatus; assembly: GCA_025084515.1. NCBI lineage: Eukaryota > Metazoa > Chordata > Actinopteri > Siluriformes > Loricariidae > Ancistrus > Ancistrus triradiatus. The sequence continues at coordinate 822,812 of JAJAGP010000060.1, read as the reverse complement.
TCTGTGATACTCTAGCCTATGTTAACTACCCTGAACTTCTGTAACTCTTATCACAAGCATGTGTGTGTCCTTAGTCTGAAACAGCTGAAGGATCCGATCCCGCGGGTATCTGCTTGTACAGCGTTTCCCTCTCTGCGATGGGAAAGCAGCAACAGCAGAGGACAGCACTACTCCAGCTCCACAAGATCCGGGTTCAGATTCGCCTTAACGGGTATCTTAGTGGGAACAGGAGCCGTGCTGGCCTATGGACTCCATCACAGCAAGGTGAGGAAACAATTACGTTATAAAATACAAACACAAAATAGATTTTAATATACGCGCAAATGCCTAGTAAAGTACGAAAAAGGGTAGAGGATTACTTTACAAAACTGATGTTTTGATGCAGTTCCGACGCTTTGACCACCAGATGTCGCCAAACTCAAAACGGTCATTAATGATCTGCAATGAATTTACAATCCCAGTCATTTCAACAATCTAATTAGTTGTTACCACTTGCTGCAGTAATTGTCCGATCGAAGCCTTGAAGTATTTGTTTTGTATTTGGCACTTTTTTGGTCAGGAAGTGTATTTTGTATACAGTGGAACCTCGGAAATTGAAGGTGGTTTCAGAAGGCAGGTCGAACTCTGATTTGTTCAGAATCAAATTTCTGCTTAAGAACTAATGTAAATAGGATTAATTCCTTCCTGACCTCCAAATGATTTTTTAAATGTTTTTATCCGTATGTAATTAATGATTAAAAGCTTGAGTAAAGCAAAGGAACGTATTACAAAAATAATAATCAGTAAATACATGAAATAAGTGAAAATAAAGCCGTTGAGGCGCTTCTTACCACTGGGACAGTGGCACCGAGACTGAGGGAGTGTCTGAAATCACTCCCATAGACCCGTATATGAATGACATGCTTCGCCATCGGAAGATCGCAGTTGTGTGCGTTTTATTTAGGGTGGCCATGATCAAAGTTGGAATATTTGCTCAAATTTGGGGGCAAACAAAATTCAAACGGACCGTTCCATATCCGAATTTCTCAAGTGTCCGAATTCCAAGGTCCTGCTGTGTATATAGAGATTTAAAATGTGTGCAGAAAAACCAGTTTTAGCTACCTGTCCGTGTGATTCTTAACTGTTATTAGACGGATATGTTTAAGGCTGAAAGAGTACGAGGCTCAGATCCGCTCTCACGTGGTGCTCCAGTTTTTAGTGCGGTTACACTTTAATCTGTTAGTGCCACAGGCAAAGCAGACTGGCACCGAGCGGGCACTAAATCAGGAAACATTAACCAGGCATTCGACCACGTTAACGTAGGAGGGCAGCTCGGCAGCTCACGTTCTTGTTGTGTCCTGCAGGCCGAACGGGCAACGACCTCCACGTCCCATCCGCCGTCCTTACCCGTGTACAGCCAGGAGGAGGTCACCAAACACTGCTCCCTGGATAAGGGCGTCTGGGTGACCTATAAGGACGGGGTTTACGACATCACCGACTTCGTAGCCCTTCACCCTGGAGGCGATAAGATCCTGCTCGCCGCCGGCCGGGCTTTGGAGCCCTTCTGGGCGCTGTACGCCGTTCACGGGCAGGAGCACGTCCTGGAGATTCTAAGCGAATATAAAGTCGGCGTCCTTCGACCCGAGGATCGGGCCAAAGCTTCGGCCGATCCCGGGGATCCGTATTCCTCGGACCCCGCTCGTCACCCGGCCCTGAGCGTGAACAGTCTGAAACCGTTTAACGCCGAGCCGCCGCCCGCCCTGCTCACTGACTCTTACGTCACTCCCTCCGCCCTGTTTTTCAAGCGAAACCACCTTCCGGTGCCTCAGGTCGACCCAAGAACGTACAGGCTGCAGATCGAGGGCCTCCCCGGTGGCACCGTGTCGCTGTCTCTGGACGACCTGAAGTCACGTTACCCTAAACGGACGGTGACGGCGACGCTTCAGTGTGCGGGGAACCGGCGCTCGGAGATGCACAAAGTGAAGCCGGTCAAAGGACTGAACTGGGGGATCGCCGCCATCAGCAACGCCGAGTGGTCCGGGGCTCGCCTCAGAGACGTCCTGTACAGTCACGGCTTCAACCCAGAGCTGGCGTCGAAAGCCCGGCACGTCCAGTTCGAAGGTCTGGACTCGGACGTCACGGGTACGACCTACGGAGCGTCCATCCCTTTGAACAAAGCGGTGAGCGAAGACGGGGACGTCCTTCTGGCGTACGAAATGAACGGCGAGGACCTGCCGCGGGATCATGGCTTCCCCGTGCGGGTCGTCGTCCCCGGCGTGGTCGGAGCCCGCAGCGTCAAGTGGCTCGGCAAGGTCACGATCAGCCAAGAGGAGAGCCCGAGTCACTGGCAGCAGAACGACTACAAGGGCTTCTCCCCGGGCACCGACTGGGACACGGTGGACTACAAATCCGCCCCCGCCATCCAGGAGCTCCCGGTTCAGTCCGCCATCACGAACCTGGCAGACGGGGCGTCCGTAGGGCGTGACGCCAGTGAGCTCACGGTCAAAGGGTATGCGTGGAGCGGTGGAGGGAGGGAGGTGATCAGGGTCGATGTCTCGCTGGACGGTGGGAAGACGTGGAGCGTGGCGGAACTTTGGAGCGGTGAGAACGGACGGCCTGAGGTGAGTCCCCCGCCCGGTCAGGCTTGGGCATGGAAACTTTGGGAAACGACCGTTCCATTACCGGAAGGAGCCCAGGAACTCGAAGTGGTGTGCAAAGCCGTCGACAGCAGCTACAACACCCAGCCGGACTCGGTGCCACCCATTTGGAACCTGAGAGGTGTGCTCAGTAACGCCTGGCATCGCGTCCGGGTGAAGGTGCAGTGACGACTCGGACGGACCAGAAAACTTTTGGACTTTTGGATAAGACCTCACATGTTATTTCTATAAAGGACGGGTCCAGTCGTGCGGGGAGTACCATTGAGGCTACGACCTCGATACAGGGTTTAATCGTTGCTTTATTGGCCTAACGTGCCGATGATGAGGCCGGTGAGTTTACGTTTACAGCACCTGCTTTAGTTTTCACATTGGTTCAGATCTGCTCATTTCCGTAACATTTCAGCTCATTTCTGTGTCGAAGTGCAAATTCTTCTGATTTTTTCACTCCTCCAAGTGTCATCATCTTCCTGTACAGGTACTTCTGTCACTAGGGTTGGGTATCGCCTGTAGTTTATCGATTCAGATTCCGTTTTGATTGCAAAATGGTGCAAAAGTCCCAGAACATGGTTGCCAGGTCTGCTCATTCTTCAAGATTTCGCTTCGTTTGGGCTTATTTGCACTTTGTTTGGGGGATTATATCATGAAATCTGGCAACCCTGGAATTAAACGCCTCCGAAATGCTTTGGTGAGACTGAAACGGGGTATATACTCAAGAAAATTAAGAATCTGATTATTCAGTATTAAAATTGAAGTTTACGTCGCATCTTTCTGCGAGATCATTGGTTGATTATTTATTACCAGGGTCATGTAAAGGAAAGGAATCATGTCTACGTTCAGCTTTTTACTTAAGAATAATAGGTTTAACTGGGAAGAATAAAGCTTAATGTAAAATGATCCCTTTCCTTTTGAATCACGGGTTCATCATATCAGCAGTAGAGATTATTTATGATCAGTAGGAACTATAAGTTTTTTTTGCTAGGTCGTTGTTTTAGTACATTAATCCACGTTAAGCTTTGAAGCATTGTCCAAGCATTTGACAAAAAAGAATTGACAAAAAAGAATTCTTCAAAAATCTTAAACGATCTCTCACCAAGAGGTACGCCCCCAAAAGTAGCTTCTGAGAGCCTTTTTATAGGGCAGGGCTATAGGGGAAGCACTTTTACGCCCTCTTGTGGCGAGGACCAGTATCTAATCAGGCCACACCTGTAATCATTTACATACCTGCCTGAGACAGAACTGCATGAAGTTTTGCAGCAATCCCACATTCCTATCTGGGTGCTTTATGTTTTTTGTCAGTGAGTGTATGTATATGAACACCTCCAGGGTACAAAGATTGTCTCAGTGGAATGATAACCTCACATCATGTACGCTGTGTTCTCCAGGGAGTCGGCAAACCATCGTTGTGGTATCTCTGGTCTTAAATGACCCAGTGTCCGTTGGTATGATAGTGAATTGCTATGTTTGTTCTTTTGGTGACTCACAGCACCTTGTTTATGCCAAGAACATTCATGAAGTTAATAAAAGATTAGTCCTGACTGACTCATTGCTCTTTCATAGACTGTGGATGTGTGCCTCATAAGCAGCTGCTCCTGTTGGTATCGTCAAACACTGAACCTGTTTGTTGATGGGAATAACCGACTCTTCAAAACTCATCTTTTTCATCATGTTACACAGATGTGTTCTATTTGGGGCTGCGCTAACATCCGAAAATGCTTCGAATCGGACCTTTTCCGTTCCGATCTGAGCCACTTTCTTTGATGGTATTGAAATCCGATGCTCGGTCTGAACAACCAGCTCAGAATTCATGGCTTTTTTTTGTAATTTGTTGTAAATGCTCAGGGAGGTAAAGGAAGGAACCGCTGTTTTAGAAAGTAATGTAGAAATACAGTGGAACCTCGGAATTAGAATGTAATTGGTTCCAGAAGGCCATTTGAACTTCGATTTTTGCGTAAGAAGTAATGTAAATGGGATTCATCTGTTCTTGACCCTAAATGTATGTTTTTCATTAATGATTAAAAGCATGGATAAATTAGAGGAATGTAGTAATAATAATCAATAAAGACATGAAGTAAGTGAAATATAAAGTAAAACTTTGCAGCCATTGTGGCGAACTCAGTTTCGGCCTGTTTTGTCACTGGGACAGCGTTCCGACACCGAGGGACTGCAGAACACCTGTGCAGTATCTCACCTAAGAGCACGACCTCCAGTGGATTATAGCGGTTATACCACAGTTCCCTTATCGCTATTTATTGTTAGATTTTAAGATAAAGAGGACCGAAGAAACGATTTGTTTGTCAGCCTTCCGCGAGGTAAAATAGTTCAATTCTATCGTTGCCCCGCGACTAAGCCCTTCAGTCATTAAATTCAAGGAACAGAATGACCAATAACTGTTTATTAGACAGACCATGAACACAAATATATCCATTGGTAAGTTCTAATGCATTAAACATAAAGTTTATTTAATTCAGCAAATAAAATGGCTGGGGTTTACAAGGCAGGCTGTCACTAACATCCACTATTCTACTGACTGAAGCAAATCGGAGTGAGATCCCGGTGTTATAACCAAAGTCTAGGATCTTGTTTGATTAGTGATTATAAATCTGTATGATGAAGCTCTTCATGTTAATCTGATCAGTCAGAGATGTGGGTTAAGAGCTGGGCTTACAGATAGCATAGCAATACCTGTCGAAGCTCCGATCAGCCGCGGATGGTGTTTAATGAAAGTGCTGAGTTTAACTCCAGCAAACGGCGGCTTTGGGAGGGATGAAGCTGATTCAGCATTTTTGTTGATGGGACTAAAACTGATCTTCAGTCTCGTTGCTCTTCAGTCGAGCTGTGGATCCATTAAGAGCCGGACGTTTGATTTAAAAAACTGACTTCGTTTCACTTTTCCAGCTTCTAAATCCTAAAGGTGATAAACCTTTTGCTCAGGTTGGTCATTAATAGCTACATCTTCCAAATTTAAATCGTTTTCAAAATCAATAGATTTTATAAACTAATAGCTTTCATTTCAGCGGTGTTTTATTTTACTCAGTATAACTTGGCTGCTCTTTAGGGCATTGTTGCTAGGTTACTAGCATTAATAGCACGACCGGAGCGCCTCCCAGCCAATCAGATCAGGTCGGACTGTGGTATATTATATATTATACATAATATACCCATGATCGTGCCTTAGTTCCTGTTTGTTTGTATGATTTCCATCGTATCATATCCGTCGGTGCATGAACCTGCCGGCAGAAATGAGATTTGCAGTCTTGCAAGGCAGAAACTAAACCTGGCATCGTTCTACTTTCTTTATCGGCAAGTGTTTCAGGTTTTCTAAGACACCAAGATGAGAATGACTACTGTACAGTACTAAGTGTTTTCATATGGTATTTTAATATTGCTTACAATAAAACACGATGTTCAGAGCGTCTAAACTCCTCCGTGACCATCATTCTTTCTTTTGAGCATCTTCCCTTCTGGACTGGTTTTAACCTGATTACTTGCCGTCTCGAACCTCGGTGCTCCTCAGGGCTGGAATCACTCACCTCAGACCAGGGGTGCCCCTGTACGACGAAATACTTGGGTCATAGAATGTGGTGTTTGAACCTGTTGAGCCAACTTTCTGTCATTTTATATATATATATATATTGAACCATAACAACTAGTTGCTACTTTTATTATTTTTATTATTCACGAGTCAGACGACACACACTTGTCATTTTGTGTCAATAATTTATTGCGTATCACAGTCGGATCAGAAGCCGGCGGTGGAAATGCGTACTGTTAACGTTTTACCGCACAGACACAGCAGACGGACGCATGAAAACAGCAGAACAATGCAGCTAGATGGCGCTAGAGAGAGAAAGTGCGGGATCCTGACGTGATGAGCGTCGAAGGAGCCGTCCTAATACTCCTCTCCTTCCTCCTCGCCCTCCCCCTCGATGGAGTCGACCCCGACCTCTTCGTAATCCTTCTCCAGGGCAGCCATGTCCTCTCTGGCCTCGGAGAACTCGCCCTCCTCCATGCCCTCCCCCACATACCAGTGCACAAAGGCCCGCTTGGCGTACATTAGGTCAAACTTGTGGTCCAGCCTGGCCCAGGCCTCGGCGATGGCAGTGGTGTTGCTGAGCATGCACACGGCCCTCTGGACCTTAGCCAGGTCTCCGCCGGGCACCACGGTGGGAGGCTGGTAGTTGATGCCCACTTTGAACCCGGTGGGGCACCAGTCCACAAACTGGATGGTGCGTTTGGTCTTGATGGTGGCGATGGCAGCGTTGACGTCTTTGGGCACGACGTCACCGCGGTACAGCAGGCAGCAGGCCATGTACTTGCCATGGCGTGGGTCGCACTTGACCATCTGGTTGGCCGGTTCGAAGCAGGCGTTGGTGATCTCGGCGACAGAGAGCTGCTCGTGGTAGGCTTTCTCGGCCGAGATGACCGGGGCATACGTCGCCAGGGGGAAGTGGATGCGGGGGTACGGCACCAGGTTGGTCTGGAACTCAGTCAGGTCGACGTTCAGGGCGCCATCGAACCTGAGCGAGGCCGTGATGGACGACACGATCTGGCTGATCAGTCGGTTCAGGTTGGTGTAGGTGGGGCGCTCGATGTCAAGGTTCCTGCGGCAGATGTCATAAATGGCCTCGTTGTCGACCATGAAGGCGCAGTCGGAGTGCTCCAGGGTGGTGTGGGTGGTCAGGATGGAGTTGTACGGCTCCACTACGGCTGTGGACACCTGAGGGGCCGGGTAGATGGAGAACTCCAGCTTGGACTTCTTGCCATAGTCGACAGACAGACGCTCCATCAGCAACGAGGTGAAACCGGAACCGGTTCCTCCGCCGAAGCTGTGGAAGACCAGGAAGCCCTGGAGACCGGTGCACTGATCAGCCTGTAGGGGGAGCCACAGAGTTAAAGCCGATCACGTAACATGCGAGGTCACACCTGCAATCTGAAGTCGCCGGTTCTTACCAGTTTGCGGATCCTGTCCAGCACCAGGTCGATGATCTCCTTGCCGATGGTGTAGTGACCGCGGGCGTAGTTGTTGGCGGCGTCCTCCTTTCCGGTGATCAGCTGCTCGGGGTGGAACAGCTGCCGGTACGTCCCAGTCCGGACCTCATCTGCGTAAAGAGGCGTGTTTAAGGTTCTGAGTCCGGCTACAAAGTAGGACCTACAAGGTCTCAGACGTACCGATCACTGTGGGCTCCAGGTCCACAAACACGGCTCTGGGGACGTGCTTTCCAGCTCCAGTCTCGCTGAAGAAGGTGTTGAAGGAGTCGTCTCCTCCGCCGATGGTCTTGTCACTGGGCATCTGGCCGTCGGGCTGGATGCCGTGCTCAAGGCAGTACAGCTCCCAGCAGGCATTGCCGATCTGGACGCCAGCCTGGCCCACGTGGATGGAGATGCACTCGCGCTGTGGAGAAAGAACGAGTTAAGAGTTCATTCTGTTCATTCCCACAGTGACCGCGCCCATCGGAAACATCTATCTGTTCAAATCCCTGCTTAGATCCCCGAGTGTGCCGTGGAGGGCCGGGCCAGTGCAGATCACGCCACACAACCCCCCTCCTTTCTCCCAGTCCCGATCTACACCCCCCTCCTTCTCGCTCTCCATCTGCGGCTCCACCCGGCTGTTACTGAGGGATTTGCACGTTTCCTGCCTGTTGCCTAGCAACAGGGCTTGGCATTCAAATGAAGTTATTCTTTACAGTCCATTCATTCTTCTATTGTCTTTATAGACAAGGACTGCTGGTCAGCTTTAAATCTGATAAATGATCCTGATCTTGCAAATAAGGATAATTCTCGAAACAAAGCACCCTGCCTGTGGAGATCCAACCCCCCCTCCCCAGGCTCACAAAGGGCTATTTAGGATGAGTCCTACACCCTATGGACTGTGATTTACATGCAAATCTCCTCAAGGAAGCAGGAAAGACATTTCCATGACAAACAAGTCTCTCTTGTACACCTTATTCGTTCGCAAGATAAACCAGACTACGATCTGATGGGCGAAGCCGCAAAGTGGGTCAGATTTTGCATTCGTAAGACACCAGGGCATGTGGGACGAGACAGAGCAGATATCAGGACTGAGAGTCAAATCTTTTTAGGCGAACCGATTCAGCACTAAAACTCAACGTAAAGCGAGCCCGACTCGATGAACGTCGTCATTCACGCCACAAACAATTAATATATAAAGCTGCCTTACATTGAACGTAGAAACGTACGATTTATGAAACCGGATCACGTCCGAACAACTCGGAATCGACTCATATCTGAGGCATCGAACACCGGCTTTTCTTCCAATGCGCCGCAGTGGTAGTAGTATTTTCTATTTTACAGACAAAATTTGGGTGTAGCTCCTCAAACGTTAGTATTTGACCACACATTTCGGAAAAAAAGATCATTGCTGGGTTAAGTTACAGACGAGGCTCGATTGCCATGTTGCTGCAGACAAAGGAGATAAACGGTAGTGAATAGTATGCCCAGACAGCTTAACTATATAAATAAATACCTTAAATATGACACTCCAAACATTTCTCAGGATTAATACATGCGGAGTTTCAGGGTGCTGAAACGTTAGTTTAAGACTTGTATCCGATAAGAGGGACTGTGTAAGCGGAGGCAGATCTGGGAGTCGATTCCAGCTAATCGAGTCTACGACCCCGGATCCTTTTACTTTTAATCCTTAGCTTTTGTGAATCGGTTAAAGAATTGACTCTAACGGATTGAACGTTTGAATCTGAGTCAACTCCATATTCTGGGTCGAGAAATATAAGCGAGTGACGCTTATTAGCCTACATAATCATGTTTTAATGTCTCACCATGGTTACATAAACGGATATTATTCCGTTTAGTTATATTTTCCTTCAAGTGTTATTCGTGCACTCTAAAACAACCTCCCTCAGATTTGAATCGGTCCGTAAAAACGACCCGTTATAACAGATGTCAGCATTTTATTTAACGTCACGTTCCACGTCAAGGATTGCAACGATGGTTAAATTTTTCCCCCACGCAGAATAGCGTGTATGTTGTTCTTTATTTTAAAATAGCGGAGTTGTTTCAAAACCGTTAGCTTAGCATAAGAGGGAATACGTGGTCTGCGCAGACGTTTCCCGCGCCCGCCAAAGCGGGGAGCATCAGTATCCCTACCATCTGCGCAGGCTACGTTTTATTCAATATGATCAAATCGATAAAAAATGATGCTGCGCATATAAAGAGCACGTTGCAGTGCACAATGACATTTTACACAGCGTTAATTCTACTGTAATAAGAAATAACGATACCAATAACGGTTAAAGTCGCACTTTAAACTTAAGTTTATTACTTACCATGATTCGATGATGAGAAGTAAATCGGTTAGGAGGAACAAAGGATTTGGTGGGATTCACTCGGAGGTGAAGTTACCTTATTCGACAATTAAGAGTCGATGTAGTAACTGCAGTACTGGCTCAATGGCGCCTGCCTTTATAAACGCCGTGCTGCAGAAGGGGTGGGGCTTCAGAACACAGATGTGCTTTGAGACAGAGAAGCGTAGTTGCCAGATTGAGATTTACGCAGACCAAAAAAATCAAAAACAAAACAAACGTATTTCTTCGTAACTGTCAAAGTTATTATCATTTCCTTACATGTTTAGATCGTTTAGTCGGTTTGTTTCATCACACTAACTCATTTTCCAGTTGTACAAGTTTCGGCATCACCTCAAACTACATGTTTTATTCATTCACCTTAATGCTACTTCTGTGGGTCTAGTTACTAAACTGACACTAAAACTGTAACCCTGGTTGATTAAGGTGGTCTGCTATTTAATAAATCACTGAGAAGATGAGAATGATAAATATAAAACAAAACAAAGCATCATCTTCACGGGAACGTCTTGAGCCTATTCTGTAATGACTGAGTACATGCGGGGGTACACCCTGGGCAGGGCACCGGTCCAACCCATTCTTCCCCCATACAGCACCACATTGCATGTCCAGACTGGGATTTGAACCCAGATCCTCAGCAACTGCTGTTTAACCTGTTGACTAAAACAGAGCTCCATCTTTTTGCAGCTAACATATTAGTCTATTGTTACGAGATTTGTAAATATGCGTTTAACACATTTTCTATGTTTCCTTAGAAGTAGTGGGTGGTTTTGAAGTTTGGATCATTTAATGACACCCAAATAAAGCATATAATGATTTTACTTGTAAAAAGGCTTGTCAAAAGTTTTAGGTGGTGCAATGATCAAATATGCTAGCCATCTCACAAGTGACCCCGGATCGAGTCTTGGCAGTACTTTCCGTGCAAACATGATTGACTGCATCTGAGGGAGGAGATGATGGATGGGGGATTATGTCCCGATGTGAAAGTCAGGATTATACCGTGAAAAATAAAGAAAATTCTTGTAGGTTACGGTCATTGCGTCATTCACAGGATTTGACTTAAATCAATCAATCTGGCAACCCTTTATACGCATTCTAGCATAGTCTAAGCATAACGATTCTTTATTTTTATTTATTTTTGTAAATTTGTACTCAAAATAAAGTGTGTAAAACTTTTGAACAACTGCAAAATAGTATTAGATTTGACAGTGCATAATTGAATATTGGTGCAGAATTTAGCGTGTTACTCCCGATTCTTATATTCGTGTTTTTCTGTAATCATCTCTTCACAGCTTCAGGACAAATGCCTGCTTTGTGTGGGTGCATCTGCAACGCTCATGGCTTTATTTCTTGTGGGTTACCTGCAGTTCTGAGCATCCTTTATCGTTTCAAAATTAAGGAAAGCAATTCAGTTATGAGTTATTACTCACTACCAAGAAACAAAATGCATCTGGACATAAATCTAAGGATCCTGAACCTTATTTATGGCTCGTATTAGAACGTTAGGACCCTCTGAAGCTGAAGCCCGCCGTTTCCCTGCGCTTTAAATCGAATTTCTGTGATATTAGAGAAACCTTTTTCTAGTAACCCTGTAGAATTTAGTTGCAGTCCTTTTGGGAAACTGATCCAGGTTCTCACTCAGGTCCATCTATCAATGATATTATAGTATTATTATTACTATCTCTTATTGTGTCCGCGATGCCGTCATGCTCGTCACGTGAGGCACTGCAGCCTGGTGACGTCATGCTCTGCGGCAAGCTCTAAGACAAAGAAAGGGCGGCGGCTGCTCGAACCCTGACTCATGAGTTTAATGAGAAATTCAGCCATCAGGATTTAACCCGGGTTTATGTTTTTAGGTCTGTCAAAAAAGACTTAATAAGGCTTCTGCAATCCTGAAAAGCAGCCAGGCTCTGATGCACTGTGACTGTTAACCATTAAAGTTTATGCATTATGGCATTTAGTGCAGAAAATTGTTTGCAGCAACAGCGTGCAAAGCAGATCTTATTTAAAAACCCTTCAGTAACAGCATCTATCAAGCTTTATTTGAAATAAATTGTTTTATTTTACGTTACGTTTACTCACATAAACCATAAACAGCAGATCTATTTCAATACGTTTGTGTCCTCTGTCTTCATATCTAACATTCTCTGTAATTTAAAAAAGCTTTTTAAAATGATTAAATAACCATCTGCTCAATTAACGTTCTATTTTATTATAAAATAAATAAATACTGAAATACTACATTCAATAATAATCCGTTTAAACATTTAATGATAGAAATAAAACGAAAAGTTTGTCATGATGAAGATGCTGATAATTTATTGATAATAAGAATGATAATAATACCGTTATAATATTATGTAAGAATATGACAAAATATAATATACAATAATAATAATAATAATAATAATAATAATAATAATAATAATAATAAATTATGGTTAATAATAAGTATAATAATGATGATGATGATGATGATAATTTTAATAATAATAAAAGCATCTGTTAAGCTATATTTTAAATAAAGTATTTTATATCAGGTTAGGTTTGTTTCCTTTGTCTTCCCACCAAACCTTAAATATAATAATCAAAAAAAGCTTTAATACTCAATACTACATTCAATAATAACCAGTTTAAACATTTAATTATGTGAATAAAACAAGTTTGCCACGAACAACTGAAATCTTACTTTTATTATCTTGGAGGCTCATGCATGACTTTCAACATCGTCCAAAAGCAAAGCTTTGTTTAATTATTTCTGTTGTTTTATTAAAATAACAAAAAAAACACTGTCTCTCTGAATCCTTTGGCACTTTTATGCCCATTTACCGTGCTAAATGTGATTTCCGAACCTCTCCTTCGGAGCCCGTGATGTATTCGCTCATTAAATCGTGAATAATTTATAAAGAAGCTATAAAATGTTCCCCTTATTTCCAAATCACTGCACCAAAGCACTAGAGAGCCGCTCCCTGCCGGCGCGCCTGCGCATTAGGTCTTTCTGCAGCCCGGCTTCGCATCACGTGGGCGCATGCGCATTGGAGGCTTGGAGTTATCCGGATCCAGAGTCCTGAAGATCTGCAGCATCTGTACAAAGCGAGCAAAATGGTGAGATTTTCTTCTTCCAGCTGTATCTGTTACTGATTAGACTCTCTAGCGATGACAGGACTTAAAATGTAGAGATGAGATTATATACATCAGAATTTAGGATTTTATTAGATACTCATTTGATGGCGCGGTGCCATCATCCCAGAGCTTTGATTGTTCTGCAGACAAAGAGAGAGAAAATGAGCCGTCCGGTCCTAATTCTGCATCAGGAAATACAGGACATACAGATCATTTATTAATATCAGAATAGATCCGGAATCCAGTGGGTGTGAGGCTGATTTAAAGCTGGATAAATTATTCACCACACCCTGATGAAAGGATGGAGCACATCTGCAGGAGCTCACTGAGACACTCACAAACAATTAATACATGTAGTTTATCAAAAAATATAGCATACATGCTAATGTACTCTAATATAATATTCAGTATTATGAGTAATACTGTATAATGTTTTCAGTTATTTAAAGGATAACTAATTATTGATAAAAGATATTGTTTCTGTTAATAGTATTTCTGTTATTTTTATTATTATTAACACTGTTATGATGTAATAAAAATTTGTTATTATTATTATTATTATTATTATTACTGTTATTATTATTATAAATATTAACACTGTTATGATTTCATAAACAATACCTCCATTATTATTATTGTTGTTGTTGTTGTTGTTGTTGTTGTTGTTGTTATTATTATTATTTTATTTGATTATTATTAATATCAATGTTATTGTTATTTCTGTTATTATTATTATTATTATTATTATTACTATTATTACTATTATTATAAATATTAACACATGATTGTATAAAAAACGATTTCTTTATTAGTGTTATTATATTAGTATTATTAATAATTTTCATTTGTTTATCATTTATTATTATTGTTGTTATTATTATTATTATTGTTGTTGTTGTTGTTACTATTAATGTTATTAATAATAATAACTTCATAATGATAAAAATCTGTTATTACTATTATTATTATTGTTGTAGCTGTTAATAGTATTATTTATTTATTTATTTATTTGTTTTTTATTTATGTTTTAACCCTGCTTATCTTGGTTAGGGCCGTGGAGGCTCTTGAGTCTGTCCCTGAAATTCACATGTGCTCTGAATGGCAGTGTCTGTCCATTGCAGGCCTGTTTAGAGGTAGCTATTAAAGCTCCAGGGATGACCCCCTGACTGGCCTCCTCTCCCTCAGGCACAACTAATCGTGCCTGCATGTGACACCTGACCTGGCCATAAGGCACTGCCTGGACTCTGAGGATCTAACCTGGGTTACTCTGGTGGTGGGCTAGTGTAATCGATCACCGCATTATTGTAACATGTAATAAATAATAATAATATTAACAATAATAATGAGCTCAGCGTTTAGGGCTCTGAGCTATCAATCAGAAGGTTCTGAGTTCACATCCCAAATCCTTTCCTTCTTGTCACCCGACAGCGCGAGTGCATCTCCATCCACGTGGGCCAGGCTGGCGTCCAGATCGGCAATGCCTGCTGGGAGCTGTACTGCCTTGAGCACGGCATCCAGCCCGATGGCCAGATGCCCAGCGACAAGACCATCGGTGGAGGAGACGACTCCTTCAACACCTTCTTCAGTGAGACCGGAGCTGGAAAGCACGTCCCCAGAGCCGTGTTTGTGGACCTGGAGCCCACGGTGATCGGTACGTCTGAGACCTTGTAGGTCCTACTTTGTAGCCGGACTCGGGACCTTAAACACACCTCTTTACGCAGATGAGGTCCGGACCGGGACATATCGGCAGCTGTTCCACCCCGAGCAGCTGATCACCGGAAAGGAGGACGCTGCCAACAACTACGCCCGGGGTCACTACACCATCGGCAAGGAGATCATCGACCTGGTGCTGGACAGGATCCGCAAACTGGTAAGAACCGGCGACTTCAGATTGCAGGTGTGACCTCGCATGTTACGTGATCGGCTTTAACTCTGTGGCTCCCCCTACAGGCCGATCAGTGCACTGGTCTCCAGGGCTTCCTGGTCTTCCACAGCTTCGGCGGAGGAACCGGTTCCGGTTTTACCTCGTTGCTGATGGAGCGTCTGTCCGTCGATTATGGCAAGAAGTCCAAGCTGGAGTTCTCCATCTACCCGGCCCCTCAGGTGTCCACGGCCGTGGTGGAGCCGTACAACTCCATCCTGACCACCCACACCACCCTGGAGCACTCCGACTGCGCCTTCATGGTCGACAACGAGGCCATTTATGACATCTGCCGCAGGAACCTCGACATTGAGCGCCCCTCCTACACCAACCTGAACCGGCTGATCGGTCAAATTGTGTCGTCCATCACGGCCTCACTCAGGTTCGATGGCGCCTTGAACGTCGACCTGACCGAGTTTCAGACCAACCTGGTGCCGTACCCTCGTATCCACTTCCCCCTGGCGACGTACGCCCCGGTCATCTCGGCCGAGAAAGCCTACCACGAGCAGCTCTCTGTCGCCGAGATCACCAACGCCTGCTTCGAACCGGCCAACCAGATGGTCAAGTGCGACCCACGCCACGGCAAGTACATGGCCTGCTGCCTGCTGTACCGCGGTGACGTCGTGCCCAAAGACGTCAACGCCGCCATCGCCACCATCAAGACCAAACGCACCATCCAGTTCGTGGACTGGTGCCCCACCGGGTTCAAAGTGGGCATCAACTACCAGCCTCCCACCGTGGTGCCCGGCGGAGACCTGGCTAAGGTCCAGAGGGCCGTGTGCATGCTCAGCAACACCACCGCCATCGCCGAGGCCTGGGCCAGGCTGGACCACAAGTTTGACCTGATGTATGCCAAGCGGGCCTTTGTGCACTGGTACGTGGGTGAGGGCATGGAGGAGGGCGAGTTCTCCGAGGCCAGAGAGGACATGGCCGCCCTGGAGAAGGATTACGAAGAGGTCGGGGTCGACTCCGTTGAGGGGGAGGGCGAGGAGGAAGGGGAGGAGTATTAGGACGTTCGGTCTTGATGTTAAAACCGATCCAGAGTTCTTCAGAGCGACTTTTCTGCTGTCGATGTGGTAGCAAGTCTTTAGAGAGCTGGGGTTAGGTCCGGTGTACCCCAGATGATGATCAGTGTTACCAGTCTGCCTTTGTGTAAACGGTGTCCTGCTGTGAAAACCGAATAAACCCTTTCAAATGAATGTGATTTGTAGTTTCCTGCCTTTTTATCTTCTCTTTCCTCTCCCCTATCGAAACAGTTATCTCACAAAACGTGAACTGATCCTAATCAAACCGCTTCCTAAACAGAGAGGACAGAATGTGTCTGAGTGCCCCCTTGTACTGAATCCATCCGCCAGCTTTTATGGGTTCCATTACTTTATTGGCTGCGGTCCATTCTGAAGCCCACCCAGGACATTTGGACAGGGCCCTGCCCATCCACCCAACACAATTCTGCCCCAATGAATAGTTATAAACTGAATTCCCACGATTGTTTGGCAGCAGCTTCAGTCGTCAGTCCCTTACCGAGCAAATAGATTTGCTGTGGCCACGTGATTATGAAGATAATCCGTTCTAAAGAAACGTCTAATCTATGAGACATAATACATGAAAACTAATATTTAGTCACAATACTTGAGCTGTTTTGTTTTAGTTATTTTAGGCTTCTTTCCAACAGCCTGATTGATAACTAATAACCTTAAAGCTTTTTGGTTTCTTTTTTTTTCATTTAAGTTCTTATACATCCTGGATGTGAAATACTGAGAAAACTTTTGTTAGTATTAATAGTAGCTTTATTAGTATTAGTGGTAGTAGAATTATACAGTAACTTTATCAGTAGTAGTAAAATTATGAATATAATATTGTTTTTATTAGTAGTATTGTTATTAATATAACATTATTAGTAGTAGTGTTATTATAACGTTATTGTCATTAGTAGTAGAAGCATTATAACTTTTTAAAAACATTTTTATATGTAGATATAAATATAAGGATATTAATGTGTTAGTAAAAAACGTTATAAGTATAACATTATTATTATTAATAGCAGTAACATTATTAGTATAACATTTTCGTTTGCAGTAGTAGTTTTATTAATATACCATTACTATTAGTAGTAGTAGCGTTATTATAACTTATTATTATTATTGTTATTATTGTTATTTTATTTATTTATTATTATTATTATTATGGTTGTGCATTGCACAGCAATGATCGAGATACTGACACCGTTCCAACTCCATATTGTTCAGTCTGACTGTATGATCCGCTCTTGTGTATAGCTACACATTTTTCCAAATTTTTTTCCCATAGGAATGAATGGGGTGCAAAAGTTTCGCCACCCTTCTCATATCACACTAATACAAATACAATAATAACACCCCATCAAGCACATGGGCTACCACAGCAACCACATGATAACCACCTGATGCACCACAGCAATGGAAATACCATAGCAACTGCTTAGCAACTACATAACAACTTCATAGCAACCACCTGGGACACCTTAGCAATCACCTGGCAAACCTACCAAAACTGTTGCATCTTATTAACCTTTAGCAAGACCCTAGCGACTGGAATCCACTTTAGCCGCCCAACCTTACCCAACCATACGCCCAACGTAATCTTCAGGAAACGCACTTTTCTAGTTATTATCATTAGAAATATTAATAGTATTAGTGGTAGTACCATTATAACACTATTAACATTAGTAGCAGCATTATAGCATTATTATTAGTTGCTGCAGTGTTATAATGTTATTATTAGTAGTAGTAGTAGCAATAGTAGCAGCATTTTTACGTGTTATAGTAGTCATGTGATTGAGCTTTGAAATGTGCAGGTAAGGGAAATGACTGAAATATAGCATCTCCAGCTGGTTTTGTTGTATCGTTCATTGACTCCTTCTGCTACTGGTTCTATTCCATCCTTTCTTGACTACGATTTCTGTCCCAGCCCCCAGTCCTTGTCCCAGGCCTTTGTTGTCTGTCTGTGTTCACCTTGAAGGGGGATTAACCCTTCCGTTTGAGTCTCTGGAGTTCCTTAGGTGACAGTCGTTATTATTAGCAGTAGTTACAGAGCTGGTGTGGTAATAGTGAAAATAGCATTGGTACTGTTTGGCTAAAGTTAGTGTGTGTTACTCTACACATGTTTGTTGCATGAAGTGATTGCCCAGGATGTTGATTTATGACATTTTCAGAGGAAGCGGTGCAGCATGGGACATTTTAAAAGGCTTTTTATGAAGATGAAGTGGTCCTTTATCTTGGCAACAAACGACGTGTCTGATTTAAATATCTATAGAGTAAAACTGACACGGACAGTGAGTGGAGCTCAGAAGATGCCATAAGGTACCTTCAGTTAATGATAGCAGTTGTCCAAAATAAAGACTTTTTTATATATTTAAATATATACAGTCTTATTAACAGAAGTACAATTACACAAATGTTTGGAGGACCTCCTCAAGAACCAAATGTAGCTGTGACATTTTATTGCATATTAGAGAGCGTACATTTTGCATTTTGAGACCCATTGGATCAACTGAAACATATAATTTCTCATGTGAAATGGTATGGGTACAAATATTCAGAAAACTCTACAAAACATTTCATTTAGAAACATTAAATTTGACCAAAGGTGCCCAAACTTTTGCAAAGGACGTTTATTACTACCCTACCATGTACCAGTCTCTAATCACAATCTGGTCCAGTGTTACATGTACAGTGGTGCTTGAAAGTTTGTGAACCCTTTAGAATTTTCTATATTTCTGCCAAAAATATGACCTAAAACATCATCAGATTTTCCCACAAGTCCTAAAAGTAGATAAATAGAACCCAGTTAAAAATTGAAACAAAAATATTATACTTGGTCATTTATTTATTGAGGTAAAATGATCCAATATTACATATTAGTGAGTGGCAAAAGTATGTGACCCTTTGCTTTCAGTCTCTGGTGTGACCCCCCTGTGCAGCAATAACTGCAGCTAAACGTTTCCTGTAACTGTTGATCAGTCCTGCACACCCGGCTTGGAGGACTGTAGCCCATTCCCTCCGCACAGAAACAGCTTCAAGCTCTGGGATGTTGGTGGGTTTCCTCACACATTAGCTGCTCGCTTCAGGTCCTTCCACAGCATTTCCATTGGATTAAGGTCAGGACTTGGACTCGTACTTGGCCATTCCCAAAACATGAACTTTATTCTTCTTTAACCATTCTTTGGTTAGAACGGCTTTGTTTGCTTAGGGTCGTTGTCTTGTGCTGCATGACCCACCTGCTCTTGAGATTCAGTTCATGGCACAGATGTCCCTGATATTTTTCCTTTAGAATTCTCTGATATAATTCAGATGCAGCAAAAACAGGCCCAAAAACCATGATCCTACAACCACCATGTTTCACAGATGGGGATAAGGTTCTAACGCTGGAATGCAGTGTTTTCCTTTCTCCAAGCTAATGCTTTTTTTTAAACCAAAAAGTTCTATTTTGGTCCATCCGTCCACAAAAACATTCTTCCAATAGCCTTCTGGCTCGTCTTGGCCGTCGTGATCTTTTAGCAAAGTGCAGGACTCACTAATAAGAATATGGATTGTCATTTCCTTAGATAAATAAATGACCAAGGGTCTAATTATTTGTGTCTCTTTTTTAAACTGGGTTCCTCTTCTTCTACTTTTAGGACGCCGAGTGAAAATCTGATGTTTTAGATCATATTTATGCAGAAATATATTGAAAATTCTAAAGTTTCAAGCATTCAAAGGCACTGTAAAAAAGTACATTATGTCACACACAAAAACATGGTCATAACGGGTGTCTATTTCTCCCAAGTATTTTCTTCTTCTTCTCTTCACTGCAAGCTAATCATGAGGTTAAGACAGCAAGATATTTATGTGGGTTGTTAGGAGGTTATACGATATAAAAGTACACGAGCTAACGCGGTGTATGAACGACAGAGCTGGGATTACTCTAATCGATCAGTGTCTGCTCAGGAAGAAACCGAACCCCCTGCCTGAATAATTGAATGGCGAGAGTCATAACTGCTGAGTGTGTTCACCGGTTTTACTGCTAGCTGGGAGTGCCCGCGGCCAATTCATAGCCTGTACCACTTCTGCATTGAAATTCAGCAGCAAGGGAAGTCATGAATGCTTTCTGTTCCTAAATGAAATGCTGGAGAGGAAAAACAACAACGTGCACTGCTTAATAATTAGATCAAGAAGGAGATGTGCACAGAGGAAGAATGTAAAGAATATATATATATAATAATGTATATATACGTATAGATAGATATAATACGTATACGTCATATATACGTGTGTGTGTATAGATAGATATATATAGATATATTATAGATCTATATATATATATATAGTATAGGATATAGATATATCTTATTCATAGATAACGTATATATATATATCTATTATATATATTACGATATATATAGTATATATATAATATATATATATAATATATATATATATATATATACTATACGATACGTATATATATATATATATATATATATTATCTATATATATATATATAATATATATATATATCCAGTTAAGTACATTAGTCAAGTATTTCTGGAGAAGGCTATTTCGCAACAGTCGCAGTTTTCTTAGGCATAACAAAATCCATGTTGAAACATGGACACCCCTAGAAATAATAGAACTAACTATGTTTATAGTATAATTAACCATGAGTCTACTATGAACTACTAAGTTATTGTATGGTAACTATGTGTATACTATGAATCTGTTACGGTTTTACTATGGTACTTGGGTGAAACCATGGTAGAGACACCATAGTAACCATTCATAGTTTTTCCAAAAAAAAAAAAAACATGGTAAAGCCATGCTTTACTTTCATAAGAGCAGTCACACAAGTCTCAGTTCTCCTACTGGTTTCGACTGTCAGTGTGATGCATTGCTCAGACCAGGGGTGGACTCACATTACAATATTTATTCATTTAAAAAGATATAGGATTAAATATATGTATTAGAAGATTTACATTTTTATTAAGTAGTGCTGCTTTCTCTGTTTCTAAAAAATTTGTTTTTTTCTCACATAATCCTTAATTTAAGTGTTGTGGAAAGAAATTTGCCAAGTTTTATTTGAATACCAGCCCAGGAAAAAATGTACTGTGAAATTTGACAGTAGAACCATGAAGTGGCCATATTACCACCAAAATTCATAGTACAACTGTAAAATGATTCATGGTCAGTTCATAGTCAACCAAGTTTACAGTTGTATTATGAAATTTCACAGTAGAACCATGAAGTGGCCAAATTACCATAAAAAGTTAATAGCATAACTGTGGACTTCATGGTAAAACTGTGAAAGTTCACATTAAAACTGTCAAACAATTCAAAGTTTTATTATGAAAATTCACAGTACACCTTTTCCTGGGAGTTTAAAGCATGGTATTGATTAGTGTAATCAGATAGCTAGCTACATTGGCTAACCAGTTCTGCAGCATTAGTTCGATAGATTAGGCTGTTTACAGTATTTGTTACTTGAGTTGACTAGTTATATTAAACAATGTTATCAGTATTAAATGTGGATTTGGTAAATTAAGTGAGATATAAGTGTGAGCTAACATTAGCAACTAAGCGCTAGAAACTAAGCGCTAGCAACTAAGCGCTAGCAAACAAACGTTAGCCTAACGCTAGATAAATTGCTACATGCGTCTATTCTGTCATGCTGTGTTAGCTAGATGCTTAAAGTGAATCAGGTTACATTAGTTTAACGTATTTAACTGTATATTTGGTATGATAAGCTCCATGTTACAACCAGTAATGGAACATAAACAAGTGAAAAGTGTACAAAAGTTTAATTATGTATAGGATAGCATAGGATCCACTAGTGTACTATAGGATCTCTGAACTTGTTGACATTTCCTCTGTATGTTGTAGAACTTATTTTCTTTTTCTGTTTTCATGTCATTTGACCACAAGACAGCACAGCAAAAGGACAGAGGAACAGGCTTTGGTGAGTCACGATCTGTCAGGAAGCAGCAGGGAGGAAGATGGTGCAGGAGAAGCTAATTTTCCATAGAGCAGGTTGATTCGATTATGGCTGAAGGCCGAACACAGGAAATCAGTTAGTCTACTGTGCATGCAATAACACGATCAGCGACTGGAACGGTGCAGTGCAAGTGGCTCTGAATAGAAATTATCCTGAGAGAAACTAATAGAACTGATCTGAAATGAGGGAGAGAGAAAATGGCTGAACAGGGCCGACACAGAAAGAGGAATTGCTAAGTTATTAATAGTTGCACAAGAACTGTAATTTAATGGGGAAGAGCGAGACGGAGAGTTACACTTACAGAGTCGTCGCCATTAGAGCTGCCATTGTTCTGGGCTGGGATTACATTGTTATGCAAAAGTTTGTAGATTATGAGCAAAATTATATCACATTTAGATGTATGTATGTATGTATCTATCTATCTATCTATCGGTCTGTCTGTCTATCATCTACACATAAGCTCCATTTAATGTCTGCCTTATGTTCATGTAAAACAGGTTGTTGATGGAAATGGTCATTGACCGGACATTACCATAGTCATATATTCTTTTTTTGCTGCTGTAATGTAAATATAAAAAGTATTTTCCCAAGTAAACTGCAGGCAAACGATACACAGATGTATCAGAGGTACCTCTGAAAACACCAGTGAAACACTACCCTGCATCTAAAATATAAACAGTTCTAGACGTCACTCCCTCCAGGAAATACAAAACACTGTGGTTCTTCAGTTACAAGCACACATTAACGATCACACACACTGTAGAACCAAAATATAACCGCTCACGATGGAACATAAACATAAATAAACACCTCGCTGGCTGCACCCAACCAAGAGGAAATGAGTCCATTTATAGAAACACTAATTTCCAGAACAGATAATGCAGAATCAAACTTTAAACACTTTGAGTACTTTTAAGTAGGTACATTAAATCCAACACATAGCTACCAGTAGGAAGTCACAGCTGTCACATGGCCTGCGCTTGGTACTTCTTGTAGCATTAAGCCGAGTACAAACTTTAACATTTCACGTCCCTTCTTGTGTCTGTGTCCTAAAAGTGTCACATAGACTGTTGTAGTTCATGCAAAGTAAATCAATATGCATGAAAATTAATTATATTTTAAAAATATGTAAACACTAGTATGACAAATAATATATATGACCAGCTGTTTACGGCTGCAACGTCTGAAGTTGAAAGACAGGTTTTTTATGTAGTATTATAATTTGTTATAATTGTTAAGATCTTGGTCATTAAAGCATCGAATTTTTGTTAAACGGCACAGTTATCTGTCTTTATATCTATCTACGTATCTGTCTGTCTGTCTGTCAGTCTGTCAAGCCATTGATCTATTCATCTATTTGTTATAAAATACTAAAACAGATGTAACTTCATCTACAGTTCAGTGAGCCATACAAGGCATATTGTTTGTGAACCGTCTAATCTGCACGCTTCCATTTATCATTTTAGAAATAGATTATTTAAGGCTAAAACTTTGTCCAATTTAGATAGAACACCTCAAATAACGCAGCATGGTAGAAGCCATAGTCCATTGTGTCCTGAGATTTAAATAAATACATATTAAATAACATTTAACTTATGAAATCTGTTCTTGTCAGTTAAAGCAATGGCAGCAGGAACCAAAAGCGGACCCCATGTGCACCAGGATCACAGCAAGGACACTTTGAGAATTTATTTGAAAGACTTATTGATTTATTGATTAACTTCCCAAAAGCATCTGCCAAGGCAGCACATGTCCTTCCTTTCTTCTATGAGACAGCGGGACAGCTCAGAGGTTTTATCTTCTCTTTGTTTTACTGCTGCAATGTTTTGAGTCTAATGTGTGTGGTTTTATAACACGACTTGTACAGTCTCTTATCTGACATTTAAATGGTCAGTGCTGTGCATGTGAGCTGAAGGATTAAAACCATGGCCCCAGATGGAACTGAACAGCCAACAATAAACAATAAAACTAAAATGTGACTTTAAAAGAGAAAAAAGAAGATATCTGTAAATGCAAAAACAAATTCTAAAGCATGAAAAAGTAACACTGAACTAAAACTCAAGTGAAATCTAAACAATAAACACGATTTAACCTCGCTGTTGTAGCAGAGGTGGATGATCCCCTGCACGGCCGCCTCTCTCACAAATACAGGTGATCATGTCTGCTTATGTCTCCTGACCTGGCTGGAAAGCAGCACCTTGGCTCGAACCCAGATCACCGCAGTGCTGGGCTAAAAAGCTGCACAAAAAGCGCCTTAGTAATGTTGCTTTAGAGAAAAATATATCAATAGACATTTTGGGGAACATCATTGTATTCAGATCAAGCCATAACTCAAAGACTACATATTTCTTAAATCTTTTTAGTTGATTTTATATTTTTTGTCCATTAACCGTAAAACCTGTGTCTCTTTGGGATATCTGACTCCACAATCCGATTATAGTTTGCCGTAAAAATCAGAAAGGAAATCTGATATGTCTCTGAGGAATCTGCTGGTGTTAGATCTGCAGAGTCATGCCTCCTGCTTCAGAAAACATCAATACTCTCCACTTGAGGCAAGAAAGAAAGGATGAGGGGGAAAAATGCTTTGTTACTGTCAGTTACTGATGTTTATATTTAATGCGGAACCTGGTTTTCGATCGGAAACGCCTGACTGTGTGAGTTCATCGGCGATTAATGATTATTGTTCCTTCTGTAATCCTGTTACGATGAGGCAAGACTGAGATCAGAGTTGAGAAAGTGAGAGACGTTAAAGCTCATTTGGAGATGCTGCGCACAGCAGCAGGGTGGGGCAACGGGTTCAGATGTGATGTCTTGATGTGGGAGACATTTAGGACCCCTGCCAGCAGCGCAGGACCAGATGAGGGGGTGGACGGAGGAGAAAGGAAGAAGATAAAGAGGGGGTGAGGAGGAGGGCACTGAGGAAACAGATGAAGAAGGAGGAGAAAAGGTTGCGACGAGGGTGTGGCTGAGGGCCCGGTGGATGAACGATGGAGAGATGGTGAGCGCCGGGAGAAGGAGGTTGGGGGGAGGAGAGACGCTGGAGGAGATATAAAAGCTCGCGTTCCTCACTTTGGACGTCCGATTGCCGTCCAGCTTCGTCCACTGCCAGGTGCCTCTGAGTAGAAGTGTTATCCAAAGCCATCAAAGATGAGCCACTCCACCATTCGTACCTCGTACCGTCGCACGTTCGGCGCACCCTCCACCATGTCCTCCATGCCGGTCTACGCCCCGCTCTCGTCCCGATTCCTCGGGCCGGTGTCCTCCCCCATCTCCACCCGGACTTACCGGGTCAGGTCCAGCGGCCCGGCCCCGTCGGCTCCTCGCATGTCCTACGACAAGGTGGACTTCTCGATGGCTGACAGCATCAACCAGGAGTTCCTGAGCATTCGCAGCAATGAGAAGCAGGAACTCCAGGAGCTCAACGACCGCTTCGCCAGCTTCATAGAGAAGGTGCGCTACCTGGAGCAGCAGAATGCCGCTCTCAACAACGAGCTCAACCAGTTCAAGGGCAAGCAGCAGCAGGGCCAACCCAACCGCGCTAGCCAGATGTGCCAGCAGGAGATGAGGGACCTGCGCCGGCAGATCGAGTTGATCGAAAAGGAGCGTGACCAGATCCAGGTGGACCGTGACAACATGGCAGAAGACCTGGCCTTGCTCAAGCAGAGGTGAGAGATCCACGATATTCCAGGGTAACTGAATTGGTAGTTTTTTAAACTTATGATAGGTTTAAACGGTCTCTTATACATATTGACAACACATAAGCCACGCCTTGTTCAGACAGAGGTGAGAGACATCACTGTGTACATCATTAATTAATCATACCACCCACAACCATGGTGCGGTTTTTATAAACGTATCACGATGCGCCCGATATTTTCTTATAAGCATAATAAAATAAGGCAACCAGATTTCCGGCGACTATATGTTGTCATAGAACATGAAATAACCAACAAGCTCTTAAGATAGGATCTAAATCTATCATATTTTCAAGATAGTTATACTGATTATACAGCTTTTCTAGCTTCATTCTTCTTTGTCATGAAGATATTTATAATTATAGCTCAAACTGATTGGCAGGATCTTAGAAACAAATCATAAATGTTCCATAAAATGTTAAAAGTCGTGAGCTATTACTGTATTTATTAGTCATTAGTTTATACGGATCAGTTTGTTCATAATATCTCTTTATTGCTCAGCATATTGTTCCGAGCGCATTGTTAGATGCAATTCCATTTCATCGTGATGTGCTTATATTATAATTGTGGCACTCGAGACAAGAATGGCTTTATATAGCCCTGATTAAAGAACAATTCCTGAGTGAGCACATTATTATTGTGCCTTAATGAACTATAACACCCTTATGGCAGGATTTCTATACCTCAGTTTCATATTATGATCAATTCTAGTAATTTAGGAACATATAAGAGACATATTAACATTTTAGAAAGATTTGAAATCTGGATAGATAACAATACTACTAATACTGTAATAATGTGCGTTTGGGAGGTGCAACGGATTAAAGGTGGCTGAGGGAGGGGAGGGCAGTCGAGGAATCATCCTCCGGAGCTGCAACAGTGACCCCTACCAAGCCCCGATAAGCATCAGAACCCCCACAACCCTGACCAGGAAGACCGGGGTTTTGAAAAATCAATAGAAAGTAATGTAAGATGAGATGAGATGAGATAGGAGTTTATTTATCCTCTGAGGGATACAGCAGAACAAGGGCAAGACAGAACAGGAAATTATAATTACACACAATTATATTATAGTAGAATTATAACTACACACACAATGTGTAGCAATTAAACTCATATTTGCACTTTTAAGAAAAACAGAATGCAGAAATCACAGGGAACTCAAACCGCATTCTTTACCAGTAAATAAAATGAAATGAAAATGTAGATCTAGATACTTTTATGAACATGAAACCTTGTCTTTATATAATACCACACATAGATAAACCCTGAAGGCAGGATTAATAAACACGCACGACTGAGGGATGTAATTGAGTAGGAGAGACATTAATTGAGACATATAGGGGTGCAGAAGTCATTTTTAAATAAGGATGAAGAATAAAGGGGAATAATGGGAATGTGGAGTGAGAGCAGGTGCAGATCTGATGGGCAGGGTGTGGCGATGGGAATTCTCGATGTTTCCTACAGTCCTCACATCAAGTCAGGTCACACATCACATCACTCCCTCCCTCCAACTCAAACTCAACACCCATCACACCAGCCAACCCTCCTCCAATGTTAACCCCACACACACACACACAAACCTCAAGGGTCTCTGAGGTCAAATCTGGCTACGGCGAGGGTGTGGCATGAGGTTGGAACAGTACCAGGACAAAGACCGGGGATCAGGTTCACTTTATTGCAGCTTTGGAACTGTTTTAGGCTTTAGAAATGAAATGTTCGAATCCCGTCTTCCTATTCACTTTCTATCTAACACCAAGAGAACGCTTTGCACAGAAACATAAATACCTCATTTTAATTACTTTTAATTTAAATGGTACTTATTAGCATGTAACCTCTTTAACAAAAACCGAAATGGCTCATCTTCATTTATGATAATTGGCTTAATTAGATCATCAGTCACATATTGCATGCTCACGCGTCAGGAGAGCTCGCGGGTGGAAATGGAGAAAAAAGACAACATAGTTAAGACAATGTAAGTCCACTTCATCTTCATTGAGAGATATATCTGCTCAAAAAAAAGGGAAAACTCAAATAACACATCCAAGATCTGAATGAATGAAATATTCTCATTGAATACTTTGTTCTGTACAAAGTTGAATGTGCTGACAACAAAATCACACAAAAATCAAAATCAAATTTATTAACCAATGGAGACCTGGATTTGGAGTCACAAACAAAATTTAAGTGGAAAAACACACTACAGGCTGATCCAACTTTTATGTAATGTCCTTAAAACAAGTCAAAATGAGGGTCAGTATTATGAGTGACCTCCACATGCCTGTATGACCTCCCTACAATGCCTGGGCATGCTCCTGATGAGGTGGCGGATGGTCTCCTGAGGGATCTCCTCCCAGACCTGGACTAAAGCATCCGCCAACTCCGTCTGTGGTGCAATGTGATGTTGGTGGATGGAGCGAGACTGCTGACACACTCCAGCCACATGAGGTCTAGCATCGTCCTGCATTAGGAGGAACCCATGGCCAACCGCACCAGCATATTGTCTCACAAGGGGTCTGAGGATCTCATCTCGGTACCTAATGGCAGTCAGGCTACCTCTGGCGAGCACATGGAGGGCTGTGCGGCCCTCCAAAGAAATGCCACCCCACACCATTACTGACCCACTGCCAAACCGGTCATGCTGAAGGATGTTGCAGGCAGCAGATCGCTCTCCACAGTGTCTCCAGACTCTGTCACGTCTGTCACATGTGCTCAGTGTGAACCTGCTTTCATCTGTGAATAGCACAGGGCGCCAGGGCCGAATTTGCCAATCCTGGTGTTCTCTGGCAAATGCCAAGCGTCCTGCATGGTGTTGCGCTGTGAGCACAACCCCCATCTGTGGACGTCGGGCCCTCATATCATCCTCAGGGAGTCGGTTTCTAACCGTTTGTGCAGACACATGCACATTTGTGGCCTGCTGGAGGTCATTTTGCAGGGCTCTAGCAGTGCTCCTCCTGTTCCTCCTTGCACAAAGGTGGAGAAAGCGGTCCTGCTGCTGGGTTGTTGCCCTCCTACGGCCTCCTCCACGTCCCCTGGTGTACTGGCCTGTCTCCTGGTAGTGCCTCCAGGTTCTGGACACTACGCTGACAGACACAAGGAACCTTCTTCCCACAGCTCGCATTGATGTGCCATCGTGGATGAGCTGCACTACCTGAGCCACTTGTGTGAGTTGTAGAGTCCGTCTCATGCTACCACGAGTGTGAAAGCACCACCAACATTCAAAAGTGAACAAAACATCAGCCAGAAAGCATAGGTACTGAGAACTGGTCTGTGGTCCCCACCTGCAGAACCACTCCTTTATTGATTGTGTCTTGCTAATTGCCAATAATTTCCACCTGTTGTCTATTCCCATTTGAATTCCATGTGAAATTGATTGTCAATCAGTGTTGCTTCCTAAGTGGACAGTTTATATATATATATATATATATATATATATATATATATATATATATATATATATATAAGCAACACTGATTGACAATCAATTTCATATGCTGTTGTGCAAATGAAATAGACAACAGGCGGAAATTATTGGCAATTAGCAAGGCACAATCAATAAAGGAGTGGTTCTGCAGGTGGGGGTTGCATTATATACAGTTTATATATTTTTTTGTTAATAAATTTCATACACAATAAAAATTTTTAACTGATTTACAGAGTATTTTTTAGTCTTAGAGAACACATATGAAAGGTTGATAAGGAGCCTGGAATCCTGCAGGCTACTCGTTAGCCATTAGCTACATCTCTGTTAGCTGTGTGCTTCACTAAACAGCACCATGATTAAAACACTAGATTTGATGCTCAGCTGATGTCACATGAGCTGTGGACATTTAAACTCTGTTAATCAAGGCTCTTACTCTGAACTGGAGCTTGTTTCTACCTGTGACCAGTATAAAATCAGAGAGCAAGCTAGCCGATCTGTTAAGTCGGCTAGTAATAAGCAAGTGCTGTGTTCCAAATCGCTTGTAGAAGTTTGATTGTGGGCTCGATTTCAGGACTTGGGTATGTGGATAATAGATTCGTTAAACTGTAAATATACGTTAATCTATATGATTTATTGCTTTAATTGTAAAAAAAAATGTATACCGAATATGTATGGATTTGACTTTTATGAAAAACACTGAATATGAATTAAAACTGACTAAGAATTGCTCGCAGGTGTGCTGTGATGAAATGTCAGAAGGACAGGGGATTTGCATGTTGTTTATACATACTGTAGATTCAAGGAGGCATAAAAGTTTACACAATTTCTTGTTGTATATTAATTTATTTTGTCGTTTATCTTCTTTTTACGTACCGCGTTACAGTCAGTCTCAGTAAATCAATCCACTGTGCCTGTCTATCAAAGTTGATTATTTAATCATTTAAAGCGTCGTGTTTAGGGATACATAAACAAAAATGTGCTAAACTGCAAGGTTTTTTATTAAATACAAAATGTAATACTGGTGAAAGTTTGTCTCAGTCTCGGTTTCTATCCACTGTTCTTGTGAGGGTCATGGATAGGTTTGGATTTTCTGAATGCTCTGCAAGGAACAAACTGAAATATCACTTAAAAATTATTAAACTATAAACGAGCCAATTGAAGGCACCTCTGATTAACACCACTAACACCAAAATTATAAACTTTGTTCTATCGTTATTATCGATATATATCATGTACAGTGAATGATAATGAACGTAAAGGGAATTACAAACTTTATTTATTTATTTATTTTTCATTTTCTGCTTTTGTTATTGTATGATGAAAAAATCTTAATCTGGTCTCGGTCTCAGTCTTGGCCACTTCTGGTCTTTGTCTTGACATGGACTCGGCTCTACAGCTCTTGACTACAACGCTTCCTGCGGGTACACGCCTTTTAACACAACGGAAACCTCACCTTGCCAGAGGTGGGATACAAACCTTGGCGGCATGATCAGGGTTAATGATATTATATTTTCAGAAAGGGTTCTAAATACTTTCGCAAAAAGATTTGTGTTTTAATATCTCCACTGTGCAGAAATATGGCATATTTAGAAATTCAGCAACATACTGTACATTTACAGCACTTAGCAGACGGCATTATCCAGACCGATTTACAACTGGTACAGTCTTACAATCAAGGAGCCAACAGTGGCAGCTTGGCAGAGGTGGGATTTGAACCCTGGACCTTTTGGTCCATAGTCCAGTACCTTAACAGTTAGGCTACCACAGTCCACACATACTGTACACATACTGTGATTTGATCAGGTGTGACTACACTTTAAGTAAGAATCAGTACATTCTATATATTGCAGTTTAAATACTCTGTACTGAATTAGATGTGATGTTTTCTGTTTTTTCCTCAAATTCTGACACATGGACCAAGTAAACATATATTTTTGAGGCACAGCCCTAATGATATGTCGTGTAGTTTAACAAACATCCAGTGTCAAACGGATTAAAATGCAAATTCTAGCAAAGTATAGTGATCTAAATTGAAAGTGAACTGCTTACTGCAGCTACAGTCCTCAAATATAATTCTAATTTGCTTTCAAATGAGAACTTGCCATATGTTTTATTAGTATTAGATCATTAAAGCAGGGCAGCAGAAGGTTGGTGAAAGCCATTAGTAGAGAGAAAGATGGAGACAGAGAAGAAAAAATCAATGTTGCTCTGGCCCCGGCGCGCCATTATCTCTATTGGATGTTCTGGTTCGTGGGCCAGTGCCAGGCTCGCTATTAGAGGAAGCAGAATGGCAGGGAAACAGATGCACACACAGTCTTGCATCTCAAGTAACATGGGATGACTCGGGCGAAGCTAAAAATAGCAGGAATTGGAGCTATAACTCAATAGAGCATAGTGAGGATCTTTAAACGGAGCAATAATTAATGTAATTAAAATCAAACCCTGTTTTGGTAAGTGCGCCTTTCAGGTGCGTACCACCACTGTTTGATCCCCCCCTGATTAAATTGCTAGACCAGATCACGCGTGTCACCTCTACACCACGCCTGATTTACTGAATTTTGCTCAGCGGGTGACTTGACCTCCATTTTGCGGCTCCTTTTTAGCGGCAGGCAGCTGCATTAGTTAATTGATCGTCGGGCTCTGGGCCAGCTGGGACCTCATTTATTTAGGACGGTGGCGCGAGCCGGCGGGACAGATGTGATGTGACAGGCCTATTTAAAGCGTGAAAGCAGCCAACCTGGCACCATGCTGTTATTTATGAACATAAAGCAGGATAAGTAGACGTTTTTTTTGTAGCTCTCCCTGCACCTGAGCTTTTTTACTCGGTACGAGGAGTGGTTTGAAAGTGAATACTGGCATTTTCTGTAATATGTCTCTCTACGTGGCAGGTTTTCGGGCAAGACCCAAATAAATCCAAGCCCCATCAGCATACACTGGCAGTACAATGAGTCACACCGAGCTCAGTGACTTTTACAGAGTCTCAATCAACTCTGTAATTTTAAAGTGGAAACTTTAAACTTTAAATCCGCTAGCTTCTGATTTCCATGGCCGAGCTGCAGCAGACAAGCATAAGGTCACCGTGCGCAATGCTGGAGTGGTCTAAAGCATCACCGTTAGACTCTGGAGGAGTGGGAAACCCATTTTCTGCATTTGTTCTCCATAGTGCTATCTGTAAAGATTGATAGTTTGGACTGGAACATCAATCTAGATCATATATCATCGATTCTTATCGTAGCAACAGTTTAGGGAAGGTCCACATGGCTCACTAAGTCCCGTCTCTGGCTCCACACGACCCTGATCAGTAGGGGTGTGACGATGCACCACAATGGCAAAATGTCACGATGTAATCACAGAGATGTCTTCCTTTTTTTTTTATGGACATCTAATAATGTTGTCGCATTCTATGATTCCAGAGGGCGCAATCATACCTCATAGACGGCATATCTTCCTTATATCTTCTCCAATGGAAACTGAAGAGATTTGCAATGTTTAAAGATATTTCTGTATCGTTTTCACACACACCGTTGATACAAAAAAGGTGTTTGACAAACTGGGCATGATAACAGGGTCTTGTTTTGAATTTATTTATATTTCTAGTTATTAAAACTCTATTCATTTCAGGAGACCCTGTTTTTTGTTTAAAAAGATTATACGCAAAATCTGCATTATTTTGCATTGTTTACGCTTCAGAAATAAAAAAGGAACATCTTTTATTAAACGTAAAATAAACAATCGTGAACTCAGTATCGTGTATCGAATCGAATCAAATCGTGAGCAGAGCATATCGTTACACCCTTACTGCATTTCCAGGTCAGGGTTGCGTGGAGCCGGGTGTTTATTCACAGGGTGAATCCCCACAGTTACGTTCCAAATCCTAGTAGAATGCCCTTCTAGAATAGATACGTCCATAAGAATGTTCACGGACTTGAAATGAATTTTCAGCAAGTAATTACAGGCAGGATGTTTGGGTGTTGGCGTACCTTTTAAACATTTAAAACTTTTAAACAGTTGTTTAGGTAATTAGATGTGCTATACACTGATTGAGGTGTTTTGCGTTTATGTGTGCAGGTTGGACGAGGAGACTCAGAAAAGGCAGGACGCGGAGAATCAGCTGGTCCTGTTCCGTAAGGTGATGATCAAACGTAAACACACACTAGTAACAAAAATAAATAAAATGAGCTTGTTAATTAAAGTGCAAGTCTGATTCAGCCTCCAGAGTAAACATACAGTGGTACCTCGGTTCTTGTCTTTAATTCATTCTGAAAACGACGAATCCAGAACAAATGTCTCCCATAATGAGTAATGTAAGTTGAATGAATCGGTTCCAGACCTCTTAATGGAGTTGTATTGTACAGGTGCGCCGAGTCAAATTTTTCTAGGTACCACTGACTTCTATATAAAAGCTCTGGTGGTTGTGTGGTAATAGCAAGCTGCTGAAAATTGGAGTTCCTGAGGGCCTGGGTTGGCGACGTGAAGGTTGGATGACACGTGTACGGTTATGTTAATAATAACAATAATGTAATATCATAATAATGTCGGTGCATGCCTGCAGGACGTGGATGATGCCACGCTGGCTCGTCTCGAGCTGGAGAGGAAGATCGAGTCTCTGATGGACGAGATCGAGTTCCTCAAGAAGCTGCACGACGAGGTGAAGCCATCACCCAAACGGAGGCCTGAACTAATCTGTTTTGTGTTAAGACACCTGAAGGTCGATCTCACCTGATCCGTGTTTCACCTGAACAGGAGATCCAGGACGTGCAGGTGTCCTACGAGACCCAGCAAATGAAGATGGAGGTGGAAGCCACGGTGCGTCCCGACCTGACCGCCGCTCTCAGAGACATCAGGGCTCAGTACGAGACCATCGCCACCAAGAACATGCAGGAGTCCGAGGACTGGTACAAATCCAAGGTGAGGACGGAGGAAACGTTCGGGCACAAACGCTCAGAGGCGGCAGAAGGTCACAAAGTTTTTTACTTAAATAATCTAATACTAATCCGATAAGAAAAATCTCAAGTTGTACAAAAAAGTACAGCTCATATATTGTATTGTACTCAAATATAAGAGTACATGCTGCGAAAGGTACTTAAAGTAAAAAAGTAACAGAGGACATTTTCAGACAAGAGGAACCAAAATATATAGCTTACTTTGGATCTTTTTATATAAATGCTGCTAAATCTTTCATAACTCGACACGGTAATATTCAGTAATGCAGCAAATCCTGATATTTAACCCAAACTATAGTTATCATCGACCCTGAAACACTCTCGCTGCATTTTTTTCCAAAACTGCAGCTTCACCGATTTTTTTACACCAGTTCTTCTTGTAAATTCCACTACATTACTTACTAAAAATATTTATGCAAATCATTTAGAAATTATATAATTAAAAAATATATATATAACTCTTATATTCATCACAGAAATAGAACTAATTCTTCCAGGGACATAAACCTCTAATGTCTGATTAATAAAAACAGCCTAGCGTATGTACAGTTATTTTTGAGAGAAGAATGCTTTAAGCTGGACTGCCTAAATTAAAAAGAGATAAGTAGATAGGTAAAAACGATAAAAAAAAAATGTATTAAGTAAAAGCAAAGGGTATTAAGTATACCCCCGTAATCAGTAACCCAGACCCAAGATTAAAAACACGTTAAGTTAATATATCAGTCATGTCAGAAATATTGAATATTAGATGCTCCCAACAAATCCAGTTTAACATACATGACAAATCAACATCGGTTCAACCATATAATCCTGTTTTATTTCAATATACATAAAGAATCTGCCTTTTGATAACAGGACAAAAGTGCAGAAACATACATGTACTCAAAATGAAAACAGAGAACAGCTCAGCGTCACTCCAACACCGAGATAAAGACCTAACACGATTTCATATTGTATAGTCCCTCAGTGGTGGAAGAAGATCTTTGATTTACCTTTGAATAGTTTAACATGTAATACTGCATGTTACAAACTGCGTTTTGTCCCCCTGCTGCAGTTTGCCGATCTGACCGACTCGGCCAAGCGTAACGCTGATGCCATGAGACTGGCCAAGCAGGAGGCCAACGAGTTCAGGAGGCAGATCCAGAGCCTCAACTGTGACATCGATGCGCTCAAGAGCACGGTGAGCTCCCATCGCAAATAAGGTTACAAGACCGGCTCCAAAAAGAGACACCCTTGACTGGGGAGTCCCAGAAACACCCCGACCAACAAAAACGTTGTTAAAGCGTGGAGTTGGCATGTTCTCCCCCGTGTCTTTCAGAACGAGGCGCTGCTGAGGCAGATGAGGGAAATGGAGGACCAGTTTGGCGTGGAGGCAGGAAACTACCAGGACAACATCGGCCGCCTGGAGGAGGAGATCCGCCACCTGAAGGATGAAATGTCCCGTCACCTGAGGGAGTATCAGGACCTGCTGAATGTCAAGATGGCCCTGGATATAGAGATCGCCACCTATAGGAAGCTCCTGGAAGGAGAGGAGAGCAGGTCAGCGAGCAGGGTTCGATTTAAGCTTAAGATTTTGTGCTTGTTTTTTCTTTGGTCAGCTTTTTGATTATATTTCGTGCCTGGTGCTCTTTCAGGATTGTCGTTCCCATCATGAACATCTCGTCCATGAATATACGCAACACTGGTAAGTCAAGATGTGATGCTGTGATATGAAATGTCGCTAAATATCCACTGAGCTCGGAATCTGATAGTCTGATGTTTCTGATTGGATAGAGTTTGACGGACCTTCTGATTATGGACACAGCAAGAAGGTGGTCATCAAAACTGTGGAGACTCGTGATGGAGAGGTTTTACAACTGAGTTTTCTTACATAGTTTTAGAGATTGTTTACATCAGGGGTGTCCAAACTTACTTGGGTATTAAAATACCCCAAGGGCCAGCCTTTCTTTCCTAAAATATTATTAAAAAATATTCAAAACATTGTATTCAAAACATGAACAAACACAAGTTTGTTAACATTGGCTTAACTTCTGAATTAAATTTAACACAGCACCTGCAGCGGGATATATAAAGAGTGAGAAATATCACAATTTACTGCAGTTTATCTTCCGTCAGTATTTCTTACATAGATTGTCTTTTATTACTCAGTTACTATGCAGTACCAGACCTATGGAACTACATAACAAAGCAAGTCTTATATTATAAGTCACAAAACCAATTTGGTTTGTTTATGTACTTTTGGCATCAGTGGCTTTACGTACTGCTGCCGCCATCAGGCGAAAGAGAGAACAGCAGCGCACCGACGGGTCACTAACAATGAGTTTGTTTACATGCATGTAATAATCCGATCATAGTCGGATTGCTGCAGTTATGTTATTGATTATTCAAGTGGTCATGTAAACAGCATAGTCCGACCTAGAAATCAGATTAAGAAATCCGATAAACAGAGCTGAATTTTACCTCCGATTTCAATCGGATTTGGCAGCGGATAGCGGGTAAAAATATGGTTGCCAGATCATCATGTGTCCCGTGAATTCGCTTTTTTGGAGGTTTATTTACATAGACCATGTGGGGGAGTCTTACGTGGGATCTGGCAACCCTGCAATTTAACGCTAAATACCCGCTAAACGGCTATCGAACACTTTTTTGGAGACTCTGAAACGCAATATACACACAAGGAAATTAAGAATTTGATTATTTAATATTAAAAATTGAAGTTTACGACACACATTTCTGTGAGATTATTGGCTGGTTGCAAAGTAGAAACCCGATTATTTCTTACCCGAGTAATGTAAACCCGTAGTTTTAACGTTATCTGATTACTCAAGTGCCTGTACACTCCATGAACGGATTACTGACAAAATCTGGTTTTCTGCAGTAGTTGGATTATTAAATGCATTCCGCATTTGGCCCGGGGTTTGTAGATGTCTCCGTGGTCTGCATAAAGGATTGAGTCCCTGTTCAATTTTCTCTAGGGAAATAATCATTAGAGAGCTCCCGTTATCTGAATATTTATTGTCAGAACCATTTTCCAGGGTGTTATTTAGGGCTGGAGGAGTTGGGATTATCACTATCCCCTGCCAAGCCCCGTCTATAGCACCTCTAGCAAGCCCTATGGGCTCATATCGCATGTTCGATGTGCTCCACACAATTACCGTGTACGTTTTGGACCCTGATGGAATTTTGTTTTCTCCTCAGGTGGTGAAGGAGTCAAGGAAGGAGCAGGAACCTCCACGAGAGGCCAATTAAGGGTTTTAGGGTTGTCCCGGGTTTGAGAGACGAGGATTCAGAACCGGTCCGGCCGGAGCAAGAGCTAGTAATTCGTCTTAAGTGTTGTTTAAAGCTATCTGCTACTTAATATTGATAAACATAGACAATGTTGAATGTTTGTTTTCCGTGGATAATGTGATTCTGAATGGGGTGCGTACTGTGCATGGTGTCATGACGCAATGGTGCTAACAACGTAGCCTGACCAGCCTTAACCTACCAAAATAAAAAAAACCAAACAACCCTACAGTTACGCAGTTATTAAGGATTACAGACTAACATCATGTTCAGCCCGTCACAGACCGGTGGTGCCATTTATTTATTCACACCGACATTTTCTACATTTCCACTCTGGTGTGTGAAATCGACGCCAACGTCGCCCTTGGGTGTGATTCGGTACCGAGGTTATCGTTGTGTGTGCGTCCTGTGTGAAATGATTCTGGCCTTGCTGGGCAGCTTCATCAATAAATGTGATTTGTGATGCAGAACAACACCAATAGTCTCACCCCATTCATTTCAGTCCCACATAACTTACGTCAGTGCAATGATGAGAATGTTTCTGCAGGCTTGCTGAGAATGAAATGCAAATGTGAGAACAAAAATAAAGCAAAGTTGAACAAAACGACTGGTATGGTTCATAATGTTGGGTTTAAATATTGTTGACTCCTGTTTTTTCATGTTTTAATCCTGCTTTAACCCCAAATCAGAAAACGTTGGGACAGTATGGGAAATGCATATAAAAAAACATTTCCTACATTTATTTTGACTTTTATTTCATTGCAGACAGTATGACCTTGAGATATTTCATGTTTTTTTATGGTCAACTTCATTTAATTTGTTAATAAACATCCATTCCTGCATTTCAGGCCTGGAGCACATAAAAAAAAAAAGTTTACCACTTTGTAATTATCCTCGTTCCTTTTCACCACAATTAAAAGACGTTTTGGCACTGGGAATACTAAGAAATTTAGTATTGCTTTTAGATTTGTTTCAGGTGTTATTTTGTTCAATTCTTCCTGCAAACACGTCTTAAGATCAGACGTCCCAGGAAATTATGTCGTCTTGAAGGCAGCTTGCGTTTCTCTAAAACCTCAGTGGACTTTTCTGCTGGACTTTTCGTTTCCGCTGCATAACAGAAGTGAAAATGACCTTTACCAAGGGCCCTGACCTGACTCCATACCATGACAGAGCCTGGGTTTTGGACCTGCTTTTCTGGTCCATTTCTTCCAAAACAAATATGTTCTACTAACTGATCTGAGCACAATCCCTGTTTCCACTGTGTGATGGTCCATGCCAGATGCCTCAGAGTCCAGACAAGGCGATACCACTTCTGGACATGGATACCATAAGGCTTCTTTTTTAGCACAGTAACGTTTTAAGTGGCATTTGTGAATGTAACTCTGTATTGTAGAGCTTGATAAAGTTTTGATAAAGGAATCCCTTAGCCATGTGGGTCTATCAGCTATTGATGAAGGGCGGTTCTTGATGCAGTCCTGTCTGAGGGATTGGAGATCACCCCTCTTCAGTTTAAGCTTGTGCCCTTGTCCTTTATGCATTGAAATTCCTCAGATTAGTTGAAGTGTTTAATTATATTATGCAATGTAGAGGGAAAAATATGGAAATCCCTTCCAATCTTTCTTTGAGGAACTGAGGGCACACCTTGGATTTGTAAATGTGGTGTATTTGAGCAGGGAAATACAGGAATATGTCATGTCATGTCAAGTCAAATTTATTTATATAGTGCTTTTTACAACACAGATCGAGTAAAGTACCGAGTACTAAAATCGCGAAGAATTGTAGCTCTACAATATGTCAGTTACGCTGAAAACATTGGTGACTGTACCTTTAAGAGCACGTGACTCCAGCCAGCCGTGCGCATCCAGTTTTGCGCGCGAGATGTGATTTCGGCTCCGGTTGTTTGAGGCTAAAGCTAACCGAGTGTCAGAGTGGTGTATTTAGTGATAAATATTCCGTTTTAAATACAACTTAAGCGTCATTACCTCCAGCGAATGGTGTATTTTGATCAGATAACGTGAGGTGAAGATTTGTTAGACTGTGACAGCTTATCTCTGAAAAGTTGCTGGTAAGTTGGCTTGCGACCCAAATTGCATGTTGGTTTACTAAAAAGTGTACGTAAACACGCTATGACACCATTGGGCGTGCTTTAATCTGACGCCCTATGTAGTACTGTGGATGCGATTTTGGACACGTCCGGAGTTTATGTTCAGCGTTGAACGTGAGCGAGTTTTCCGAATAAATTTGGCTGTTGAAAGGTACAAAATTAAGATGTAGGTAAAAGTTTACGTGAATGTTGAGTTTAATGTCAATACAATGTGTGAAATTAACTTGTATAAATAAGCATTTTGAGTGCGTGTCACTCGGTGGTAATTCACTTCGTAGGAATAGCTACGCTTTTTCATTAACGCTGACTGATTGAATGTTTGCTTTATTCTTGTTTCAAGTTGACACTGAATTCTTCTCAGGTTTTAAGGACACTTGTGCAAGATGAACTGTGAACTGTTGGCCACTTGCAGTGCTCTGGGGTATTTGGAGGGTGAACAGTACCACAAAGAGCCAGACTGTTTGGGTAAGTCCCATTGTATTTCATAGGGGAGAGATGAGATAAATGGACTGAAAACATCCGTGTTTTGGTTTAGTCTCCACAAAATATGGGTTGGTAATTGATGTCAGGGGTGGCAGTGGTTGCGGTGGGTCCAGATGTCATTGTCAACAAGCCTGACGTCTGTCCATCACACACTCCTGAAGGGGCAGTTTAGGGTCGCCCATATGTGAGAGGAAACACAAGCATGCCAAACCCAAAGACAGGGTTCGGACCAGCTTTTGGAGCCCTGCTGTAAAGCACTTCCTCATGGTACATAGCACGGCCACGTTATCTGTTGCCTTATTTAGTTGTGTATTTCTAATTTTTGTTTGCCTGTGAAGGTTATATGAGTGCATATGGTGTGTGTGATAAAATATAAGCGCCATAAATATTGTTACCTCACCATTGTTGACTCCTACGTTCCAGGGCTTGACTCAACTCGATCATTTCAGCTTCATGAGTGAGAGAAGGGGACAGTGCATTCAGTAAATGGGGGTTTTGTTTATGTCTGAGTGTTATTCATTATTCCTAGGTTTTAGTACAAACGCCACAATCACGCTTCATTCTCTGTTCCTTGCCATGTATGGCTATTTGACTGCACTGCGGAAGTGTTCATTGCATGTTCAGTGCCACTGGCAACACTGTGCAGAACCTCTCTTCCAAAGTTATGTACTATGTACGGTTCTTTTTATGCGTAGTTACCGACGGTGACTCTATATAATAGTATGTGTTGTGTTTTTAGTGCGCTTTGAAAAATTCATAGTGAAAAACAGTCTACCTAACAAACGTCTGCTAGCTTCATGCTGCAGAATATTGTTTTAGTCACGGATTTTGCATTAAATGAGACAGGCCAGAGATTTTAGGGTCTTAAATGATGTGAAGAAAGTCAAATGAGGATATGTAAACTGCTAAGAAACTGCTGCGATGACATCAGTAAAGCTTATTTGGCTGAAAAAATAACGCGTAATATGAACTGCTCGGATCCATAAAACCGGTATTTATTGTATATTTATGTATTTATTTCTTTGGTTTTCTTTTGCCTGTTATTCTTCAAGCTAAATGTCAGATGTTGCTGAGTGTATAGTTCTTTCTTGGGACTTCTCAGTCATAAGTTCTCTTACACACTTAATTGTTCTTGTTGCTGCCTGTACCGATTCATTCCCCCCAAAAAATTCTTACCTTTTTAAAGGAAGGTTAGAAAGTAAAGTGGAACGAAACCTTTTTCCTTTTGTGTGAACTGCAACTAATGTTTACAGTAATCATCATGTCTGATTTATGTTTTATTCCTTTGTAAAATGAGTTCATTCATATATGGATTATGATGTGAACTTCTTGTAAATACAGAGAAGTTAAATTATCCGTTATGATATCGGTAATGGCCACAACAATGTACTAATAATCGGTTATTGTATCGGCACATGGCATGTAGTATCAGGGAATCCCTACCCAAAAGTGTCTCATTCCTAACCCCGCCCTCTTTAGAGAGCGTGAAAGACCTGATTCGGTACCTGAGGCATGAGGACGATACGAGGGACGTCCGGCGGCAGCTGGGAGCCGGACAGATTCTCCAGAACGATCTGTTACACCTCATCACGCAGCATGGAAAGGACAAGCCTCTGTTTGACGCCTGCATCAGGTTCACACACTAAACCTGTTTGATGGCTCCTGACAGTTAATGCCAGGTTTTGCGTACGTTTGGGTCAGTGTTATGTGCACCCCGCAGGCTGATGGTGAACTTGACTCAGCCGGCGCTCTTGTGCTACGGGAAAATCCCGAGTGACCCCCAGTTTCGGCACTATTACCTCGAAGTGGTGTCCCATCTGCAGGCCTATAAGGAGGTAACCCGAGTCAGGTTAGAGCACCGAGTTAGTTTGTGTTTCTATTAATGTTTAGAGGGGTAATGCGCTGTTCTGTGTTCAGGCGTTTGCCAGCGAGAAGGTGTTCACTGTGCTGAGTGAGACGATGTACAACCTGCTGCAGCTGGTGAGTAAGGAAAGGGTGGAAAGAGCACCAGATTATTAGTGAAAGTAAATAGTAGCTTGTATAAAATGTGCTCAGTAAGAGCTACTGGTGAAACGTTGCTCTTTTGCGTTTATTTATTTACATTTTTTACTCCGTGCAATATGAGATGTGAAGTACAGTGCTTCAAACAAAACGTACTTAAGTACAATAAAAAACTAACCGAGTCCGATTTATACAGATGGGAAAATATGTGAACGCTGTCCTTCACACCGAGTCCGAAAGTGATGTACCGAGATGCTGCGTAAAATGTTTAATCGGAGCCTGTTCTCCTTTCTGTTGTTAAAATCAGGCTGACCAATCGGAGCTCGGTTGCCGGGCAGAACAGCTCATCGAGAGCTTATAGGACGAGCAACAGGCCGCGTCTCTCTCTTATGGTGTGCTTTGTTCTACCAGGATTGGGAACAAAGGCAGGAGGAGGATAACCTGCTGATCGAGAGGGTTTTGCTGCTCGTCAGGAACATCTTGCATGTCCCCGCTGACCCCGATGAGGAAAAGGTTCGAGCTCGTACCCTCTGTGCTTTCCTAGCGGGTTACCTATGTACCGGTTTGTGCTGAGCTGCTGCATCTGAAAATCTCTTTCTTCTCCGTGCCCGTGTCAGAACGTGGACGATGACGCCAGTGTGCACGATAAGCTGCTGTGGGCCGTCCACATGAGCGGCATGGATGACCTGCTGAAGTTCCTGGCCAGCGCTCAGAGCGAGCAGCAGTGGAGCATGCATGTTCTGGAGATCATCTCCCTCATGTTCAGAGATCAGGTATCACGATGCTGCCATACTCGATATATTGCAAGACTACAGTGAAAAAAAAAAAACGAATGCGTTATGAGACCCTTTAGCCATCACAGGTTTACCTTATTCATTGGCGCCATCAAGTGGCGTTATAACTCATTGCAAAGAGTCCCTTTAGAGCGTGTGCGTGTTTACATAAAAAAAGTCGGTTTGGCGCCGGTGTCTGATGATCACAAGATGATACGATATATCGCTGTATCGATACTTTGCCCCACCTCTAACGGACACTATGATTTATTTGTCGTGTTAAATCCTGAGCCCGTGCGTCTCTCTGCTGACCGCAGACCCCTGAGCTGCTGGTGAGTGCAGGGCAGAGTCGCTCTGTGCAGGAGAAACAGAAGGACACCAGTGAACTGGAGGCTCTCAGACAGAAGGAGCTGGCAGAGAAACGGAGCCGCACCATGCAGAGGGGAAACAGGTCTGATAGTCTCAGTGTCTCTGTGTTTTGAAGTGGAACCAAGGTCAAGGAAAAGGGTTTAAATACCTGAACGTTTATGGTTATTCATAATAATAATATAAACCTGTAAATTATTTTTAAAATAATGATAATATAAACCTAAAATTAGAATTAATAATAGCAATTAATAATAAACAAGTAAACCTAATAATAATAATAATAATAATAATAATAATAATAATAAAAATAATGTATTATTTTTAGGTTGTTGTTATTATGATGATGATGATGATGATTATTATTATTATTATTAATTAGGTTGATGATGATGATTATTAATTATGATGATGATGATGATGATAATAATAATAATAATAAAAATTAACCTAATAATTAAAAACTATCACCATAATAATATAATAATAATAATAATAATAATAATAATAATAATAATATTATTATTATTATTATGTTGATAGTATTATGAATAAATAATAGTAATAATAATAAAAGTAATAATATAAACCTAGAATGTTGTTAATAATAATAATAATAATAATAATAATATAAACCTAAAATTATTCATAATAGTAATAATAATAATAACAATAGTAGTACTAGTGGTGGTGGTGGTAGTAGTAGTTTATTATTTTTATTAATAATAATGAAAATAATAATGTATTATTAGGTTGGTATTATTGTTATTAATATTAGATGGATAATAATGTATTTTTATTAGTTTGGTATTATTTTTAGATTGATAGTATTATTAATAAAATAATAAGAATAATATAAACCTAAAATTATTAATATATAATAGTAATTAATATAATAATAAGAAAAAATATTAGGTTCATAATATTATTAATAAATACTAATAACTGTGTTGTTCTTATTTTATATTTTCTTTTTATTTTAACAAAAAAAAATCTTCATCTTCAAAAACCTCCAGAAACTTCCTTAATTAAGGAACTTTATGCGGCACTTAATGGTTTTTAAGGGATTTCTTAACACTTAAGTCATTTTTAGGTGCTCCTACTACAGGGCCATTTCTAGGAGCGTAGTATTTATAGTCTGGCAGCCCTCTGTATTAAATCACCGTTCCATCTCTCTCTCGATCTCAGGCACTCGCGGTTCCGGGGCTCGTATGTAGTGCAGGGATTAAAGTCCATTGGTGAGAACGATGTCATTTTCCACCAAGGCCTCCACAATGTGAGTACACACCCTTCAGAATGTCCTTGTACTAATAAATGAGTGTGTATTTATAAGGTGTGTATTCACACCGATATCTCTATTAACTCCACTTCTCGGTCAGTTTAAGAATTATTCCCACGACTCTGGGAAGGCCATCAGGCGGGTGCCCAAGCGCAAGCAGACGGCGCGGGACGCAGAGCCTCAGCGCCGCTCCGTCCTGAACGTGCGTCTGTTCCTGCGCGAGTTCTGCGTCGACTTTCTGGAGAACTGCTACAATCGGCTCATGTACCTCGTTAAGGTGGGTACTGGATTAATACCTCTTATTTACTAATGAGGTCTCAGGATGAAGAATGAAGTTATTTTGTGGATGAATTAAGTTAAGTTATTATTAAGTAATTATTAAGTTGACTGTATATATCGAAATGTAGCCTGCTTAAAACACCTAATCTATAGTTGGTCAAAATCATTAATACATAGACTCATGTTATAATATCTCATGTAATTTAGTGAATAA
Organism: Ancistrus triradiatus; assembly: GCA_025084515.1. Taxonomy (NCBI): domain Eukaryota; kingdom Metazoa; phylum Chordata; class Actinopteri; order Siluriformes; family Loricariidae; genus Ancistrus; species Ancistrus triradiatus. The sequence goes on along the minus strand of JAJAGP010000060.1, from coordinate 777,944 downwards.
GGTATTGAAAGTGGTAAAAACAAAAACAGAAGGGTTAGTTCGTTGGTGCTGATGCTCGGCTCAGTGGGATCTGGCAACCCTGAAATGAAATGCAGCACTCGTTTTGGGGAGACTGAAACTCAGAATATGATAGAGGAAGTTAAGAATTTGAATAAAATAATAACAATTAGTAATAGAAATAAGTAACGAATAAATAATAATAATGATAATAATAATAATTATTATAAATATATAATAATAAAAGTGGTGGTAGTAGTAGTAGTAGTAGTAATAATAATTAAACAGTATTAATAATGTAGTAGTAATAAAATAATAATAAAAGTAAATGACAATAATAGTAATAATAATGATGATGGTAAAATCATGTAGGCTTTGTAGAGGTTTGGACGACTTTTGCTGTCTCCGCTTTCTCCAGGAGTCGTTGATCCGTGAGCAGGGCCAGAAGCACGATGAGATGTACTACCTCTGGGCTCTGAGCTTCTTCATGGCATTTAACCGCGGCAACGGCTGCAGGCCCGAGCTCGTCTCCGAAACCCTGTCCATCCGAGCCTTCCACTTCATCGAGAAGAACATTACCAACTACTACGAGATGATGCTGACCGACCGCAAAGAGGCTACGTCCTGGTCACGCAGGTCAGACTCCGGCTGCTTCCTGACATTAAAAACAGACCCTGATGGCGGGATTCAGTGCAGCCCTGTTTACATTCACTCTCTTTAAATCTTTTGCAGGATGCACTTGGCGTTGAAGGCTTACCAGGAGCTTCTGATCACTGTGAATGAAATGGATCGCTCCAGAGACGAGACGGTCCGGCAGAGCGCGAACGTTATCAAGAGTAAGAAGTCTTAACACTGTGTTTCACAGTGGAATGCTGTGTTTCTTAGTTGTTTTTTTTTTTTTTTTAATAATACAAAAAAATTGGAACGGGGCAATTTGGGGCTAGCAATGAGATTAAAAACATGAAATGATGTGATTTCAAACAGATGATTGTCATCCTGATTTGGTACAAAAGCAGTAGCCACCAAAGGCTGAGTCCTTGTCCATTTTTCTCCTCATGGTTCCTTTTTTTTGTGTGCGTTACTCTCATATTTTGTCAATTTATTTAGCTAATTTCCCCTCAAGTTCAGCCCATTTTTGTCCATTTTTTTTTCACCCATTTTTATCTAAATTCCCTCCCCTTTTAGTTCATTTTCTACCAATTTCCCGTCTCATATTGTCGATTTCTTTTTGTTTGTTTTTTGCATCAAGTTTCCCCCATTATTGTCAATTTTTTCACCCATTTTTTTTGTCCATCTTTCGCCAACTTTCCCCCCTTTTTTTGCCAAGTTTTCTCTCAGTTCCTTCCTCATTTATTTGCCCATTTTTCTCCAAATTCCCACCCAACTTTTTGTTCATTTTCTGCCTCAAATTTCCCCCATTTTTTGTCAGTTCGTCTCATATTTTGTCAATTCTTTTTTTGTTCGTTTTCCTCTCAAGTTTCCCCATATTGTTTTGTCAGTTTTTTTTTTTTTTTTTGTTTTTTTTTTTTTTTTGGCCACCTTCCACCAATTTTCTCCCCAATTTTCCTCCCGTTTTTTTTTTTTTTGTTCCATATTTTTTGTTTGTTTTTCCTTTAAATTTCCCCCTGTTTTTCACCCATATCCTGTCAATTACTTACCCATTTTTTTGACCTTTTTTTTGAACTTTTGTCAATTTTTGCTAATTTTTCACTCGTTCCTCTTTTATTTATTAATTTTTTGTCATTTATTTGCCAAAAAAAAGTTTCTGTCAATTCCTCCCATATTTTATACGTTTTTTTTTTTGCCCATTTTCCCATCAAGCTTCTCCCCAATTTTGTCGTTTTCCATTGTCCTCTAAATTCCCTCCCCATTTTTTGTTCAATTTTTTCCCTCAATATTCCCATCATTTTTGCCCATTTTCCTGTCAGTGTTCGCCCATATTTTGTCCATTATTTTGCCCATGTTCCCATCAAACCCCCTTTTTTTTCTGCCTTTTTTTTTTTTTTCTTTTTTCTTCTTCACCCATTTTTGTCTCAATTCCCTTCCCAATTTTTGTCCAGATTTTGGCCAATTTCCCCCTCAAGTTTATGACTGCTGCACACTTATTTCAGCTAGTATTAACACTGCTCTGTAACACTTCTTGGGGTGTTTTTGCACGTACAAGCGTTCATTTCTGCTGTGTCTGTGAAACCCTCAGACGTTAGACGTTAGGTTTTTTGAAGTGCGCTTTACTGAAGCCTGAACGAAGCTTTTTTTTAGGCTTTGCTCTGTTGTCTTTCACTCTTTTTCAGTGTTAGTAGGGATTATATTAGATGTAGGTTCCAATGGTGTCTTCCTTAAACACCTACCTGTGTGTGACGCCTGCCCATTGGGTGCTCGCAGGTAATATCTTCTACCTGATGGAGTACAGGGAGATCTTCCTGACCCTGCTGAGGAAGTTCGATGAGAGAATGCAGCCACGCTCTTTCCTGCGAGACCTGGTGGAATCCACTCATCTGTTTCTCAGGATGCTCGAACGATTCTGCAAGGGACGCAACAACCTGCTTGTCCAGGTGAGCACCAGAAAGACGACTGAAGCCATGTCCTGTAATGCGAAGGAGAACAACACCTTCAGTCTGTGACCTCTCTCTCTCTGTCTTGTTCCTCAGAAAAAGAGGTCGAAGAAAAAGAAGAAGAATAAGGCGTCGGCCGCGGCGGTAGAGAACACGCCCGAGGCTCTGGAGGAGGCCTGGCTCATTGTGTCTCAGGAGCTCAGAGCCTCCGGCTTCCAGGTCTGTGGAGACAGTTTTTCTCTTTATGTTGGTACTGTGGCTCTTATAAGGAGGAAGATGCACCGGTAATACCCTGTGCTTGCAGTTATCAGAGGCACTGATGGAGGGCGCTGTGCCCTTCGATGCTGCGTCTGAGGTTCCCGTGACTGAGCAGCGCACCGAAGCCATGATTCGTATTCAGGATGCTCTTCTGGCTCGGACCGGACCAGAAGCGCTGGGGTTGCTCAGAACTGCACGGTAAATCGTAGCGCCGCCCTTAATCTCATCTTCGTGCAGTCTTTGTCCATTTTTCCCTCAATTTGTCTGTTCCTCACAAATTTTGTGTTTTTTTTTTTTTTTATTTTTTATTTTTTTTGTTTGTTTTTGGCCCCATCTCCCTCCATTTGTCGCCCATATTTGGAGGGAAATGGGCAAAAAAAAAAAAAAAGGTACAAAATATTTGAATTTACCTCCATTTTTCATCAATTCCCCTCATATTTTGTTAATTTTCCTCTCAACTTTTCCCCCATTGTTTGACGGCCATATTCTCTCAATTTGCTACCCATTTTTGGCCATATTTTGCCATTTGTCCCACCCCCAAATTTTTCTCCTGTTTTTCTTTCTGTTCCTTAAATTTTTTTTTAATTTTTCACCCATTTTCTCCTCAGTTTTGACATGATTTTTTTGCCCATTTTCCTGTCAATTTCAGCTCATTTTTGTCAATTTGTTTCCTATCAAGTTTTCCCCATTATTTTATCAAGTTTTTTTTGCCTTTTTTGTCCATCTTTTGCTCAGATTTCTCTTGGTTTTCCCATATTTTTTTATCCATTTAGTTCTAATGGAGCTAGAGCAGCTTTACTGGCCAGAATGTTATTTTTGTTCTGATCTGTACCTTAGGGAGGTGTGGCCGGAGGGGGACGTGTTTGGCTCTGCTGAGGTGGATCCTGAAGAAGAGCTGGACCTTCTGAAGCAGATCCTCTTTGCTGAGCTTCCCAGTAAGTTTGCTTTGTTCAGTGTGAGGGAGAAACCAAGCGAGGTCGTAAGCGCATTTCATTCGTGTTGCCCAGGACCGGCTCAGACGGAGCCCGCCGAGGGGGAGGACGAGCAGGAGGAAGAGCTGGGTGAGGAGGAGGAGCTGGAGACCGTGCGCGTCTCCGAGACAGAGTTCAACTTCTTGGACTTCATTAAGAGGTCGGTGCCGGAGCCTCGGGCGTCCGAAGCACCTTGAAGTGCCGTACACGTAACCACTGCATCTTTTTGTGCGCCAGGTTTGCCAACCCCAACGTGGTGCGGCCGTATCTGGTGCTACTGCGCTCATATGACTCGAACACGCCGCACACCAACCACTGCGTGGCTCGCATGCTGCATCGCGTGGCCGTGGACCTGAAGATGGACGCTCTGCTCTTCCAGCTCTCCGTCTTCCACCGCTTCCATAAAATCCTCGCCGACCCGGCGGCCGCCGCTTATAAGGTCAGCAGGGGTTCAGAGAAGCTTCGGGAAGAAACTGGCGAAAACCTATTAAACTCTCGCTCTCTCTTTTCTGTCCCATCAGGAGCTGGTTACGTTCGGCAAGTACATTCTGACCCGGTTCTTCGCTCTCGCCGCCTCCAATAACAAAGCCTATGTCGAGCTGCTCTTCTGGAAGAACGTCGGAGCTGTGCGGCAGATGACCGAAGGCTACAGCGAAGAAAGGTGTGTGTGTGTGTGTGTGTGTGTGTGTGTGTGCGCGTGTGTGTGTGTGTGTGTGTTTTCGGGACGTTAAGCAGCTATGGTACTCGGAAATAGTGTTAGGAAGTTTTGTTTGTCTTCCCACTTCAGCGTTTAAATAACATCAAAATGTGAGGCTAGCTGGCTTTTCAAAGGTAACTTGGTCCCAATTTAAGTCATGTTTTAGAGTTTGAGTGGTCAGTTTGAGTTTCCTTGTAAAGTATTGGTAAATAATTCCAGTTATATTGAGTATTTACTAATTATTTGTTCATTTTTTTCCCCCATATTTTGTCTCTTTTGCCCATTTTCATCTGTTTCCTTCCATTTTTTTTTGTCCTATTCCCTTTTAATTTCCCCTCAAATTTTCAGTCCCCCCCCCCCCATGTTTTTCAACTATTTTCCTGTCAATTCCCTCTGAATTTTTTATTTTCTGTCTATTTTACTCTCTTCCCTCCCTATTTGTTTTCATTTTTTGCCAATTCTCTCCTTGATTTTCTTCTTATTTTTCTCTTAATTTCTCTCTGTATTTTGTCTAGTTCTCCCTCAATATTCCTTCATTTTTTTTGTCCATTATTTTCCTATTTCCCCTCAAGTTAAGGCCATTTTTTTTGGTCCTTTTTTGACCGTTTTCCTCTAAATTTTTTCCCCATTTTTTTAATTATTATTTTTTGACCATTTTCCCCTCAAATTTTCAGTCCCCCAACCCCCATATCCGTTATATCCCTTATTTGTCCATCTTTTGTCCATTTTAACCCCATTATTCTCTTGGTTCCCTCCTCATTTCTTTTGTCATTTTTCACCACTTTTCCCATAATTTTTTTTCCCCATTAAAAAACCTCAAGATAGAGAATGTGCTGTGTTTTGGGTCTCTGTTGCTGTAACTTTTGGTGTTTCTGCTGTAGTTGAATCACCATGTCACGTTTTTCCGTCCGTCGCTGCTTAATATCCCTCCCTCTTTATGTGGCTGTATTTATGAGTATGGATCTGTGATGCCTCGTCTCTTTCTCTTGAGTCAGTGAGGGCGGTAAGAAAAAAGTCCAGTGGACGCCAGAGGAGTCTGATGAGCTTCGTCAGCTATACGAAGAGCACAGGGACTCTGAAGGGTGAGTCTCTGCTTGGGTTTGAACATCACACTCTCTTCCACCGGTCCGTCCTTACAGGAGCTTAGAGATGTTATGTTATTATCAGGCACTGATCCTTCTCAACGTCATAAAGAAAGGCAGCCGAATGGGTCGTACTGGACACCTCAGTGATCCCCCCCACGCCCCCCCCCCCCGCCCCCCCCCCCACCCACCCCCCCCCCCCCCCCCCCCCTTTTTTTTTTTTGTCAATTATTATTTTTTTAGGCCAATTTTCCCATAATCTTTTGCACATTTTCACTTAATTTAATCCCTTTTTTTCTAAGGTTTTTCCCCTCAACCCCTCTTCCCAGATTTTTTTATTTTTTATTTTTTTTGTGCACATTTCCGTCATTGGTGTTTTACCACTTTAATTTTTTTTATTATTATTATTTTTTTTAGTCCCAATTTCATCAGTTTTTCACCAATTTTGCTCTTGATTTCACTCGGGATGTCACTTTTTTGCGGATTTTCCCCCCTCATTTTTTTTGTTGATTTTTTTTTTTTTGCCGATTACATGCCGACCCCTCCACCGAGGGTTGAGAGTAAAAGGTCAGATCATGTTGTTGGCTCAGCCAGTATGTTTTGTTGATATTAAGGTTTAATGCTGTTGTGTATAGTAATATATAGTAATATAGTCTGTTTAGAGCTGTACTACATACTGTGTGGTGCTAGATGGCGCTATTCACTCAGAAGCTTTTGTGTCGGCCCAGATCACCGTAAGGTGCTTAAGTAAAAGAGCGCTCTGTTAAAATGGCAGTATGGTGACTTATTTTTAAGGCTTGTTATAAGTGATGCTGATGTATTATTAATCCGTTTGGTTTGTACCTGTCAGTACCTGATATTGTGGAGACTCTCCTGCCGCTGCTAAACAAGCCTAACCTCACCCGACGCCATGTCGTGGCTCAGATGGTGTCCATGGGCCTGGTGGACAGTGTAAAGGATCTCAAGAAAGAGAGGTAATGCCCACCGGTGTCCATGAGTGTGGAACATAAAGTGCAGTTAATACCAATGTAATAATCAGGACCCTTAGATTTGGTGTACATTTTATACACACTGTGTATCAGAGGGGTTCATATCTCACATCATGCAAGTTTGAGACGAGCCTCAAGTTCCTAACAGGCCCTGTCGAATGAGTCTGTCGTTCTTAATGGAGAAAAAAGAAGAAAAAAAAAAAAAAAAAAAAGATTTTCACCCATTTTTCTCTTTTACCCTCCCTCCATTTCTCGCCAATTTTTCCACCCATTTTTTGCTCGTTCTTTTGTCAGTTTTTTTGCCTCGTTCCTGTCAATTCCCTACCTTTTTTTTTTTTTTTTGTACATTTTCTGTTAATTTTCCCTCAGTTTAGTCCCCATTTTATTTGTCAATATTTTGCACATTTTTCTGTCAGTCTCCTCTTCTTTGACATTTGTTCCCCACTTTCGTCCCTCAGTTTTCCTCCCATTTCCAACAATTTGTCTTTCCTCTTCTTTGTCAAATTTTTCCCCCTCCCATTTTCACTCATTTTACTCTCAATTGCCTCCTTTTTTTTTTTTTTTTTTTTTTTTTTAAACCAGTTTTTTTTTTTTTTTTTTTTTCCGATTCCCTCTTCTTTTTTACCCATTTCTCCCCCTCACTTTCGTCTTAGTTTTTTATTTATATTTTTTCCTCCCATGTTTTTTTTCCTGAATTTTCCCCAATTTTTTCAGTAGTTTTTCTCTGTTCCCTCCCCATTTTTTTTTGGTAAATTTTCACCCATTTTTTCAGCAATTTTCACCCCATTTTTGGTCAGTTTTTCAGCTATTTTCCCCTCAGTTGGTCTTTAAATGCAGTCCCTAGTTAGTCCCTGGTATGAGAGTCCATGTCAAGTCTCTAGTCTGTTGTGTGCTGGTCTGAGCCGCAAGTCTTGAGTCTCGAATCCCTGGCATTCAATCCCGAGTTGAAGCCCCCACAGAGTCCGTGTGAAAATTTCGCTTTTTCACTTTATTTTATTATTATTTTTATTATTTAAAAAAAAAAATTTTTTGTCTCCCTGAAGGAAAGGAACTCGCATCGTGCTGTGGACCGAGGAGCAGGAACAAGAGCTACAGATGCTGTTTGAGGAGTACAGAGACTCTGATGGTGCGTTTATCATTGTCCCCAGCGGAGGTGCCGGCGATCCTCTGTGGCTCGGACTGACCTGTTTGGATTCTTGTTTGTCTGCAGATGTGTTGGGGAACGTCCTGAAGCGTCTGACGGCCAAACGCTCGAGAGCTCGGGTCGTGGATAAAATCATCAGCATGGGCCTGGTGTCGGAGCGCAAAGACCTGTACAAGAAACGCCGACGCGGTGCTCCCGGCAAGGCCAGGAGAGGGGGAATGGTACGACCCGGACTCTGGTTACAGACCGAACGTGGGCTCGTGGCCCGATGGGTTATGTTACAGCTGTCGTGTGTCTGATCTAGACCGAGGAGGAGTTTCTGGCCGATCTGAGTGGAGCAGCGAGAGAGGAGTCCATGGATGATGATGAGGAGGAGGAGGAGGAGGAGGAGGGAGGAGAAATGAGAGAGGAGCACGTTAAGCCCACCCCTAAGGAGAAGGGTAAAAGGCGAGAGGGTGCGGCGGTAAAGAACATCAGTCTGGAGTCCCTGGCTCAGAGCTTACGCCGTGAAGGTAACCGCTTCAGTCCTGCTGCTTCAGTCCTGCTCTAAGCGGCAGCTTTGATTTATCTGCCCCTGTGTGTGAGCAGGCCTGTCGGGGCCCGTCCTGTGGCTGCAGAACTGCCTGACCCGAGCAGCCGACGACCGAGAGGAGGACGGTAGTTATATTCCTAGAATAAGTCACACCTAAAACACCTCGATTGCTCGATCCCCTTTGTGACCCTGATTTAAATTCCCTCAGGCGTTTCTCACCCTGTGGCGCTGGTTCCGCTGACCGAGGAGAACGAGGACGCCATGGAAAACAAGAGGTTCCAAACGCTCCTCCGCAAAGTCGGGGTCCGAGCGCCAGCTGATGAGCAGGTCAGACCAAACTGTTGTTATTAAGAAAAGCAGGTCTTTCTCCTTCCCCTGCTGTCAGTCAGTGGAGCCTTGTATCAAAGCAGCTTCAGAACGGCCTGGATCCACCACCTCTGCTGGGCAAGCCTAGGGCAACAGTGGCTAGGAAAAACTCCCTAAATGTCATGAGAAAGAAACCTTAGGTGAATTAAAATTAAAATTACATTTGTTGGAATAAATAGGTTAAATTGACATGAGCTAAATTTATTAAATGAAATTTCTAATATATTGAAGTATAATAATAACAAACAAACAAACAAAAAAAACACTGAATCTAAATAAATTATAAAAAGTAAAAAACATAAAACAAAGAATAAAGTGAAAAATAAATGCTTTAACTATAAAACAGAATAAAATGGAAAATTTTGCAAAATGTCTATAGATATAATACACAATATAAAATAAATTAATATTATAAAGTAAAATGCATAAAATATAGTAAAATGTGGAATATAAGTAAAATATAACAAAGTAAGAAAATAAGTAAGGTAGAATGTAAGTTAAAAAAAATAAAAAAATTTGAGAATGCATACAGTAGGAAATAAAATATGTGCTAGTGGGCCGCTGCCGTCGGCCCTAACGCGGTCTGTATGGTGACTAACCGCTGCTCGTGTGCTTGCTGATCAGGAGTCTTTCTGGAGAATCCCGGCCACGGTGAGCATCTATCAGCTGCGCTCCTCTGCATCCTCCCTCGATCAGCCGGACGAGCCCGAGGTAGACGGTCGGGAGGAGGCAGACGGGCCCACGGATGGCGAGTCGGCACGGGAAGACTCTGACGATGAGGAGCTGAGAGCTCAGGCCCTCCGAGCCCTGCTGCTGGCCCGCCAGAGGAAACGGCCCTCTGACAACGCAAACAGTACGCTTTCTCGGTTTTGTTTTGCTGTCTTTGTGGTGAACTGGTGGGGCCCCAGAACTCTAGCGCCCCCTGTGAAGCTGTCACTGATGCCTTTGAGTCTCTGATCTGCTGTGTTTATTTAAATAAATGTCCTAATCTTTTAGCGGATTCCTCTGATGCCGCTCATGAACCGGAGCCACAAAGGTGAGTCCTTGTTTATTCTTCTTCCGTTATATGAGCCGGAACCGGTCCAGTTTGAATAAGGAACCGTCCCCTGTTCCAGCGCGGCTGCTACTGTTGAAGGAAAGGCCTCGGTGAAGAGGAGCCGTGTGCTGGACAGCGATGATGATGATGAAGATGATGATGGAGGTACAGTGGATTTTAATCCTCAGAGATCACGCCCTGGTGTTTGAGTTAGATCTGTATTTGATGATTAACTTTTTCAATGACTTGTTCAAAACATTAAGCCTCTTATCAAACCTCAGTATAAAACACTTAGCTGCGGTTCTATCGCGCTCCAAACCTGTACAGACTGAAACTCACCAAGCCGCTAATAACAAACCCATAACAAATGATGATGGCAAATAAATCCTGGAGAACACCGAGCGCAGGCACAAATTGCCGTTCCTCCCTCAGATGCTGCCGGCCGTGCCTGTATGACCCGGTTTAATCCGTACAGCGTCCGGTGCCTCATGTTGTTCGTTTTTTGCCAGGTCCTCCCTCCGGGATGGAGGTGGGTCTCGATGCTGACGCCGATCCCTCTGACGAGGAGACTCGCTCTGCTCCTGCCAAACGCAGACGTCACAGGGTGCTGAGCGATGACGAGGACGAAGAGTAGGAGCTGTGGGTATGATCAAAGGAACAGGGATCAGTCATGGCTTCAGGTTCCGAGCTCATGCAGAATAATGGTAAAGATTTGGACAGGTACAGGGTTTGTTTATTCGTGGTTTTTTTAATGATAAAATGTCCATATCAATAAATAGCAAAAGTTTGGGCACCTTTGTGATCGATCCAGTAGTTTCTGTAAGATCTGGCTACGGTTGAACCTCGTTACCCAAACTCTTGTTGATTAGGGGATTTCCTACAGATCTGGAGCTTGTAATTACAGTCAAACCCTGTTTTCTGAACATGCCTCGTTCTTGGAAGTAGTTCTGATGAGAAATATTCAGATAAAGGGAGCTCTCATGCTTGTAGGGAAGTGACTTCATATAATGGAGTGGAAGGACTGTGTTTCGTTTCTTTCTCTCGTGTTTGTGTGTTGTGCCCTGGACAGAAATAAACATTTACTTGGATGTAACCTAAACCCTAAGCAACAGATGTGTGACTCTGTGTTTGTGTGTCTGTGTGAGACCTTCAGAGTATAAATAAAACCCTCCTCTGCCCTCACACAGCGAGTTTCTTCACTAATCGATCTTATAAGGGATCCCTGATCAAACCCAAACTGGAGATCCTTACTTGTAGGAGGGACGTGGAAGGTGCAGGTAGAGGCAAACTACCCTTTAGAGAGGTTAGTGGTTAGGATAATGGGCTGGGATGCTCAAACCTTGTCCGTGGAGTATAGTAGGAGTTCAGATATCAGAGGTTTCGACTAACTGATCGAGTTGTTTAAGTCTTTCCTACCCAATGCCAGACTAAAACTACAGCCACCAGTTTGCCTTATGAATAAAGTAGAAAAAACAAGTCCTCATTGTTAGTGTTTCCTATAATTCGATACTTTACTTAGAACAGTCTATGACTTGTTTTTGTAGTGTTTTTGGAGTGAAATGGGAGAAATGAAAGCTATAATATATATAGGCTTGTGTCTGTCCAAATGTAGGAGGCGTGGCTTGTCTTGTTTCATCCCTGGCTATGTGGGTGTGGCTTGTATCTGTTTCAGTAATGCAGGCGTGCCTTATATCATACTCTGTAAAGGAGGTGTGGCTTGTATCTGTTCCAGGTAAGGAGGTGGGGCTTTGGAAGGTTTCTGAACCCTGTTGCGTCATATTGAAATGGTAAAACACAGAAACATGACCAGTCAAATCTGGGGCTCTCCTGATCTTGGTCCAGCTGTTGATGGGCTGTGTCTCGTTTTGCACATCTGTATCCAGTTACAGCTCAGGCTTTCATCTACCAGCGCTGCAGACTAAGGGGGGGATTCTACCGGGGTGTGTGTGTGTGTGTGAGTGAGAGAGTGAAAGGCCACAGAGGGAGGGCTCTCGCAAAACATGAGGGGCGCTGTTCGGAAACGTTACGTTTGCTGGAGTATTTATTCTGTCGCCATGGAGACGGGGAAAGCGCAGGAGCTGATGAGTCACATTCTGTGTATCGCTGTGATCCCCCACGTTACGTTACGCAGGCCACAAGACAAGAACGTAAAGCATTTCGTGTTCTAGACCAACAGAAAAGATTGAAGCTATTACTACAAACTTATTAGATAACTTGGAGAAACTAAGCTTTCTGAAGGTTTGGCGACATCTGCTGGCCAGATTTGTGCAACTGCCTCAGGAAAACGTACGCCATTCGAAACAACTATTATGTATTGGAACGTTCTTATATGCTTAAATAAAGCAGTTAAAAGACTGTTATTATCTGTACTTCCTTGCTGCTCCAAATTAATATGGGTTTAATAACCTTGACTGCTGCTATTGCAGTTAGTGAGGTAACATTCGAGAGGAGTACTCCTAGCTTTACTTCTTCCTCGGAAGAGAAAAGGTTGTGGGTTCATCACATTTCCAGATTGAATGTCAAAAAGGAGCTCGGGGACTTCCAACGCCTCATCCTGGAGCCCCGGCAACTCCCCTGTTGGAGCGGTTCCAACTGTATGGACCGCTAAACATACATGACTGTTGTGTTATAGGTTAAAACCCATTTCCTGGAAGGGATTTCCATATTGTCCTGTCTACAGTACATACTATTAAATGATTCAAGGAATCTGGAGGAGTTTCAGTGCATAAAGTATAAGGGTACCAGCCTAAACTGAAGAGGGGTGATCTCCGCTGGCACTGCATCCCTCAGATGGCACTGCATAAAGAACCGCCATTTATCAGTAGCTGATAGAACCACATGGGCAAGGGATTCCTTTATCAAACCTTTATCAAGCTCTACAACACAGAGTAACTGTGCTAAAAAAGAAGCCTTATGGTATAACCATGTTCAGGAGCGGCGTCGACCTCTCTGAGACTCGGAGGCATCTGGGATCGATCATCACACAGTGGAACAGTAAATATACAAATGATAAACATGATATAGTTCACCTTTGGTACATGCCCAGACATGTTAGGTGTCCTGAGCGATGAGGACACCAGGCAAACAAACCACAGACCACTGCTAATGCTTACGATTACATAAATTACATAAACACACAGTATTGCAATTAGATTTTGTTCTTCATCTACTTGTTTGTATTAAAAAATCCAAACTACAGGCCCAAATTTGTTTAAAAGACCGTGTTGTGAATGTAACACAATGACTTTTAATGTTAGAAATTAAAAGTAATTGCAGTGCTAATTACATTACAGATCTGCTATTTCTAACATTAATCTTCATTATTGAGTTATAACGGGGAGGAAAGGGCCAGATTTTTGGGGGGAATGGGGGAGGAGGAGGGTATGAAGAGGGCAGGGAGTTTCCTTTGGGCTTCATCTGTGTTGCCAGATTGGGAAGGTTTCCCCTCCCAAATAGACGTGTCGGTTTTTTTGTGTAAATAGTTTTCAATTGATTTATTTGTTGTGATTAAATACAGCACCTCACATAAGTAATGACCAGCTAAAGTTTGTAACTTCTGTTAGTCCTGATTTTAGTTCTGAAGACTTAAACCGATATTTATTTACACTGTGTTGCAAATTATTATGCAAGTGATAAATCAGAGCATTTAGGATTTTGTTTTTTGAATGAAGTGTTTGTTTGTTTTATTTATCCTATATTTTTATATAACTGGTATCAATCTCAGATGAGTTTTGTTAAGTAGGGGTAGGGTTAGGGTTATACCATTTTCTGTCACAGTAGGAAAAATAAGAAATAAAATTATTTCCATGCAGAACAATCCCATGCTGCAAAAATCATTGAGTCACTGGTTGCTATGGGCATAAAATAAAAAAATAATATAATGGCTTGGGCACATCATCTCCTGCCCTCAATCCTGTTTGAGAACCTGTAGAGTATTGTTTAAAAGTTCATCGATAAGAGTGGAAATAAGTATCCCTCAAAACAGCAGCTCTGGGAGGCAATACTGGCATTCTGCATAATAATTTGGACCAACATCTTTTTGTTCTTCACAAAATATCAATAAAGACATTGCCAGTATGCCAGTATCAGTACCACTTGTGATAACATTCACATTGTAATAATAATTGCAGAGGATAAAAAAATAGTGGCTGCTTAGGATTTACCAACTAAAATGGCTTGTGCAAAAAAAAATTTGGAACATTGTGTTATATGTACAGATAAAGAAATATCGATTTAGCCTGAATAACATGGACACACTTAGCTAAAGTTAGCTAGTGTCAGCTAATGTTCAGCTAAAGTTTATTAACTCTCAGCGTTAGTGTTTATATGCTCTCATCTTGAAATGACGATATTTTAACAAATACACGAAGGCATCAAAATAATCTGCAGAAGAGTGCTGATACAGCTGTGCTTTATTTTAATAAACGTTTCGTTTATTTCACTGGTTAAAACAGTGTAGCGAAAGCGAACGCCTGTTGCACAGGAATTTAAATTATTCAATCTGGCAACCGTGTCCTGATGAGTTTAGCTGCATCTCTCAAACTGCAAACAGAACGGGACCGAGTGCTGTATGGGAAGCTTGTGCCTTAAAAACTTGTTCATAAAACCAGAAAGCCAGCTATGACGGTGTGCAAAGTGATTTTGTGTCTCTAAACGGGTTTGAGCACTTTAATCAGCTGTTTTTTGAGGTCGGAGCTCGGTTATTTCGGCGGTTTCCTGCTCCGGTTCTGGGACTTTGACGGTTACGGAGGATCCACGTCGGTAAGTTTGTGATGCGGTTTGGAAAGTGAGTTTAACGCCTATTAAACAAACTTTAAACGCTGTTTTAAAGCATTTTAACCACCGCGAACACGCATTTCTTGGGCTGGGAACTTAAAACGTTAAATAACCTGTTGAAATGAGTGATTAAAGAGTAGTTACTCCTGTAGTCCTGTTCGGTTATCCTACGGTTAGCGTTACCTGTTGCTTTTTCCATGTTTAAGTTCAATCCTGGCTATTATTCTTAACTTTAATCATAAATATGTCGTGTATTAATTAATCATCCAATTATTTGCCCATTTGACTTCAGTGCACACTTTCCTCCTTTTTACTGTTGAACTCAATGACGTTCCTTTAGTTTTCAGCAGGACTGATCGATATATCGATATTATCGGTTCCTATCGTGATGTTATCCGAGTTTGCGATACTGTTATAAACGATGCTGGTGCTGAACAGACTTCCTTAGGCTGCTTTATACGTGTTGTTGTGTGTGTGTGTGTGTGTGTGTGTGTTTGTGTGTGTGTTATGGATGACTCATGAGTTCACATGGAAGAAATTATTTTCGATACTAATGCACAGACCATCTGGAATCACTTATGGCTTCACAAACATGGACATGATGATATTTAGGTTAAATATTACCTTAATGCATGTTATAGATTCATGACGTCGATAAAAATAGCATGTTTAACAGAGAGTGAACAAAATCTAGCTCTAGATTTTGATTTATTTTTAGTTTTAATCCTTTGACTGAAATTTGTATTGTTTTTAATGACATTCTAGTCATTTTTTTGTACATTTGAGCCTAATTTTAGTCATGCATTTTTAAAGGGTTGATTATTTTAGAGGGATTACTCATTACCAACTTTCATAAACAACGGCTTAAACGCTGTTACACTTAATGGTAACGTCTAAAACGCCCACTTTTTCTTCAAATAATTTCTTCATTTTCATCTTCTTCCAAAAAATAAAATAAGCACTTAAATAACAGGGATATAATCCTGTAGATAAAATAAAGAAATCTTAAGAAGCCACTTTGTTTATTTTACAGATTTACTGATTGATTATTTTTAGGTGTGTGTTTTCAAAAGGCTTGATAATAATTTCTTAAGGAAGTTTCAGTTTTGTAAATAGTGACCATGTAAGATCTTCAGTCTTTCTAAAATCAGTTATGAGTCTGTGATTAAAAACTCTGGGACTTGGCTTTAAATGTGAGAGGATGTCCGTCTTTTCATGAAATCTCTTTGAGACGGGACGCTGTATCCCTGGCTCTTAAAGACTGAATACAGACCCAAATCACTGGAAATAAAAGTTGTGATAGAGTTTGTAATTGTCTTCGCTCTTTCGGAGTTGGGTGGAACTCTCTGCATTTGTTCGTCTACCTTATACTATCAATTAACATTCAAGTAATCGATTTTTGACTTTTGTGAATTGATTCAGCATCGGCTGTGTCTGCATTGCGGTGAATCTATGAATTGATTTCCCTCCTAAACCTCGAGAGGATGCAAAATTCACTAACTAAATGTGGAATTAAAAATTGAATCGTTATCATTTACTTTTTATTTGTTCATGAAAGCATAATACGTTTATCGCATCACACTGACAATTCAGTGAGTCAAAAACACTGTACTGCGCCATCTACAGGAGTGGAGACTAGTTTACACTCCATTTAAAAAAAATTTTCTCTTCCTTAAAAGAGGCATGTTTTGAGCTGAAAATGTAGTAGATGTTTATCAGCTGAATTATCAGTGTGATGTGCTGGATTAAGATGACTCAGATCATACATCCTAATTTGCATTTCAGCTGGTTTTCTTCTTCTTCTTTTTTTTTTTTAAACTATTGTGGAATATCGCAAAGTATCGTATCGTGAAGTACTTTCCAATACCCACCCCATTCGGGTTGGGCATCTCGTGCTGATCTACTGTGCTGATCTATCTGGCGCTCTCTACAGTCCTCTCACCCTCACACCCAGTTTTTTTCCCTATTGTCTCTAGTGTGAGGAAGGAAGGATTGCTTCATGGGTGCAGAGATAATTCTGGTTCTTGTGGTGGAGCCGTGTTGCATCTCCAGTTACACACAAACACACAGTTGGTCTGGAGCAGATGGTGCTAACTAGAGGTCTGTAACAAAACAGAGTGTTCCTCAGAGAGAGAGAGAGAGAACCAGCTCAGTTAGACGTTGTGGTTGGAAGCAGATGTCGCTTAGATGTTCCGAGAGCTTCAGTCACAGTACAGACCGATTAAACGCTACGTTTGGGTTCGAACCAAACTCCTGCGCAGTTTCCACAGGATTCTCTTTCGGTTGTGTAACTGAACTCACTCTGGTCTGTGGGACTTTAATATCGTCGGACAGATTTGATGTGACGTTACGGACGATCACAGACTGTTCCTGAAGGTTTCCAGATGTGTGAACGTTCCTGCATTTCAGGCCTGCAACATGGAGCTAGTAATGAGATTAAAAAACAAATAATGGTATGATTTCAAACAGGTCATTCTAATCATGATTTGGTCCAAAAGCAGCATCCAGGAAAGGCCGAGTCTTTGAGGAGTAAAGATGATCAGAGGATCTCCAGTTTGTCAGGAAAAGCGTAAGAAAATGATTCCTGTTGTTCCTCACTAAGAGATTGGACGTCACTGATAAAGATGTCGTATTGGATTCAGCTTATGTCGCTCTAAAAATCTCACTGTACTTTTCTGCAGAAGTGGAAATGACCTTTACCAAGGCCCCTGACCCAACCCCATACCATGACAGAGCCTGGCTTTTGGTCCTTTTCGTCTTTAGTCCAAAAAAGATCTGTTATACTGATGGGTCTGAGAACAACCCCCATCTCCAATGTGTGATGGTCCATCCCAGATGCCTCCGAGCCCAGAGAAGTTGATGCCCCTTCTGGACATGGTTATAACATAAGGCTTCTTTTTAGCACAGTAACGTTTTAAGTGGCATTTGTGAATGTAACTCTGTATTGTAGAGCTTGATTAAAGGTTTGATAAAGGAATCCCTTGCCCATGTGGCTCTGTCAGCTATTGATGAATGATGTTTTTTGAGGCCGTGCTGTCTAGGGGAGCGGAGATCACCCTTCTCCAGTTTAGGCTTTTTAGGAAATTCCTTCAGATTCTGAATGGTTTAATGATATTATGCTCTGTAGAGGGAGAAATGCATAAATCCCTTCCAATCTTGCTTTGAGGAACATTGTTTCTAAACATTTGTTGATAAACTGGAGATCCTCTGATCATCTTTACTCCTCAAAGACTCAGGCTTTCCTGGATGCTGCTTTTGGACCAAATCAGAATTAGAATCACCTGTCACTAGTCCTAAATTCCCCTTGTCCCAACTTCTTTTTGGAATGCGTTGCAGGCCTGAAATCCCGGAATGGATGTTTGTTAATGAATGTAATGAAGTTGACCATGAAAAGCCCCATGAAATAATCCACCTGCCCTCTCGGACGGCAGTGGGCGTTAGCGGTGCAGCTGGATTCTGATGGCTGATGTGAGAGTGGCCTGTAGGTGCTGCTCCATGTTTGCTTCCATATGATTGTTTCAGTAATGAGTATTTTACAGGTGTCAGAGTTTGGGGTTGTGAGGTCGCTTTGGTGTGTGTGTTTAAAAAAGATGTACGTGGAATGCACCGAGCAGCTGCACACACTGGGGCTCTGGTGAAACAGGAATCCTGTGTGAGTCAGTCATTGAAGGTGTGTTTTACTCCAGTATAAACAGAGTTTAAATGTAGCCTGAGGCCTGAACCTGCAGTCGAGCGCTGCTTTTTAGTTTTGTTTGTTGCTGTGTTTTAATACCCTGACCTGCCAGTCCAATCACCAGATGTAACGCCGATCCCCGTCACATCCCTAAGTCTGATCCGTGTAATGTAATAAGCACACTTTGATGTGCCGAATGTTTAGGTATAATTCAACTTCAAAAGTAATCACTAAGTTTTTTTTCTTCCTATGTAAACCTGTTATAAGTAAAAAGCTCAAATTGGATAAATGTTCTAAAGTAGTGATCTAGGAAAACCAAACTTCCATCATAAGTAATCATAAGTAATATGGTTTTAAATGGGAAGGAAAAAGTGGATCAGCCCTATCCGTCCAATACCCAATGAATGAATGACATCAAAGTCGGACCTGATACTGATATAGGAGTTTGCAGATTGATATATTTTCATCAACATCAGTCTTTTCAAAGCAAAACCACTTGCACTTGTCAACTGTGAGGCTGGTGGTGTCTGTATTTTCTCTCGGTGCACTTTGTTCACTCGTTTTTAACTTCAGTCGTGCAATCTGGCAACCCCAGGATTAAAAAGGTCAGGAATTAAAGGCAGCATAACGGCCATAGGACACTTTTGTGGAGACCCTGAAACAGATACTAGAGAGGATCTAATATTAAAGTTTGAAGTTTTTGTCACGTCTTCCCATGAGGTTATTGGCCGGTTGAGTAGAAATCGGATTATTTATTACCTGAGTCATGTGACCCGGAGGCATAACAGGATCCGATTAGAGTGTGTGCAACTCGATCAGATTACTGTTACTACTACTAAAGTCGGATTTTCGGTGTTATTAAGCACATCTTTGTAGAGTATGCAGGCGTTGTGCAGAGCGAGTGTCACCTGACCCTCACACTCAAGCTGAAAGGCATTAATGTGCAGATTTTTAACGATCAAAGCCTCCTGTCTTCTGGGAAGAGCGTTTGCGCTGATGTCACACCGCTGGAGCTCCTCCACGCCAGACTCGTCAGACCGTGTTTTCATTGAGCTGGCTCTGTGCACGGGACCACAGTCATGCCGGGACAGGAGAGAACCTTCCCCAAAATGTTCCCACAGAATCAGAAACGTGTAATTGTCTAAAATGTCTTTGTGTGCTGCGGGCTGATCCCACAGCTGCCGAACAGCCTCGGGGCATCGTCCAGCCCTCCAGTGTGACCCGCGGCACTGCTCATGTTCATTTATGGACAGCCATACTGTATTGTATACACCTGTTGGCAGTGGGTGTGGCAGGAACACCTGAAGTGGGACGTCACCTGCGTTTGGCTGTATGGTGTTCTGACAGGTTGCCAGGTTTGCACGCATTCAAACGGAAATCACCTGATCATGTTTTGAAGAAGATTGAGTCAGCAAAACTCTGTCTCAAGTCACGAATACCAAGCCAGGAATTTCCCTCTGGGATTAATAAAGTTATCTATCTATCTATCTATCAAAGTTGAGTCTCTTCTCATCGTTACTCAAGCAAGTCTCAAGTCCTTAAATTTACCTGAGAACTGGACCGGGTCAGATACGATGTGACCTTACAGGCAGGTTCCGTGTGCTAATCCTCAGCGTTCCTGCGTACTAAACACTTATTTTTCAGTGTTAGGTCTCGAACCGTGTGATTCGAGACTCTATAAACAGGGTTTAACAGCAGCCTGAGGTTCGAAGTGCCTCCTTTGCTTGAGCGTTGGGATTTTGGAGAGGAATGTCCGTGTTAAACTGAAACAAGGCTCCCTGTGTTACAGCGTGATGGATCAGGTTTCTCCTGCACCATGCTCAGCAGCCTCACTGTCACATTCTTCTTCTACTATTTACTGTGTGTGTGTGTGTGTGTGTGTGTGTGTGTGTGTGTGTGTGTGAGGGAGAGGTTCAGCCATGGTGACTGAATGGATGCACACAGCTCTTTATTAATAATAAATAACAAGTGAGGAAGGCGTGGCCTTTGTGCTCATTAGTTTTAATGGAGGTGTGGCTTTTTTTACTTAGTATTAAAGAAAGAGGCGTGGTCTCTCTACCTGTTCATCTTAAAATTAGGCATGGCCTTTGTACTTAGTTTTAATGGAGGTGTGGCCTTTGTGCTGTGGTCTTAAAGGTCTGGTATCTATACCTATCAATCTTAATAAAGGAGGCGTGGTCTCTACTATACCTGTCAGTCTTAATAAAGGAGGCGTGGTCTCTGTACCTGTCTGTATGGTTACAGGGTCTACAGTCTCCAGTCTTTTGCCACAGAGACAGAATAATGATAGTAATGTTAGTGGGTGTGTCCTGGATTGAGAAATCTGATAGGGTGAGGAAACAAATGTTGGAGTCGAAGCTGGTGAGATTCCCGAGGAGACACGCGGCACTATATTTATTCCAAATGACACATGTTACGTGTGTAACTACAGTATGCATGTGCATTTCTCTCAAGCCACACACATTCCTGACTCGCCCACACTCATGCGCTTCCTATATAATTTCTCCCTCTCTGGTATATAAATACGTAATCGGGGTCTGTTATTTATCTATAGAGCTGCTGCCCGTGTCTCCTACGCTGTCTCCAGTCAGCTCCGGAGTTATAGGCACCCCTGTATTTAGGATTTTAGCCTCTCTTCTCTTCAGCTCACACCAGCAGGTCTTCAGTGGGGTCGAGATCAGGAGCTCCGTAATCAGGTTTCTCCGTTCATGCATCCCCTTACTCTGATTGATTAGAGCTGTCCCAGAAAATCCTTTTTATTTCCAGTACGAAACGGTTTAAGAACATAACATTTTCAAGAATACCACTTGAGAAAAAATAACATCGTTCTTAGGATGATATTTCAAGAATAACACATTTTTAAATTAAGAATGAAAACACATTTAAGACGTTTTTCTTCTTAAGACACGTTCGTGAATCTGGTCCCAGATTGCAAGGAATTTGGAGGTCAGGACAACACTTTATTCCTCATGCTCAGATAATCAGCTTTGCTTCAGCTGTGAGTGGGAGTAACGTTTTGGCCCACATTATTTCACACCACTATATTTTAGCCTTCATGTGCTGATGAGGCATTGGCTGGGAGATCATCCCCGTCCCACCTTCCCTCCCTCAGGTATGCCCGGTTGTCTCTGTGGCGCACCCAGCCAGGCCTGAGGCACCCCTGTGACTCGTAGTCGAGTTTCTCCAGGAATGGGCTGACATTGTTGCCTGCTGCGCCACCCGAGCACCACTTGTGCCACGTACTTGCACAGGAACGTGTTGGGCTCAGATAATCCCGATTAACTTAATCAATAGCGGTTGCGCAGTTGCGTAACGATCATGAGCGGCTTTAGTTCGAGTAGCTTTGGGATCAGAACCTTCAGAAATCTGTGCTTTTAAAAAAAAAAAGAGAGATTTTGGTCAGGCGTGAGCGTTCACAGCGTTGCAGACTGTGTGCTGCATGTCGTTTCCTCTTAGCCTCGGTAAGAAGATCTCCATAGTGCCCTCACAGAAAGACCTCTATTGTTTAGTGCTTTAGCTGCAGGGAGTGTGTGTGTGTGTGTGTGTGTGTGTGTGTGTGTGTGTGTGTGTGTCTGCTTTATATGCCGGCTCATAGTCTCAGCTCTCTTTGCAGTTCACGCTGCATTTGCATGACCGTTGGAACCTCAGGACAGCCACAGTAAACTCTTTAGAACTAAACGCAAATAAACATGGGCGTTCCCCTGTGGGTCGCCTCCCCGGCCCCGCGTGGGCCATTCTGATGAAGTGTGTACGATTATTGTGGAGGCCGTATCTTACGATATTCAGCAGGTGGTATTTTGTCGTATCATCAACGTCCCTGAGGTTTAGGAAGAAGCATGTCAGCATATGCAATGGTTTCTGCATTGTAAATGAAATTTAAATTAATTGAGAGTACGAGCCCAGCTGTTAGGTCTGATACCAGATAGTGACCACTAGCCTAGCTTAAAGAATGGATCTGCGCCCCCGCCCGCCGCCTTTTGTCTGTTTTTGAGCACAAAGCTCATTTAAAATGATCGCGATATCGATAACATTGTTTATCGGTTCAAGGCTTGTTCGTTCGGCCCTTCGTAGCAGGTGGCCTCCTTTAGCAGGATACTGTGCCCTGCTATACTGCAAAAAAGGGTCAGGAATGATTTGAGGACCTCCGAATTCCCCAGCTCATCATCCGATTGAGCGTCTGTGGGACATGCTGGACAAACAAGTCTGATCCATGAGGACCCGTCTTACAACTTACTGAACTTAAAGGATCTTCTGGTCATCCGACCAACTCTTTATCCTTATTTATCTATAAAGGTGATAAATAAGGATGATCCGGTGTCTCTCTCCAGAATTCCTGAAAGTTGGTTTTGTTTAACCACTAAAGTTAAAAGGAAAATGTACATTTATTGTTATTTTTAATAAACTGATCAAATGGTGACTCTTTCGTTGTACTAGGTAGCCTGTTTTTGGGCTTCTTTGGAGTTAATTTGCTCCTTTTGGGCTTGCATTTGTAGACCTGGTGCTTGTTTCTCTCATGGGATCTGGCAACCCTGGAGTGTTTGTGTGTGAGTGACTACCTTACCCTACCCTCTTTCTATGGAAACCCAGCAGTGTTTAACTATTAAATTCGGTGAACTGCGTCGGGACGTAATGTCTCTTTAAAAGCGTGTCTCTCAGAAAGACAGAGTTCCTGATCAAAAGAACAGCTGTCGACTTCTCTGGCTTTATTTCTTCTCTGGGTTTGTTAAAGTGCCATCTCTCTCTCTCTCTCTATACATTTGTCTCTCATCCTTTTTGAGAGCACTCCCAAAAAATGGTCCAAGTTGGCCTGTTTGTTGCCTGTCCCTCTTTTTGTCCAAAACACTTTGTCACTGCGCTCTCTCTCTCTCTCTCTCTCTGTGTGTTTGTGAACGAGTGATGCAGACGTGGTTGTAATGCATGCCAAGTCCTCAGCAGGTTTTCCCCTCCATTCACTCGGTGAAGAACAATGGTGGCGATTCAGCGTTTCCACTGGCCTGCGGGTTCAGAGCCACAATCGGACCTCACCTAACGGGGGCGCTCTGCTCTCCACGTCACACATCAGTTGTACGAACAATCTGCTTATCCTAATCTCCGAGCTTTAAGTCCTGGCGGTCTGCACACGCTCACAGCTGGTTCTTTATATGTTTGAATATTAAAGCTTTAGATCCCATTGGCTATCCACATTTCTTGCAAAGCAAACAGTCTGGTTGTTTGATGTTTGTTAAATGGCATCGTTCGTTCAAAGCTCTAAAGGGTGCTCCCTCTCCATTTCAAGAGCAGCAGTGAGCCCGATGTTGGCACTGTAACAGCGTCGGGTGAGGTTGAGTTCAGGACCCAGCCCAAGCGAACCTCGGTGTGATTTTGGATGACGGCGCCCACTTTTCTAACCACATCACATCGGCCGCCGGATCTCTGACCCAGAGAGGCTGCTCAGTTCCAGACTCGATTACTGCAGTGTTTTGCCTGTTCATGTTCCATCCGCTGCCTTCCCGTTGTAGCCTGGATCAAATTTAATCTTTCCCTGGCTTTTTAGGCCTCAGAAGGTTCTCAGGAGTCTTGTGGGTGTGTCGAGGTTGCCAGGTTCGCTTATTCTAAGTTATTCATCTATAAACTCGCTCATGAATGTTGGTCGTTGCTGGTAGCAGGTCTATATTGAAAGGCAATTTTGCATCGTCATCGTTATTGTTATATTTGGCTGATCAAATATTCACTCCCTCATTGTACGATGGTGTTTTAGAGGGAGATTTCAGAGGGTTTAGACAAAAAAAACGTAGCACACTAGGTGTGAAGGTCCCACTATGTTTAAAAAAAAAAAATCACGTGTTTTTTGTGCGAAAAAATTGTGTGACTAGGCCTTAACTCCGAAAAAAGGGGATGTAGCGGATTTTCACGATGCAATATATCGCTGAATCGCCCACCCCTGTGTAATAATACAAATAACGACCAAAAGTTATAGCATTTCAACTTTATTAATTATTCTCAAAATATTACGACTTTTTTTCTCAAAATCTAACATGAGTTTATTCTTGAAATACAACCCAAGAAATCTTTATCGGTGATCCTAAAATGCTGTCGACTCTTTTGGGTTTGTTTCCGTAGACTTGGTGCTTGTTTCTCTAGTGGGATCTGGCAACCCTGATGTGTTTGGGTGTAAATAACTTGGAGAGAACTTGTCTGTCGGAGTGTCATTAGTTTCCAGACATGGAGTTTTTGCGCCATGACACCTTCCACTGTTTGTACGTGTTGTGAGTCGCTCTGCGTTGGATCTTTGGTCAGATGACTAAACGTGGAGCAGATGTTTATTTTGGGAGCTCGCTTTGTACACCAGGCATTGCCGTGCTAAAACGGGACAGGAGCTTTCCAAAGGCTCTAATTTGAGATTTCCTTTCACTGGAACTAAAGGTTCCACCAAAAACTGACCCACATTAAGCATGGTGACCTCGAGCTTGGTTGCTTTACCCCAGAAACCTGATCCCCGAAGTTTCCGATGATCACCCCGTGTGCTGATGTTGTTTTTAGAGGACTGTGTTTAGTGACTCAGAGCTGCTGAGTTTTTCGGATTTGTGAGCGTCTGCAGCACGTGCGTTTTCCCTCGGGTCTCGTCTCTCCTTTTCCTGTTTCGTTTCCCGTCCCTGAGGGGAAAGGTCAGGCATCACCGAGCTGCTTCCCGCTCAGCCAGGGCATCCTGGGAACGTGGGAGCAGAGGCAAAAGGTTAAAAATCAAAGGGCCGTCCTGATTACGTGTTAGAGGAGGTTAAAGGAAACGTTCGTTACCTCTTTGACTTTTCTGACCTTTTTCCTTTCCTGATTTAAAATCATAGCACAGAATAGAGGGGAGTGTTAGAAAAAATAACTAGGTTAGACATTTTGACATTTGACAAGTTGACGTTTTAAAAAAATACACTGCGAAATCTCCGGGACACATTAAGAGAAGATAAATGAAAGAAAGAAAAAGCAGCCGGGGAGTTTTAATCTGAAATCGTCACGTTGCCCGTACCTAACTTTAATCCTGGCATAAGGTACTCCCTACTCTCTTATACCTAGTAGATGGTTTGCCTGCTACCCAGATATTGGAGAAGACATTAAACTCTGTAACATGAGCTCAGCTATGGACCTGGGTCCCTATATACCACAGAAAAAACAAAAGTTTGTGGACACCAAGCCGTTCAGGACCCGAGTGTTCTTAAAACATTGTTAAATGGTGGTGCGAGCATCACATTGAGCGCACTCTCTCTACCAGTTAAGGTGGTCTAACACTTATGGTGCTTTTAGGGAATTTAAAAACCATACAGACCCCTCTGGAGCTCACCTCATAAACGTGGACCCTGTCCTGGAGGCATTGCACATGGTCCTGATATAGATAAAAAGACTTCCTGCCAGATTGAATTTAAAGAATATAGAGGGAAAGCCTCTAAAGTGGACGTGTGGTTACACACACACACACACACACACACACACACACCAAACGGCATCAGACGGAAGTGAAACGTGTTAGCCAGCTGTCCCTCTGATCCTCGCTCCCACGTCACTCTGTGAACTCCGTGTGTGGCGCACAAACGCCCCCAAATCGCACCTGAACCTCATGCTAATAAATATTCAAGGGAAGCGGATCTAAACGCTTGCCCTAAGCTGTTTTGAATCAAATATATCCGGTGCGAATAAATTGATGAGCAAAACCTTTATGGAGTTTGTAGTTCAGGAAACAGAAGTCGTTGAGGTTTGGCTCCGTTTCGTACGGCACAGTCTGGAAACCTTTGCTAATTTAAAACAGAAAGAACATGAGTTAAGTGAAGGTATATTGTGAGAATGTACACTTATCTTAAAAGTAAATGACCTCAATAAAATATAATAGCTTATGCGTGTTAATTAATATGTTTGGGGCAGTACACATTTGATTCGGGAAGGTGAACTTTCCCGTCGCTTGCCAAACTGACCAAGTTGGAGGAAAAAGTTAATGTTGAACTGTAGGTAGCTTTGTCTGAGGGAGGGGAGGCTGCACCATGCTGGAACAGCGCCCCCTACCGAGCTCTGTAATGGACTAAAATGAACTCTTGTAGGTGAAGCTGGGACTAAAATCTGATCTTTCACTCACTCGATGCCTGATTAATTCAGTTCAGGATCACTTAGGGGCCGGGGCCTAGTCGACAGGACAGGGCAGGACTCAGGAACCGTCCCTGGACAGGGCGTTCGTCCATCTCGGGGCACCCACACACAGGGGCTCTTTAGAGAGACCAGTTGACCTAATGCATGACTTTGGAAAGCCTTGAATCTACATCCACCGCTGTGATGCCCAGCTTTAGCATAGCCTAGCAACGTCAGTCAAGGGTGCTCATTAACATATTAGGCCACACCCAGTTCCAGCAGCACTTGTAACAGATTATCTGAAGACTGAATGTCGTTAGAGTGCAGCGTGTGTTATTTGTTTTAAGCGTTTGTAAAAGAGAGCCCGGCTCCGTATGCCCGGACCAGATGGCAGCATCGCAGCGTCTGAGAATTGTCAGCCACAGATGCAGATCTGGAACCGGCAGGACGAGCCCCGCTGCGGGTCGGGTTGCACGTAAACACGGGGCGAGAGAGCGAGGGGGTTAAAGCTGAGCGCAGAGGCCGATGATCTCATCCCGACACGATCCGATTACAATAAACTCACGTTTTCCTCACGAGACAGGAACAAACGCCTGGCCTCAATCCTGCCTTTATTCCTTTTGTTCAACCCTTTTTTTTCCCCATCTAGCTTGTGGTTTTTGTGTTAGAAACTCCGTGAAGCTCCGGGTAAGAAGCGGGAAAGTTTAGCAGGAGTGTCTGTACACATGTGCATCATAAACATTTCTAGGTTAATAATAATTGACTCAGAGAACACACACAGTCCAGCTTTCTGCTCTGCCTTTGCTTTACAAAGCCCAGCTCTGTGTGTGTGTGTGTGTGTGTGTGTGTGTGTGTGTGTGTGTGTGTGTGTGTGTGTGTGTGTGAGAGAGAGAGAGAGAATGGCTTGAATGAAGCCATTATAGGGGGACACAAAAGCTTTGATCTCTGCCCATGACCCCGTTGAACAGGATGCACGCTGAGAAAGCGTAGATGGAATCCGATTCGCCATTTCGAAATAAGGCCCCGCCTTCGCGCACCCCGATTGGCTGAGAGAGACGATCGACTCGGGTTTGAACCGCGCACCCTGCATCAATGCATCCATTCAGTTCGGCCACTGCAGGACTGTTTGTTTTCGGATTGATGGGGTGGATGTGCAGGCGGGAAAGTAACGGTTAATCCGCGGGTGACGTGCTGAAAATGTTAATACCACAAAGGTCCGGCTCTTAACGACCATCCATCCAGCACTTTTTGTGCATGTTTAATGCCGCGGTTTCATGCTTAACCATGTAAAGGAGCAGGAAAATGAATCAAAAATACATAAAGGGCTTGATTTATGGTTTTAATTTAACATTAAAAGCCTTCCCATAAGAGTGGAAGCAGTTCTAATATATTAAGGCCCATGGATTTAGAATGAGACGTCATAAAAGCTCCTGTAGGTCTAATGTGGAGGCGTCCCAATACTTTTGTGCAGTGTATCATCAAGCCTTAACTGAGTAATTTTTCACAAGAGAATGATTCTGTAGTTTGAACTACTAGTGGTAACTGAGTATTCAGTAATGCACTGTCTTACTGTTTAATAAAGACATGGTCAATAGATTTCAGTTAAAGACACTTTATCTCACCAGACTGCCTTGTATTTGAAGGGGCTGAATAATTTTGAGTGCAGCTTTGCAGCCTATTTACATAAATACATAAGTATGTACAAAAATGGAGTCACTCTTTTAAAAAATAATTATTTTCCAGCTGGTTTAGGAGCCGTTACTTAGTCAGTCTTTCCATGCATTTGTGCAGAACGAGCGACATGGCCACTGGGACTGTGCTGGCCTAGTGGTTAAGGTACTTGACTATGGACCAGAAGGTTCACGGTTCAAATCCCACCTGTTGGATCCCTGAGTAAGGCCCTGAAAACACGATTGCTTGGATTGTGAGATTGCAAGGTTGTGCACGAATACACAAAATTCTATTTTTCTATCCTTTTGTATTAATTGTTTTTTCCCCTGTAAGCTTAATTTACACAGTTTGAAAAGATTTTAGTCAGGGACAGTGGTTTTCTGCCTTTAGGCATTTTAACCGCAGAACTGTTCTGCTTTATGGCTATTCGATATTTTACTTTGAAGTGATGATGCATGCGGAAATGGACAAGTTTTGTGAAACTGACATGTATTTTGACAAGTATTTTTTTCTTAAGTTACGCAGATGTCATGATGTATCGTAGGGGATTGTCTTGCAACATATCGAGTATCGCAGAATCGTGATATCATTGTTATCGTGGGTGGCGTATCGTGATAATATCGTATCGTGAGGGACTCCGGGTAACGAGATAAAGATCTTGAACAGTTCTATTTCCAGAAGTTTCGCTAAACATGTCAGCTGACGTTACAGAATGCAAACGTACGCAAATCATACAGACTGAGAAACATGACCTCGGTGTGAGCAGCCCGGAGCAACAGGAAGTTTAACACTCACACGCAACTCTAGAACCGATCTGCTATTCAGCTCGGATACAGTATACATGTGATCACCGCCGAGGGGAACCGATCAGGATCTGTAGATGATGAGGGAGAGGATCACACACACCTCCGAATGTTCTGCAGGGTTCAGCACTGAGGGAACGATTTGTATTAGCAGCAAAAAGTCTGGTCGAACTAAGGCTGTGCACCATCTAAAAAAAACCTTTATTCTAATGAATAATCGGATTATAATTAGGATTAAATCCATGCTTCTCATATTTAGTGAAAGCAGCTCCTAGTTTTGCTGCTGCACAGCTTCAGGGGCCAAGGTCTGATCCTCACCTCTGGATACTGTCTGTTTGGTATGTTCTCTCTGGCTTTCTGCCATACTGCTCTGTCTGTGTTGCCAGATTGTGAGAATTGCTTCTGCTGTGTATACTGTGACACACAATATGCAAAAACAAGAGGGCACAATACAAACATTTGCACACAGCTCATAGCTCTGCAGTTACAGGGCCCATCGTGACATTTTCAGTTGGTTTTGAGCATTTTCTACACAATCTTCTACAGGGTGCTGCCTGATTCCCTTTATATCCTTCTAGATAATGACTCCTCTGTTCTCCTCATTCAGTCCTGGTCCCCCTCTTGTGTGTTTCCAGAAGTTTTTCCCTGCCACTGTCTCATTTCACTCAACGCTGATTTTGTAAAGCTACTGCTCGACAGTGTCCGTTGTTAAAATGGGTGCATACACGTAAAATGAGCGCAAGCCCGATTCTGTTTTTAGGAGCTGATTGGGTCCCGATGAACCCGAGGACATAGTTAAGGCCCTCCTGCGCTCCGGACGCCTCCTGCCCCGTGTGATAATGGAGACCATGGCCAGGCTGGTCCCTGATGAGTTAGCGGTGACCCCTGGAGAGCAGGATCCATGTCTGGCCGAGATCGACCGGAACTATGAGGTCATCCCCGCCGTCATCTCCTCCATGTGCTGCCTGTTTGGGATCATCTACTGCTTCTTTGGTAAGAGCAGCTTTTCAGGAGGGGTTTTGTGTATTATTATTGTGGTTATACCACAGTTCCGTTCTCACCGATTGTCGTTAGATGGAACCGGTGCGAAAACAAGGAGCTGGAGATTGTTATTAGAAATCTGAATAAGGCGTTGCATCACAAAACCCGATTTCCGGTCGAGTCTCGGTTTCGTGTAAGTCCGGGGGTGAGGGCTGATGTTCCGCAGCTGCATGCTGAACTGGAGCGAAGGGTGTGGCTGAGTGACTGCTAATAACCAAAGCTGAGGATAAACGCCACTAGTCGCTGCTTCCGTTCTGTTCCAGGTTACCGCTGCTTCAAAGCGGTCATGTTCCTGTCGGGCCTGCTCTTCGGCTCGATCATCATCTTCCTGCTGTGCCACAAAGAGCGAGTCTTCGATACCCAGCTCAGCGTGGAGGCCAGCGCGGGCATCGGCCTGGGCATCGGGTTACTGTGCGGCCTCGTCACCATGATGGTGCGCAGCGTGGGCCTCTTCATGACCGGGATCCTGCTGGGGCTGCTGCTCGCCGTCGCCGCCCTGCTGCTCACGCACCAGCTGTACACGCCCAGCACGCTGTGGGTACGGACAACACGCGCCCCCTCACAAAAGGGCGCCTCCTAAACTTTAGGAACCTCTGGTTCAAATGTTTTCCACAGGTCACATTAAATAATGATTCAAGTTTTTCATGTTTGCTTGCATATATATGACAGTAAAGATTTTTTTCTTTAAAAGCTCTACACAGCAATGCAAACGCATAGTATAAGCTTCAGAACAAGGCATTTATTTGTTTTAAATAATTTCATAAGCACAAAAACACATCAGCAATTACCAGAACGATCCATTTGTAATCTAAAGTCGGCTCTTCATTTCATTCGGCACTCTTAATATCGCCATAATTTCGCTCCTGTTACACATAACAATCGATGCTGATGTGACGTTAAATAAAGGAATAAATGAATAAATAAATAACGTCTAATGGCACCGCTTTTACCAGAGAGAAATTGGGCATATAGAAAAAGTTCTAAGAAGGTTAGTGACAACAGCCAACCAAAGAGGAAAACGATGGCGCTTAATGCATGTATAATAAATGAGATAGATAGATAGATAGATAGATAGATAGATATATATATATATATATATATATATATATATATATATATATATATATATATATATCTATCTATCTATCTATCTATCTATCTATTTTTTTTTTTCTAAGTATTTTTTCTTTTTTATACATATATAAAATCTTTTTTTTTTTGTCTTTTTATATAATATTATTATATTTATTTTTATTAGTCTCTTATATATTATTTTTATGATTTTTTTTGTCTTATTATGTATTTTTTATATATATATATATATATATATATGCGCAGTATGTTTTTGCTATTTATTTTTTTATGTATTATTATTTTTTATACACATGTGTGTGTGTGTGTGTGTGTGTATATATATGTGTATAAAAAATAATATATGTTTTTGCTATTTGTTATTTTTTATGTATTATTTTTGTGTCTATTATATATTATGATTTTTTTGTCATTTGATTGATATATATAAATAATATAAAACAAAAAGATATTTAATATATATATAAAAGACAACAAAATATAATAATATAATACAAAAACATTTTTTTTGTCTTTTATATACATTATATTTTATATATGCATTTTATTATTTTGTGTACATTTATATTTTATATTTATTTCATATATTTTTATATATATAAAAAACTTTACATCATAGACTGTAAACATTCTGGAATCTGCTCAGCTACACCTTCAGCACATCCACCCAGTGGGCGCAGTCTGCAGTGTACGTTCTAAAATAACTGTATATACCCCCCTTGAACCCTGAGCGAGTTGTGGCCACGTTTGGTTGCACCTCTTTCACATGGCTCTGTTCGAAGTTCTACTCTTGCTGCGTTTCTCCTCGTTTGAAAGCAGCCTGGTGCCGACCAAACCGACGGCATGGACCAGCTTTGCTTTGCGCTGTGGATGCTCATTGTGTTTGACCACCCGCTGACCCACAGTAAATAAAACTCACCAGCGGGTACACGGCCAACATCCTGTGGGTTCAGACACACAATGCGCTTCCTAAAATAAAATAACGTAGGGTTAGTTTGTTCGCACAGCACTTATGGATAAAAATACAGAGGTGAACAAAACTGTACGCCCACGATTCCACAGCTGTGGTACGAGGGACTGAATGGGGAGCTGTCCTCTGCTGCAGATCCATCCTGAACCGTTAGGGCTGTGTCATCGTACCGGGAATAACCCCGCTTTTGTGTGTGCCAGGTGCCCGTAGGTGCCCTGCTCGGCACTGGGATGCTGTTTGCGGTTTTGACTCTGCAGTGGCAGAAGTTCTTCACCATTATATCCACGGCCGTGTTCGGCGGCGCCATCATGACGGTGTGCACCGACTATTTTGTGGAACTGCTGGCGCTGGTTACGTACGTGTACGACTGCCTGCGCCTCGAGCCCGGGCCCAGACCCCTCTGCTGGTACAGCTGGGTCATCCTGTCCATCTGGCCCACGCTCGGCATCATGGGAGCGTTAGTACAATGGAAACTCACCGCAGAGGGATTTTCACACACAGAAGGTGAGAGCAGTAACAGGATCCTTCCTAACAAAACTGCAACCTTTTATAACTAACCAAGGCTGTATTACCTGCACTGAACTAAACTAGGACATTTACCAGCTTATCTAAATAAGTAGGGAACTTTACTAACAAAACTAGAACCCTTACTAAGTAAAATGGACTGCTTGCTAACAATACCAAGGCTGTTACTAAAACACTGGGGCTCATACTCGTAATACAAAATAAACCTAGACTACTAACAAAATAACAAGGACCCTTACTAAAGTAAGGTGCATAATGACTCAAAGTCCTTACTAGCTAATCTAGGACTAAACTAAAGTCCTTGCTACATGTGCTGGTACTCTTCTGAACAAAACTAGGACACTTGCTAAGTTAACTAGAGTGTTTACTAACTAAACTAGAGCGCTTTCCAAGTAAGCTAGGGCACTTTCTGTCTAAACTGGGACACTAATCTAGAACTAGGACTCTAACCATCTAAGCATGGATGATTTTAGCCAACCTGGGAACTAGACTAGAGACCTTACTAACTAAACTAGACTATTTACTAACAATACCAGGGCCTTTACAACTAAGAGACCTTTAATAACTAGACTACATTATTTACCATCTAAACTTGTACTCTTACTTACAAGGTACTAATACTGGACTCTTGGCAACTAAACTAGGAGCCTTACAAACTCGGCTACGATGCCTTCTAAACAAACTGGGAACCTTACTAATGAAACAAGACTACTTACTAATAATACCAGGGTCTTTACAAACTAAATTTGGACTTTAATAACTAAACTAGAGTACTTACCAAATAATAGGACTCGTACTTCACGACCAAACGAATGTCCTTACTAAGTAAACTAGGGCCCTTCATAGCCAAACTACTCACTGACTAAACTAAAGTACTTCATGCCCATGCTGGGACTCTTATGAACTAAACTGGAACGAC
Source organism: Ancistrus triradiatus (assembly GCA_025084515.1). Classification (NCBI taxonomy): domain Eukaryota; kingdom Metazoa; phylum Chordata; class Actinopteri; order Siluriformes; family Loricariidae; genus Ancistrus; species Ancistrus triradiatus. Next base: position 744,768 of record JAJAGP010000060.1, on the reverse strand, counting down.
TACTAACTGAACTAGGACTCTAGTCTAGATGCTTCCTAAACTGGAACCCTTACTTACTAAACAGAATACTTACTATCAATACTATGGCTTTTTACAAACTAAAGTACGTACCACCTAAACTAGGACCATTACCAACTCGGCTACGATGCTTCTGAAATAACCTGGGAATCTTACTAATAAAACTGGACTACATAAACTGAATTTGGTCCTTTTAATAACTAAACTAGATTACTTACCAAATACTTAAGACTCGTACTACACTAAAGCCCTTACTCAGTAACCTTCATAGCTGTTCATAATCCATCTACAACGCTCACAATCTAAACTTCTGTCCTAATGTAAACAAGCTCTTCGGACTCTGAGTAACCAAACTAGCCCAATAACGAACTTGGTAACTGAACTGGGACCCTTCCTAACTACACTTGAGCCTTTGCTACATAAGCTAGGACCGTTTGCACTAACCGGACTGAGTGCTCTGATCTGGTTTGTGATGGTTTCAGTGATCCTGAGCCGGAGACAGAAGCGGGTGCAGCTCATGAGGATAAAACAGAAGGAAGCTAAGAAGCTGCAGCTGGCGGCGGGGCAGGACGGGACGTACCGACGTAAAGCCACGCCTGTAAAACGCTACGCCGGAGATCTGCTAGCGCCGGTTAGTTGCTTAGTGCCCTTTACTTACTTTGCTATAACCATGTCCTGTTGTCCCTTATAAAGGACATTTGATAAAAACATCATTTAAAAAATCCTTGACATGTTTTTTCATCTCTCAGACGTATTTTATTTAAAAATTACTGAAATGACCAAACTTAGTTTTCCTGGGTCTCAGGAGGATGTACTCGATATATTGAACTCGATTGCGATCAGTTGGACTTGAGATGGAATTTTCATTAGGTATCCCCGTCCTAAATCGGGGACGACCCGTACCTGTGGCGATTGCTGCCCCCGCGGCAGAAGACAATCCTAGAGGAAACACCGGGTCACCTTCTAGTTCTAGATAAATCAGATGAGTGTTGCTGTTGCCTGAATCTGCACTGATTGCACTTACCGGTGTGCTCGATCCCCTCAGAGTTACCTCCAGAGCCTGCGGGAGCGCCAGATGGGCACGGGCACGTCCCTGAGCAGCCTGAGCACCGCCAACCACACCATGGTGGACATGGATTACGACACCGGATCGACTGTGCCGCTCACACACACCACGCCCACCGCACGCAACTGAACACCAGCCGCCACCCGCGGCCTAATGCACTAACGGCGGGTTCGGGCCGCCCGGGGGCACGGTACTGCACGAGAAGGGCGGGGGACGCCCGGAAAAACATCGCAAGACTTCCACCACCCGCTACCGAGAGCTGGCTTTGAGGCCCCGCCCATTATTGACGTTATTTACTAACAATGGGACGTAGGTTATAATACCATGATGGTTTCTCTGAGCTCAAATCAAGACGGTTCGAGCGCTCCAGGTTCCGATGCCACGGTTGCTAGGCGACATTAGCGAGGTGACGCACACGAAGGCAGTGGCGGTACAAACTGAACAGCTGTCGGGAATATAACGCAAATTAAGCTACCGGGAGAGGGGTGGTACTGAGCACCCGTGCTTTCGGATTTGCGTGCCATTCTTTCATAAGTCAGATTGTCTAATTGTTTCCAGTCACCCCCAGGCAGAGCGGAGTGGCCCCACAGTGGCAGTTAGGTCCTGGCTGTTCTGTTTCAAGCGCTAGTCACACCTGAGGGAGGAGAGGTTAGTTGGGGGATCATCCCCGTCATTGTTAGTCACCCCTGCCAACCCTGCCATGAAACTTGGTTCCACTAGGCGTGAGACGTTGACTTTGATCGATAACGATACGTAGGCGATGGTTGCGTCCTCCAGGAATTGTTCGTAAAGCCAAGTTTTTTTCAAAGCCAAGTCTTTAGACCCTTTCACTTTTTCCAAAAAAAAAAAAAAATTCTTCTAAATCCCATAATGAGAAAGTAAAAACCTATTTTTTGATGTTTTTGCAAATGTGTTGGAAAGGAAAAACTAAAACATTGCTTTGCCAGAAGTATTTGGACACTTTACTTTGTACTTGGTTGAAGAAGCTGCCCTTTTGGCAGAGATTACAGCCTCGAGTCTTCTTGGCTTTGATGCCACAAGGTTTGCACTTCCGGATTTGGGGATTTTCCTCCATTCTTCCCTGCAGATCCTTTCGACCTCTGTCAGGTTGGTTTGGGACCGTCAGTGGACAGTCTTTTTCAGGTCTCTCTGATTTCACATGTCTGTTTGGTTCCAATCAGGACTCTGGCTGGGGCAGATGAGGACATTCACAGAGTTGTCCCTAAGCCATTCATGTGCTTGGGGTCATTGTGTTGTTGGAAGGTGACCCTTCGGCCCAGGCTGGGGTCCTGATGCTCTGGATCAGGTTTTCATTAAGATTATCTCTGTACTTTGATCCCATCAGCTTTCCCTCGACCCTGATCAGTCTCCCCGTCCCAGCTGATATGCACCTTTCCAAATCATGTCCAATCCACTGAATTTTCCACAGGTGGATCCAATCAAGCTGTAGAAACATCTCAGAGATGATCAAGAGAAATGGGAGGAACCCAGAGCGACATTTCAAGTGTCACAGCAAAGCGTCTGAATACTTATGCTCATGTGAAAGTTTAGTTTTTCCTTTTTAGTAAATTTGCACTTTGTCATTATGGGATATTGAGTGCCGGAAAAACTTTTAGCATTAGTAAAAATCTGAGACTAAGACTTAAGAAAGCTGTTTGTTTGCTGTTTGTCCCAGCCTGGACCTTTCGGTGATGTTTTAGTGCTGCTCCAATTTGGATGTTGTATTATTTGTTTAGCATGTTTACTTTAGACACATTTTTTTATGCACACAGCTGATGAAGCGTTGATATTCCTGACAGCTGTCTCGTTGCCACTGTTACTGGACTGTTCTGTCCAGGGAGATAATCAAACAGTTACTGTAAGCTCCAGTTTCGGTTCATTTTAATGATCTGATCTTGTTGAAACCTGGAGTTACGAACGGTGTACGAGTCATGCCTCGTGTCTTGGTTTAAATCGTGTGAATAATCTTTTCGGTTTCGTTATGTGTTGAGATGAAGCCAGTTCTCGGTACTGGACCTGGACTCTGGACTCGGCCGTATGAGGGATCAGTAGGACTTTAACTCTAGCTCACTCTCTAACGGGGTAGGAATGGACTCGGTAGCTCTTAAATGTTTAACCATCCAACTGTTTATTAAACCATATTTATTTGTACATGCTCCGCCCGTTCCATCGTCACTACATGATGTCTAGAGCTAATGTTAGTGTGTTTTCCAGACTGTAAGACTGTAGTGAGTTACACAGCGACGCTTCAGCTCATAGAAACCAGGGACCGGATTCACAAAAGCGTCTTAAGAAAGAAAATCTTAAATGTTTATTTTTTTTTCTCCACTTCATTCTTAAGAAAAAAGTTATGGGAAGTTGTTATACTTGAAATAACTTCTTAAGAATTGTTTTTTCTTAACTCTTTTCTTAAGAACAAGTGGTATTCTTGAAAATGTTTTCCTTCTTAACCTTGTCTTAAGACTTTAAACAGTTTAATTATTTATATATAATATATATATATCATAAGGCCGACATTGCTTGTAATTCCTGTTGGCCATTTCTTCCACCATCACCTCTATTTCTCGTTTGCTAAAATGTCTTGTACACTTGGCTTGATGTTTTCCCAAATTCAAACAAACAAATAACAAATTCAAAAGTCTCTCACGCCGGATACTGTAAGCTGTAAAATGCAACGTAGCCTACGTGAGAAAATAATGATTTTCTTAAAATAATCTTAAGGAAATAATTGACTCTAGTGTTTGTGTTTCTGGTGTTTGTCTTAAGAACTTGCGCTAGTTTTTCTTAAGAAACCTTTCGTGAATCCGGCCCCTGAACCCTTAATCCGTTCTCGTACCGAGGTTAAATCTGCTGAGCTTCCAAACGGTCACGACGAGCAAAAATAGTTCCCTGGTAAACAGTTAACAAGATCTTAAAATGCTTGAAATTTAGGGGGTCCTTAGAAATGGAATCGGTTTGCATCGTTTCTAATTTTTTTTATCGTTACAAAAATTCTCTTTCCTTATTTGCCCTGTTTGCCATGGAAATAAATCCCATCATATTACAAGATAAACTGTTATAACATTGAGAGAAAGTTCCTAACAACTGACTGTGGAAGCTTCTGTTGGTTTAATAATATAATTTTATTGATATAACATCATGCACTGTGGAGGCGTAGCTTCCTATGCTTATGTCCAACCGAAAAAATCTTAGACTCTGGAAAATATGGTATTACTAAGATGTTTTTATGTAGCTTAATGTTTTAAGGTGAAGAAAACTGATGTGAAGGTGTGTGTGTGTGTGTGTGTGTGTGTGTGTGTGTGAGACGTTTTTAGGTCATGAGATTGTACGTTATTGGCTGTTGTATGTCCAGTCGTACATTAGAGGGGTTCTGTGAACATGCTGAGAGATTTATATTCATGTTTAAAAAAAAAACCTGCTTTGTCATGTTTTGGGAAAAAGTCTGGAATTGAAGTCCATTTTAATGTTTTTTGTTTACACCATCGGATGTGTTTGCTAGTAAATGGTGTGTGTGTGTGTGTGTGTGTGTGTGTGTGTGTGTGTGTGTGTGTGGCACGTAAGCTTTTGGTAAATCGGCGCCTTGTGATTATTTTGTGTTGGTTTTTTAAAATCCAATCAAAATCACGGATTGTTTTGTTCCTCCAACCTCTGCGTCACGTTGCCTTATTTCCTTTTGGGCGGGGGCGGGGGGGGGGGGGGTATTACTTTATTCTTGAAATGCTACAACTTTAATCCAAACTTTGCCACTTGAATCTTGAAATAGTACGACGTTATTCTTGAAATTCCATGACTTTATCTCTAGATGCTACGGCTTAACTCGCAAAATTCTCCAGCTTTAATTCTGTGCCTTTAAATTCTATGACTTTAATCTTGCAATACTATTTTATTTTTTTAAATACTATGACTTTATTCTCAAAATACTATGGCTTTAATCTAAATTCTACAACTTTGTTCTCATAATATTATGACCTTAATCTTGAAATACTACCTTATTCTCAGCATATGAGAGACATGAGATTTATTAAATCAGTGATTCTAAAGACCGTCATAGAAACATAACACACGTAATGTTTGAGTGTCAGTAACTGTCGAATCGAAACTTGGAATCAGAATCGATAAAATGCAAACGATTCCTAACCCTAGTTGGAAGCCACATCTGAGATTCGATCCCAGACCCTCAGGACCTGCCAATTCAGCAGCTGTGGCCTGGGATTATTAGCAGCCCTTGCTGATGCACACAGTACAAAGTTATCTGAGGGAGGGGAAGCTGGTAGGTGGAGCGCCCCCTGGTGATGTAAAAGTGATCCATTCTAAACCAGGTCCCCGTTCCAATCCAGACGGCCCGCAGTTTGAGAGAAAGCACCGGATTGCGTAACACCGATGTTTCTGCCTGCACACACCCAGTCCCTCAGAGATCGGACTTGTGATGAGGTCACCCCGCCGGCTAATGAGAACCAGCCGCGGAGGAGCCTGGATGATGTCAGATCAGATGTGCTGGAAAACCGCGCTCACAAATCCACAGGCTCTCCGGCTCTGTTAGGATCGGGAGCAAGAACGTTACTAAACCGCATTTAGCTGTGAGAGATCGCTATCGAACGCTGTAGTAACGGAGTTATTACGTAAAAAACAGATGCGTTTGGTGGCTGCAAGAGGCTCACCGATTAACAGAGAATCATGGAAAGGGAAAACAATGTTTACTCATTATAACGAATAAATGGTTTTGGCACCTTTCCACAAACTAATTGGATCATTATGATTCGTACCCACTATAACATACGCTTACTTTAATACCTTAACCCATTATCCAATGTCTCACTATAACATATGCTTACTTCAATACGGGACTGTGGTAGCCTAGCGGTTAAGGTACTGGACTCTGGCCCAGAAGGTCCAGGGTTCAAATCCCACCTCTGCCAAGCTGCCACTGTTGGCTCCTTGAGCAAGACACTTAACCCACAATTGCTTGGATTGTAGCTGTAAATGTAAATTTTCTCCCCCCTGTTTTTTGTTTTTCCTGACCTTGTTTAACCCAGAGCATTTGGTTTCAAACAACACTTCATTCGTGTCGCCAATCACAGGAAGGGAAAGCGAGTAAATAAGTCGTTATGATTCAGACGTGGGTTTTGTTTGGTCTGACTGCGTTTCTCTCTGGCCTCGCCTTGTGGTTTCCGTTTCTTTTTTATTTACCAGCCAGACCATAATAATAGTGAACGCTTCGGCTCCCGTATAAGGTAGGTCTGCTTTTGTTTGCTTAAGGGAGCGTTTTCAGTCGAACCTGTGTCTGTCAGAAACGGTTACGGTTTGCACATCATCATACACTCCATTTCAAAGCAAAGCATCATCCTGCTATCCCTTATTCTGGTTGGGGGAGGGTTTGGAGTTTAACCAGGCCTCCGGGGGTGCAGATAGAGGTACACCCTGCACCCATCAAAGTCCAAAGCCAGGATTTGAACCCAGTCCCTCGGGAGCTGCCGTTTCCACCAGCAGGGATGCAAATTTCCTCTGTTTTATGACCAGTTCCCTACCTGGTTCCTGCATATTCAAGCCCCGCCTACTTTCAACACTTGTCAGTGTGAACTTTATTAGGTACAACTGTTCAAGTATCTAATCAGCCAATCACACGGCAGCAACCCGCACGTTTACTCATGTAGACATGATCAAGCTGGGCTGCTGAATCAAAACTGAGCATCAGAGTGGGGAAGAAAGGTGATTTAAGTGACTTTGAACGTGGCATGGTTGTTGGTCTCAGTATTTCAGAAACGGCTGATCTACTGGGATTTTCCCACATAGCGCCACCTCTAGGGTTTAACGGAGAATGGTCCGAAAAAAGAGAAAATATCCAGTGAGGGCCGTTCTCTGGGTGAAAATGAGGCGAATGAACATCTGATAGTTGTAACATCACCTTCAACCTTGATGCAGATGGGCTACAATAGCAAAGGATCACACCGGGTGCCCCTCCTGTCAGCTAAGAACAGAGAACCGGGGTTAAAATTCGCACAACTGGATGATAGAAAGCTGGAAAAACGTCGCCTGGTCTGATGAGTCTCGATTTCTGCTGGGTAAGAGTTTGGCATAAACATGAAAGCATGGTTCCACCCTGCCTTGGATCCACGGTTCAGGCTGCTGGTGTAATGGGGTGGGGGGATTTTCTTGTCACATTTTGCGCCCTTAATATCAACTGAGCATCGTTTAAACCCCACAGAGTAATGTACCTGAGTATTGTTGCTGATCGTGTACACCCCTTAATGAGCACAGTGTACCATCTTCTGATGGCTACTTCCAGCAGGATAACGCTCCATGTCCCAAAGACCGAATCCTGCCTGTAGTTTCACCTTGGTTGAGCAGCGCTTGTTTATCGCCCCCTTGTGGTAATGTAAAGTTTTACAGCGTCCTATTAGTTATTTACATTTATAGGGAGCATATCTTGTAAAACTCGTTTTCAGTTTGCTTGTGCATACGTTTGGCTTTCTGGAGAGCCTACCAACTCTCATACTGTGAAGTTAGACAAGACGATCAGATAATCTGACATGTACACAACATTTAAACACTGTCATCTACCCATTTGTGTAATTATACAATTATATTCTTGTTTATACCCAATTTATTGATTAATCAACATCCAACGCTCTCTGTCCTCCTGTTTCTCCCACATTCCAAAGAAATCTGTTAGGTCAATTGGTCTCTCTAAAGAGTCCCAGTGCGAGTGTGTTTGACTAGTAATCGATGAATCCTGTTAAGAATAGCCATTAATGCTGATGTCACACTGAACATGTTTTTGGACATGCTCTGTGATGGATTGGCGTCCTGTCCAGGGTTGGTTCCTGCCTTGTACCCTGTGCTGCTGGATATGCCTGGGTCCCCGTGACCCTGGACTGGATTGAATGGGTAGAGAAAATGAATGAATGTTTTTGGACACACATAAACCTCTGACTGGGGTTGCCAGATATCAGCAGACCTTATGGTGAGTCTCAAATCCTTCATTCATACATGTACAATGTAGTTTGATCTCACAAACTGGACTTTCCCGTCATAAGCCGAACACCTGGCAACCCTAATTCTCTCACACACGCAGTTGTTTTCGAGTCTTTGTGGTTTTATTTACTTTATTAGAACATTTGAATGTAGACACGTGGAAAGAATCAGGATTGTTTTTTTCTTTGCATTAAACGAAATCAGTTCAGTTTTGTCACAGAAAGCTTCATAGACCAGCAAAAATCCATTCAAGTGTATGGAAGACTGTTACCTCGGGGCCGTACGCTCTGCTTCAGCATGATACCAGCAGTAAATGTAGAATTTATGAAGTAAAACCTGATTGATTTCCTCAATCTAATGATCTTAGCAAAGCTCTGGATGAATAACCGTTAAACGTGCGATTTGTCTTTCAAGACTGCAGTTCTCTTTTCGGTCAGCAGGTGTCGCACGGGGTCGCTCGTGTCGTTTTCTGTCATTCAGGTGTGAATCAGATAAGACATTTTATTTCCTATTACAATTTAAGAACTCTGAGGTTAATAGGATGAATGTTAAATGCTGCAAAATGGTACGAGCGAATCCTTGCGCCACCTGCTGACAGAAAAGAGAATCGCAGTCCTGAAGGCAGAAACAACCTGGGTTTCCATTTTGGGTAAGTGTTTAAAATTTTAGAATGACTATATTATTGTTTAAAATAATTATCCAAGCTGCTATGTGACTACTCTCGTGGTAATGCGGAAGGTTTACCTATAATTCTGTTTTGTACAATCCCACAACAGCAAGGCCGAAACTGGAACAGCCCGCCAAACTTCCGCAGATACTCTAACAAACAGGCCGATATAAACGTACAGCAGCAGGCTAACAACACAACCTGAACTGGATTATCTTACAGTCAGAAAAAGACAGTAACAGTTGAAACCCATTAATTCTTCGGTAATTACATTAAAGCTAACGTAAGAGGTTTGCAGTTCTGCGTCTGAACAAGTGATCCTGAGAAACAGAAGGTTAATACAGTCGCGCGATCGTGTTACAAAGATTCGCTTCTCTCCGTTCAGCGCGGCTAGAAAGAGACCAGGAGCGAGAAGAAAGATACCGAGTCGCGTTTCCCCTCGCGCTCGGTGAGCCGTCGGCTCGTCTGTGTCTTCCTGAAGCTGGACCAGTGCTGAAGACTCGGGTTCCACTGCACCCTAAAGCCCTGCGCATGCTCGGCGGGACCCTCAGTGGCACCTCATCCATCGGTCCCGCTTGCTCTGCGGATATCCGGCTTCCACCACCAGCTTTTCGTTCATGCGCCAGTACTTGTCACCCTTAAAGAAGTAGATCTTGCCATTGGTCCAGGTCAGAGCAGCGTCCGGGTTGGGCGGAACCCCGGTGAAGAGCCGCGAGGTGAGTTTGGGGTAAATACTCAGGTCGTTGTAGACCATTTCATCCCACTGCCAGTAACCGGAGCCCTGCAGGAACATGGCGGGATGTCATTTGAAAGTGCGCAAAAACCGGCTTTATCGACTCAATTGTGGTGCTTACTAAGCAAACTAGGCTCTTTAGTAATGAAAGAACAAAGAAAAGTCTGTTTTTAAAGCAAATATGTCCATCATAGTAAAGGCAGAGAGCATATACAGCCGTGTAGCAGTACAAATTAAAAGTAAGACCAAGTAAAAGTAAAATAAAACGAGTTTAAAATAAAATCACAGCGATCGCGCTGACTGCATAGCGTTAGTGTATGTGGCTGTACCGTGTCTGCCCTCTTGTGGTGAAAAGCTAGAACTGCACATTTTGAATAAAGAAACGTAATGACGATTAAATCTGCCTGCACTTTACCTTAAAGAAGAAAAGCTTCTTGTTCCTCTCCAGGTACAGGGCCGCGTCCACGTTGGCGGGGATCCTGGTCAGCTGTTTGGGGTATCCGAGGTCCAGCCGGAAGCCTGAAAACCTCCAAACTTTATCCCCTGAAGAGCAAAGTGTACAGAGAGCGAGCAATGTTAAGAGATGTCGTCGTGTACGTAATGAGGGAAATGAGACGTCAAATAAAATGGAGCCATTTATAACGGAACTCTGCCATGGACAGGCACCCAGTAGATCCCCTGGACCTCCTGTGACCCTGATCTGGAGAAGTGGGAGCGAAAGGTGGGGGATTTGATAGTGCATGAGACGTTTCTTAAATAAATACAAGAGCAAAGCTGTTAGTACTTTTTAATTTTGTTTGGGAATACAGTTTAGATGCAGGGTACTGGTTCTCAAGTCCAGCTCAACCAGAGGGTGTTTATGGGTACTGGTTTTGAAGTCCAGTTAAACACAGCCAGTTTTGGCTCCGTTTCAAATCTGCACTAACTTTTTTTTTTTTTTTTTAATCCATAATCCTGCCTCCTTCTGGATTTTCATGTTTATTACACAGCTACGACTCATCCGGGTTAGAGCCCAATGTGCAGGAACATGGTGACTCACCACGGAGCATATGTTAGTCATTGGCAGCCCAAAAACCAGTCAGCTGAACTCCCCCAAAAATCGTCAGAGCCCAACGTTTCAAACAAACATCCTGCCCAACAGATAAGGGGTGACGTAGATCCTCCTCTCTAAAGCATCTGGCCAGCCGTCTTGCATGCGAGCGAGCAGAGGGAGGCGTACCGACGAAAACCAGACCTCCCAAACGCCTCCTGAGGGACTCGAGTGGCTGAGAAAGTGGGTCAACCAAACCCAGACCCCGTCCATCCCCATTAACCCCACTCAGGCTCTTTAGAATTTGCTGCTATAGCAAAACAGACACAAACCATGATCCTACCGCCACCATGTTTTATAAGGTATAAGCTTTCTGCATTTCTCCAGACTTGACGCTTCTCATTAAACTGAAAAGCTCTGTTTTGGTCTCGTCCGTCCTTAAAACATTTTCCAGTTTCCTCCTGGATGGTCGTGGTGAACTCATGGACATTGAAATTAGCCAGCGTAAGACAGACCTTTAGTTGCTTAAAAGTTACCCTGGGTTCCTCTGTGACCTCTCACATGCCTAGCTCTTGGAGTGATCTTCGTTGGTCGACCACTCCTGGAGAGAGTAACAACGGCCTTGATGATGGTTTCCTCCATTTGTACACAATCTGTCTGAGTCCAAACTCTTTAGAGATGGTTTTGTAACCTTTTCCAGACTCTTTTTTTTTTTTTTAGCTCATCAGTAGCCTTCTTTGTACAGAAAATTTGAAACATATGTACATAAGGTAGGTGTGTGTGTGTGTGTGTGTGTGTGTTTGTGTTTTTACCTTTTAGGAAGTAGGTCTTGTTGGTTCTGGGCGAGTGCACGGCGGCATTCAGGTTCCCCGGCAGGCCCTTCCACAGCAGGCTGATCTTTAAGGGAGGGTTGTGCCCCGTATCTGAGATGGTCCACACATAATCCCCGCTGAAGGCAAACGTCTTATGCCACGGACCTGAGGGAAACGGAAACATCTCTCCCATCTAACCTTCTCCGACCAGGGTGCAGCTGAGGTGGAGTATATGAGGGCTGGTTTCTTACCCAGCATGATGGCATCAAGCTTGGCAGTGCACGGATCTGGAACTTCACCTGCCGACGAAGGTGGCGCGGTCGCGACCTGGAAGTCCTCCTCCTCGATGGCACCGCTGCTTCTCTTACCTGAACAGAGAGGAACGTTAGGTAAAACCTTGTAAACACACCTAACACCTCCAGCTACCTAACTAATTATCCATCCATCCATCCGTCCAATGACTTAGCCATTTATCCATTCATCCAATGAGCTATCTATCGATGCCTTGTGGTGTTTCCCTTCCCATCTTTCGATCGGTGCTGAAACTGTCAGAAGTACCATATAAGGCCTGGATGCCTCTGATGTCATCATGATGCAGTTTGAAGTTGGCCTGGTATCCGGTGTAGTGCGCAGCCATGAGCGCGCTGCTGTACTGAGAGTGACCCAGTCCGAGCGCGTGTCCGATCTCATGCGCCGCCACGATGCGCAGGTTCGAGCCGTAGTACTTCCTCTCCGTCCAGTACTCATCTTCATCAAAGTGGACTATCCCTGATGGAGGAGCTTCAGCATGGGCAAGGACGTGACCTACAGATGGGATTAAATAAGGATGTGATTTCAAACAGGTGATGATGATCACGACTTGGTCCAAATGCAACATCCTTTTGAGGAGTCTTTGAGGAGTAAAGATGATCAGAGGATCTCCAGTTTATCAACAAATATTTAAAAATAATGTTCCTCAAAGCATGATTGAAAGGGATTTCCATATTTCTGCTCTACAGTGCATAATATCATTAAATGATTCAAGGAATCTGGAGGAATTTCCCAAAAAAATTAAACTGAAGACTGCATCAAGAACCGTCATTCATCAATAGCTGATAGAACCACATGGGCAAGGGATTCCTTTATCAAACCTTTATCAAGCTCTACAATACAGAGTTACATTCACAAATACCACCTAAAACGTTACTGTGCTAAAAATAAGCCTTATGTTATAACCATGTCCAGAAGCGGAATCGAAATGGGTATTGTGCGCAGACCAATCAGTATCCCAGATCTTTTTTTTTGCAAGAAATGGATGAAAAAAGACGAAAAGGACCATCCAGACTGTTCTCCAAACCCTGTTTCCTGTTGACGTTCCCTTACTGCAGGACGATTCTCCCACACATACTGCTAAAATTATACAAGAGTGGTTTGATGAGGTGTTTGGGTGGCACAGCGGTCTAATACTCAAAGTCCAATATACATTAAGAGGAATCTGTTTTGTCATTTAATCCAGGATGTTTTTCCAGATGGTACATCCTCCTTTTTTCCAAAACAAGTCATAATTTGTAATTATAGCTTTAATAGGAGCTTAGCGTGACCGCTGCTTTGATTTCTCAAGTTTTTAACGTCCCCCTGGGACTCTGAGCACAGCGGGGGAGCGAGTCAGGTCGCGACACCACACCTACGTTCTCTGATCGGAGATGAGAAGAGAATTTAGGATTGAAGCTGTGCAGAAGAGAACATCCTCAAAGTCACTTCCATGCCTTAAAACTGCTATTTAAGTAGTGAGTAACAAATGAAAAGGAAGGGATTTTATTTCACTACCACCAACACACTGAAAAACAAAGCAGAACATGCTGTTTTACACTCGCTGATCCTGGTTCAGGGATAGGTCTTAGAACAGGCGCAGGAGCCAATAGAACAGGAACCAATAGCTAAGTGTTTCTTAAGTTACAAGGAAAAAAAGCATCTGAGACAGATCAAATGAACTGTCTATCATTTTGGAGAAGCCATGAAAGGGACTTTCAGGTGGACATGAAAGTGCTGGCCGGTCACGCAACCAAACTGTGCAGAGACACTCACCAATTTGATTAAAATGATCTTAAAATGTAACAGCAGCGCCACTCGATTCACGATTCATGATTCAGAATCACATTAGCACTTGCTCAGTGAAGATTTGCGCTGTTTATCGTGTTTTTCTTTATTTTTACATCATTAATTTTTTGCGTTACTGACACAGCGATCCCCACAATCATCAACGAGGATAATCTCTAAAATAAATAGAGTTTCAGTTTTGTAAATAGTGACCATGCAAGATCTTCATAAAACCATAAACTCTGGGACTTGTTTTTAGACTTTAGTCTGTTAAAAGTCTTTTCATGAAATATCTTCGAGACGGGACGCTGTATGTCTTCTCCTAAGCCCTGGATACCCACACGGATATGGGGAGAACATACAAACTCTACACAGATAGCAACCAGACCATTATTCGATCCGGATTTCTGGGGCTTTCATAAGATATTTCGTAATCTATGTCCAATATCGTTTCTGGTTATTCCCCCCAGTACTTACCTGCACCTACACGGTCATAACAGCGCTGCCCTGATCGAAAGAGGACTCGTATTAATAATAACACCACAGTGCTGTGTAGTTACACACAGGTTAAATTACATGGTGTTCTGCTCTGGTCCAGGGCAGCTGTGGTTAAAGCCCTGAACAAGTGACTATTACAGATAATTTACGAGTGGCTCTGCATGAAACGCCTTCGCTCTGTTATGCCCGAACCTTCCATACACGTTTCAGAGGTTAGCCACTGGCACTAGCCTAGCCTCTGAGCTCATCGTTTAAGAAACGCTGGTTTCACGGTTGTTCGCCTCACTGCCGGCGCTTTCGCATCACCTCCAGAACTTTCTAGCCGAACCTGAAATAACTATCCCCGCTGAATCGACTTCGTAAAATAAACGCAGTTAAATTGCAATCCGTACCTTTAAATCACGACTCACTCCCCATATAAACGTAACAATTTACGCAAGCACAAGCCGTATTTACCGAGCTATATATATAGGTCAAAAGCATATGTGATTCAGAAAAACATATGGGAAAACGTTTTAGAAGTGAACGTAGTAGTTAAGACACTAACTTTATTAGATACACCCGTTCAACTGCTCATTAACGCAAATATCTAATCAGCCAATCACACACACAGACTCTAGACATGATCAAGACGAGCTTCTGGACCAAACCGAGCCTCATAGTGGGGAAGAAAAGTGATTTAAGTGAGTCTGAACGTGTTTATATATGATATTACTGGGCTAATGAGGTAGAACATGTATGACGAACATTTTAGGACTTACCCGGTCCATCAAAGGGAGACGGGCACCCGTCCCTGGTATGGAAAGAGATCCTGATATCTGGTCGTCCGTATTCGATTTCTTTAAAGGTTAATGGCGTGACATCGCTCCAGTATTTAAAAGCGGACCTGATGGCCCTCTGAGTCTCCGTTTTCCCCAAGTCTGGAGTGTAGTTATAGATTCGATATGTCAGATTCTTCTTCCTCCAGACTCCTGAATTAAAAAAAAAAAAGGTTTATTAGAAAAATGAACCAATGGTGAACATTTTCAAAATACACTCGCTGACAAAAAAAATAACGCACCCAGATAGAAATGCGATTCCTGTAAAACTCGACATGCAGTTCTGTCTCAGGCAGATATATAAATTATTACAGGTGTGGTCTGGTTAGATACTGGGTCTTACCACAAGAGGGTGTAAAAGTGCTTTTATAGTGCTGCTCTATAAAAAGGCTCTCGGAGGCTACTTTTGGGTAGTGTACCCCTTGGTGCATCTACGACATACTCAGACATTTTGCCCTGTTGTCAGACTTTGAGAGGGGGAGCATCACTGGACTTAATCTGGGCCTTCCTGATCTAGCTGTTAGGTGTTGGGAGCCCAGACAGACCCACGAGCACGAGCAGCTCCAACAGTTTCGTTATCCTATTATTGAAAGATATTATTGAAATAATATCGTATTAACATGTTATCAACAAGTTAACTCCGACTTTTTTATGTTTAACATGCAGATCTATCTGGAGTTACCTTAAAAACAGCAGAAACACATCTTTGCTGTTATAAATAAAATATAAAATGATTGATAATCAATAAAGAACTCCATCTATGTGTTCTGTTACTTCCTCAGAGTTCCAGTTCAAACTAGAGATTTGAGATTCACTAAGACTGATCCACTACATTTTTTACGATGGAATTCCTATAATTCATGAAATGCGTTGCCAAACTGTTCTGTTAATGTTGTTCGTTGTTATTACGGTTTCCCAGGGTTCAGTTTGTGAGGGGGTAGATTTGATTCTTGGAATCGTCAGTGCTCAGTCAAATAATCCCCAACAGTTCCATGTGAGTCATTTTCCTGGAATCTGGCCTGCAGGCCTCAGCTTTTACTTGTCAGATAGTTTCATTACGCTGCCAGGATGTGAGGACGATCTTC
Source organism: Ancistrus triradiatus (assembly GCA_025084515.1). Taxonomy (NCBI): domain Eukaryota; kingdom Metazoa; phylum Chordata; class Actinopteri; order Siluriformes; family Loricariidae; genus Ancistrus; species Ancistrus triradiatus. The sequence continues at coordinate 728,993 of JAJAGP010000060.1, read as the reverse complement.
ACGGGCTCATGCAGAGCCCTGCCTTCACTCAGCACAAAGACACTCTTAAAACCAGTAAGACGAGGAAAATAAAAAGAAAATGTCCAAACCATATAAATGTCTTAGTTCTGCTTTTCTTACTAGTTCTACAAACTGCACGGTTTGGCAATAAAAAAGAATAAAATAAACCCAGAAGCTGTGGAAGGCCTTCCTTACCACCAAATCGTCTGTATTTATTTGATCTCTGGTTAAAGGGATCCTCGACCCCGCAGCGCGGCTCCCTCATTTTCAACAGAGTCTCCTCGTCGAGCTTCCCCGTCACCATCAAACCCGAGACTCTCTGGAAAAGACTGAGACCGATACAAACAGACCTTTATATATTACAATAAAAAATAAGTCTATATTTGGAAAGTCACCCAGTAGTTAATTTTATGTTTTGACTTGCAGGTAATTTTTAATCTTAATAGGTATTTTCCAGGTTTCTACCACTATGTTAAACTTATTTACATTTACAGCATTTAGCAGACACCCTTATCCAGAGCGACTTACAATTTATACAGTCTTACAATCCAATCAATTGTGGGTTAAGGGCCTTGCTCAAGGACCCAACAGTGGCAGCTTGGCAGAGGTGGGATTTGAACCCTGGACCTTCTGGTCCAAAGTCCAGTACCTTACCCGTTAGGTTACCACAGTCCCAAGTTATGTAATTAATAAGTTTATAGAAATAGTTTAAATAAACATAAGCTAAATAAATATTTACGTAGTGAACATATTTAAAGAAAATATAATTAAAATATAATAATATGTAGATTAATATTTTAGAGATAATGTAATGTTATGAAGGGCATAAAACACTAGAGAAAATAAAACTATAGCGCACATATGACATTCTTGTAAATAAATAAAATATTGAAGAACATAACGTAAACGTGTAAAATGAGCACATAACAGAATAAAACTACTGAAAATAAAACAACAATAATCATATTTAATTTAAATAGATATACAGTGGTGATTACACACATTAAAATATTGAAATGTTGAATGTTTGGTGATTCTGTACCTCAGAGCTTCTCTTATAGCTTCCTCGCTCAAGTCCGCCTGTGCCTCTGAAGCCAGTGGAGTGTTGAGATAGCCGAACTGCCTCAGGTAATTCTGCACACATTATATTACAGATTACATATTACACACACAACATGATAAAGGAATAGTTATTACTCTGGTTATTACCAGATCTGCAGCATATTACATACGTTTTCCTCTATTTGTAAACAAACGGAAAAGATTAATGGCAGTAACTGGGGTTATATGTATACATAAATTACATATCCATGTGTATTATTCTGTATAATCAGATGGAACTACTTTAAGCAAGGGAAGAGTTTGTTTTAATGCGTCACCAGTGTCGTCGGTTGGGTCTGAATTACATGGTCTACACGATAAGCACCCTCAAATGTAACACTGTTCTGTGCAATTTAAGGCGTATATTTTATCAGAAAAACATGGAATCGAATGGTTTTCCCAGTCATGCATGTTACAGACCCAGCCACACAACATAATACCCTAAAAGTCAGGACCCGACAACAAGAGCCATTATCAGGTCCATATCCTTAAATCTGGTACAAAACCTGGCAGTGATGAGAGTTCTTGCCAACTTGAAACACAACTTAATTCCCTCCTCACTGGATTCTTGTGAGCAGAGATAAGCCATCCTTGTGTCATGGGGCTGGGTCTGTAGCGCCCCAGATCAGGGGTGTCACAAGCGGTGATTGACATACACAAGTTTGGGCACTGGGACCTTTGGTGACTTATTTAGGGTTCATTAATAGACTATGCAATATTTCAATTCCATGCAGAGGTTATGGTAAACCAATAAAGTCAAAGTCAGATTTATTTCTATAGCGCTTTTTTTTTTCTTCTACAACGGAACAATGTCTCAACACACCTTAACAATTTTAGATTATCTTCTAGTATCTAAGTCCAATCCCAAATCGGGCAAGCCTATAGGGTGACAGTGGAAAGGAAAATCCCTGAAGGTTATACGGAAGAAACCTTGGGAGGATCAAGAATCAACAAGGGACCTTACCTACTTGGATAGCTTAGATGATAAATGTAACTTATCTAATTAATAAGTTTGTAGTAATAGCTTAAATAAACAGAAGTTAAATATAAAATATAATTAAAGTATAATATGTAGACTAGTACCTATTTTAAAGAATATTATCAACAGAATAATAAAATAAATGTATAAAAGTATAGCATATAAGACGAGTGAAAAAAAATATAGACATGATTTAGTCAAACACATCATTTGTCCAGTGTGTCCAAACTTTTAGAAGTCTAAGGTATAGTCACATCATGTAGACATGTAAGGAAATTCAGCAGCTTGTCCTTGGGTTTGCATTACATGTTGGGATCAACCAACCTTCCGTTCTTTTCTTACTAAAGCACGTTTTGTTGGAATTGCAATTCATAGTAGCCTAAATAAAGCAGTACAAAGTTCTCACCACTGCCTCGGTGAAGTCTCTTCTTCTCTGCAGCACAGAAGAGGAAGCGGCGTCGAACACAGCCATGATCAGCACCGCTAATCGCAGTAAGTTTCCCATTCTCAGTCGGTGATAAAGCATAGCCGGGCCGGTGTGTGAGGTTTGTGTTTTGCGTGGTTGCACTTGAGTTGTGAGGCTATGAGCGCAGCACTGAGCCTGAACGGTTCCTGCACGCGCTTATAAGTCAAAGAGCGCAGTGAGTCATCACCAAACCTGCTGAGAGCTGCGCTGATGCATTTCCTATGACTCCGAAAGCCTTATGCTGTCCAAAAAACGTCCCGCTGAAGGACGATCCCCTCCACCTCCTCTCCTCACACACTCCTCCACACGACCTGTCCGTCCGTTTCAGCAGAACAGAAGGGAAAACCAGAAACCTCTCCCATAAACTCAGCAGGTTCTAAACACTCCAAACTTTGCCCTGACCACAAAGCGTCTCTGCAACGCTTTACGTAAATGCTTCGTCTCTCCTGTCCGGAAACTTTCTTTTATAAATGAATTCCAGACAACCCGAACCGCATGTTTACCATCTGGCAGAAACAATCTGCTTCAGGGCCAGAAGTCTCTGAGAGAGATTTACTAGATTTTGCGTCGGTGTGTCCACGTGTTACAACATGTTAAAACTTGGAAAGGTTCTCCAGCCTCAAGACTCATTCAAACACGTTAAACGAATAATCCAGGGTTTTTCCAGCCTAATGTTTGCCACTGCATGTGTAGTGTACAGTAGATTTCCCTCTTACTAATGCACCCCAAGCACTTTCACTTGCCATTTTCTGTTGAGAAATGGAGTAAGACCAGATTGATGCAAATATTTACTGAGCAAAGTACAATTCCAATGGAAGTTCATTTCAACAAATTTCACTGTACAAAGAGAATCGGTTCGCTTTAAACTCACTTACGTGGCAGTCAAGTGATGGTTTTAAAATACACTACATATCCAAAGGTTTGTAGACACCCCTTCTAATTAGTGATCACTCTTACACCAGCCACAGTCATTGCTAAAATCTCCTAATAATATGATTATTTAATGTATATATACACTCGTTGATATAAAAAAAAAAAAAACATCACCAAGAAGGAGTTGTTGGAATTTAATGAAACCTTAAATGTATGAATGTAATGATGATCTATGCAAGTAATTACAAGTGGTTTCCTAAACTGGTGTCCCAGCTGGTCCCATAAATGCTCAGTTGGCAATAAGTGTGGCAACCAGGCAGGCCAATCTGGTGGTGAAATTCCTGGGAAACAGTAAATGTAGTGGAAAAACAGGTCATTGACCGAAATGGACGTTGACGCGACATTACCATAGTCACATAATCTTTTTATGCTACTGTAATGTCAGTATAAAGGGTAGATCACGGAAGATCAGCCAGATAAACCAGAGACACAACAAGTGAATGTGAACCAGTTTAGATAGTTATAGGTTAGAGAGAATATACAAACAAAGGAGTACTACTTACAATAGGACAGGTACATACACTTACGAACACAATGTACAGCTTTGTACAAATACATAGAGGAAAATAATCCACATGAATAATGACCTTACGCTCTGAAACTCTTAACATCCACCTTTCCTTGTGGATCCACAGTGTTGATTGGCCTGTTGAGATGACCAGCTGTTTACGACCGCAACATCGAGAATTAAAAGACGGAGTTTCATTTCCTATTATTATCATCTTATTAAAGTGAACAGACATTGACTGGATAGTTGTTAAACCTGTAATATATATATAATATCACATTCACTCCAGATACAGTAGATATTAGTCTGAGAATGCTGTGCTATTTCTTTAAGCTCATTGCTTGCGTAACTAAGAGTTACCTTCATGGGTCTTGTTTGATTTGGTCTACAAAAGCTGTAATTTGACGAAACGCAGCTCCAGCCTCGGACATGGAGTCGGCAAACCTGGAACCTTCTTATGACTTGTTTAAAAAGAGAAAGTCCACGCTCAGACAAACTAAATGGCCCAAGCGGCGTTCCTAAATGGGTTCCATATGGGATCTGTGTTCTTATTTAAACCTCTGTGTATGTTCAGAACAGCCGCAGCAGAACCAAGGCTGGTTCACATCCACCTGTTCCGTAATAAAAATTCACGCTGGTGCTCAAAGAGAGGATAAACAGAAGATTTGCAAAAACTATCGAGTGTCTCTTCATCCTGTCCTAAACGGGACTTTCCAAATTTTGCTCCTTTGGGCCTGTTTTCCCTGATCTAACAGCAAGCTTAATATTATAATATTAGTAAAGGAAATATAATTTCTTAAGAATGTTTTCCTATTATTAAATACACATGATAAGCCATTTTTAGTGTTTAAAATGTGATGTTTTGTTTTAGTTTTGCACTAGATTTCAGAGACTTTAAACTCGTCTTAAAGACACTCGCCTCAAACTGCATCCAAAAAGATTGGGTTATGGCACAAAAAGACGTTCTGTATCACTGTAGATTACTTCCAGGATAGTCTCCAGACCCCTATAGAGGAAAAAATGAATTAAAAAAATACATTAAAACAATTAATTAATTAACATTACGCTTTGAAGGTACAGTTTTAGCAGGACGGAAATGAGTTTCACTTAAAACTTGTAAATACAAACTGTTTCTGCTAATTTGTACGTAAATCACATCTAAATAAATAAATTAATCATTTTTTGGATGTCCAAATTGCTAAATATGACTCAGGAGTGTCTCTATACCTTTATTCTATTATTAAAAGTACCAGGATTTTCAGAAACTTAACTAATGTTTACTATCCAATATTTTTTTACATTCTTTATCTCTTTGTTACTTTGTTTGTATGCTTTATGTGTGTATATAATATTATTATACACAGTAGTTTTGTCTTAAAAATGCAATGAACAGAATTTGAAAGAAAGGAGTGAAAAACAGTATGTTTGCTGGTTTAAACCCGTGACATTTAGAAATGACTTATAACAGGCTGGCTAGATAATAATTTTCATAATTAATCATTCATTATGAAAATCTCCTGTTAAAATATTAATATTAAATAATACCCAAACACAAAAATGCATTTATATTTAGAGTTTTTAGCAACTCTCTTATCCAGAGGCACTTGCTTAAGTAGTGCTGTGAAGGTGTTACTATGGATAGCAGTTAGCGCTAGCACAGCTAGCATGCTGACTTGGTCACAGTGTTAAGTGTCAGATACACATCTTTATATTAATATTTTATTCATGTAATAGATACAATTAAAAATATACCATAATAATCCAAATTTCATAAAGGTAATATAAGCTAAAAAGAAATGTTGTGAAGTTTAGGTTAGCACAGAGCTAACTGGTCAGCTAACTGCTAGACGCTGTGGATTCATGAGGCAGGTCACGGTGTTAGTACACTCAGTTCTCATAAAGGTTAGTCACACGTTTTATTATTTTTTCACTCATGGACTGCACACTTTTACACAATATAAAATACAGAGAAATAAATTCTTGACGCTGATCAAAGCTGTGTGTTTGCCAGCTTCAGCATCTATTTTGCCTCAAACCTCGTGAGTCCGCTTCACAACCGTCACACTTAACCAAACAGGAAACAATTCTGACTCACAACACATGAATGAACTCTGTTCAGCTTGTGAATAATTCGTTATAAACCACAGATTAAATGTTCTGCGCAGAACGATTTATTTGAATGATTTAAGCATTTTGTGGAGCCTCATGTTTGTGAGTCACGTACGCGGCTTAATTTTCAGTGACAGCAATAGTAATAAACACAAACACGACTGTGAAAAATAAGTAAATGAAAACCGAGACGTTTCTATTTACGTTAATGTGACAGTTTACTGCTAAAATCTGCTGAGCCCTCCTGAAACCTCTATACAGAAATACATGATGAAATAACGTTTTTTTATGTTGACCCTAATGTAGTACAAATTAATAAACTCGATAAATATACGCGAGAAATGAATATCTAAAATAAATATACGCGAGTCACAAAATGAGACGTTTATTTTGCCACTAGGTGGCGCATCTGCCAAGTAAAATAGTGCTTGACCTAGAGTTGAGTTATTTAAATCAGATTTTAAAAACTTAGTTTCTCCATTATTACAAACACACACCAACATATTCAGCTTCTCAAACTCAGGCCCAAACCTGGGTACATTGCATTATTCAGTCAGCACCATATCAGTCTCTTATTTTCACTTTATAAATGTAATTCAGTCTGACACACAGACTCTTCCCCTACATGAGGAGTTATGGTCCTAAGAAACCCTAATGATCATTACAGGTGCTTGACCAAAGCAGTGGTGAGACGTCTTGCTATTCTGAGACACAAATCAAACCTCACCTTGACAGAGAAAGAACCTGGGTAACTTAGTGCTCTACTGTCGAGCTACTCTGGTTTGAGTTTCGGAATGATGAAGGGTCTAGCGGTTGGCCTGTTCAGGTGTTCATAAAGACCAGGTAGGTTTAGGGATCTATAATGATCAGTTAGGTTCAGGCACCTGTAAAGACCAAGTAGGGTCAAGTATCCACACAGACCACGTTGGCTCAAATTTACATAATGAGGGTCAGGCATCCAAAAAGACCTGTAGGGTCAGAGAACCATACCGTACTGACCATGCAGAGTAAGACAATCATACCATAATGACCAGCAAAGGTCAGATGCCCAAACTGACCAGGTAGGATCAGGTGCACACAAAGACTGATCCTACTCCCAGGTTGGGTTAAGTCCCTGTAATGACCAGGTATGATCAGGTGCCCACAAAGACTAGGTTGGGTTTGGCACCCATAATGGCCGAGTAGGGTCAGTTGTCCATGAAGGCCAGGTAGGGTTAGAGAACCATCCTGTAAAGACCATTCAGGTTAAGACAATCATACCATAATGACCAATTAGAGTCATGTACCTATAATGACTAGGTAGGATCAAGTGCCAACAGATACCAGGGTGGATTAGGTCCCCATAACAAGCAGGTAGGATCAGGTGCCCAAAAAGACCAGGCTGGGTTAGGTCCCCATAATGACCACTTAGGGTCATGTGGCCAAAAAGACTGATCCTATTCCAAGTTTGGGTTAAGTCTGTGTAATGACCAGGTATGGTCAGGCACCCGTGATGTCCAGGTTGGGTCAGGTGTCTATGAAGACCAGGTAGGGTCAGAGAACCATCCTGTAATGACCATGCAGGGTAAGACAATCATACTGTAATGACCAGCAAGGGTTAGGTGCACAAAATGTCCAGTTAGAGTCATGTGTCTATAATGACCGGGTATAATCAGGTACCTACAAAGACTAGGTTGGGTTCAGCACCCATAATGACCAGATAGGGTTAGGGTTGGGTATCGTTTATATTTTAATGATTTCGGTTCTGCTTATTGATCCCAAGTTTCAAATTCAAAATGGTGAAAAATGTGCCAAACGTTTAGATATAAAGAATATCATTAATTTTTATATTTCAGCTTCAAAAGTAATCCTTTTTACGTAGAGCTTTTTTCTTTCCATTTAAACCTATTATAAGTAAAATGCTTGATGTGGCTTGATGTACCAAAACAACGACCTAAGAACACCAAACTTCTCTCAATTACTACTGGTCACAGCCCACATCAGAGGGCAGTAACTCCCTCCGTCCTCCAGTTCACTGAGCATGCCATGACTTTCTTGTTCAAAACGGTTCTAGGATCAGAGCTGCTGTATTTAGGGGTGCTGAGCACCCAGTGAGGTCCAGTGTTTTTGTATCAAAAAAACAATTTAATGCAATTTTGGACTGTCATTCCCACACTTCCAAAAGAAGAACAGCAGACTTTTTGCCATTGGAGAAACACTGTGTCTGGAAAGACACCGACAAATGTGAGAAAATGTCCTTTAATGCTGAGCCTGTGAGCCTCACTTGGTTTACAATGTATGTCAAATGAAACTGCATTAAAAAGTACATTAAAAAAATAAGTAAATATGCAATGAACAATAAAGAGAGGTAGCCTGAGGTACAATTTCTCTCTGTGAAAGAAATTTCTCTCTGTTTATCACATCATTTGCAAAGCAAGGAGGGACTCCTCTATTTTTGTTGTTAAAATATTATTTAAACCATATACAGTACTTTCTATGGTTTTAGCTTAACAGAGACAAACATCAGTTTTTTTTAACATCCAAAAATTACTTTTTACTTTAATGTTAACAGGTGCTTGGACTCAAATTAGGGCTGCCTGAGAACCCTACAGTGACTTTATGTACTGGACAAAATAATAATGTCAAGATGCACATTTTTATGCTATTTCAATATTTTATTCATTTATGCTATTGCCTTATTTTTGTTTTATTTATTATATTTTCTGTTAATATGTCCTCTCTGTTAATATTTACTGTATTTAGCTTCTGTTTTTTTAAATTGTTACTATACATGTATTAATTAGGTAACTTAGTTTAATTCTTACATTTATCATCTAAGCCACCCAAGCAGGTCGGGTCCCTTTTTGAGGCTTGGTCTTCCCAAAGTTCCTTCCTTGTAACGTTTAGGGAGTTTTTCCTTGCCACTGTTGTCCTAGGCTTGCTCAATTTTGGTTAAAGTTGTAAAGAAATAAATCTGACTTGAATTGGTCATATGTAATCGCTACTGCTTAAATGACGAACCTGTGATGCAAAGGGAAATTAATAATTTTTTACGTTAAGCATTTTACTTATAATGTGTTTAAGTTGGAAGAAAAAAGCTTAACGTGAAAAGGTTCCTTTCCTTTTGGATGACAGGTTCATCATTTCAGCAGAAGAGATTACTTATGCTCAGTAATAACTGAGAGAAGTTTGCTTTTCCTAGGTCGTTGTTTTAGTACATTAAACCACATGACCTTTAAATAACCAGCATACTTAATCCTACAGTAAATGCTGCAGTAAATGTTTGCTGTTTCTTCCTCTTTCTTAGTAATAATCTAAGATCAATGATTCGTTTTTAAAGAGTGTTTGCTCTCTATGATCCGCTCTGCTGACGTTTGCTCCCAGACGTAGGCCAATTCTTATTTATACATAATCTGTGGGCTGTTTGCTTCCCCTACAGTCACAATAAAAACAAAACATGACCTCTGAACGCAGAGGGAGGTGGGTGGTTGTTGCCGTCCGGTCTGTGAGGTCATTAGCTAAGTGCTACTGTGGATCACAGACTCACACAACATCCTGTGAAACTTCTGCTTTACAGTTAATAACCTCTGGTGAGAAAATCGGTAAAACAGAGAAACCATCTGCTGTTACATCAGTCCCAGTGAGTTACTAACAGGAGCGTGATCCAGGACCATGGTGCTGTATCTTTAATTAATATCACATCATGTAACACCTGGCAGTAATGAGTAGTAATTGGTATTTTATCCTGTCTACAAACACAAATAACAATAACAACGCAAACACTCACGTGGAGTGATATCTGCCAGATAGTCTGTAACTGTTAGCAAAATTATGTGGATTTTATACAACCCCAAATCAGAAAAAGTTGGGACGATATGGAAAATGCAAAAAAAAAATATATGCAGCTTTTCTTACATTTCCTTTAACTTTTATTTCATTGCAGACATTATGAACCCAAGATATTCTTCATTTCATTTGTTAATAAACATCCATTCCTGCATTTCATGCCTGCGACACATTCCAAAGAAAGTTGGAACGGGGGCAATTTAGGGCTAATAATGAGGTCAAAAACTAAGTAATGTTGTGATTATCTCCAGTTTATCAACAAATGTGTAAGAAAATGATTGAAAACAATGTTCAATAAGGCTTCTTTTTAGCACAGTAACGTTTTAAGTGGCATTTGTGAATGTAACTTTATTGTAGAGCTTGATAAAGGTTTGATAAAGGAATCCCTTGTCCATGTGGTTCTATCAGCTACTGATGAATGACGGTTCTTGATGCAGTTCCGTCTGAGGGAGCGCAGATCACCCCTCTCCAGTTTAGGCTTTTTAGGAAATTCCTCCAGATTCCTTGAATCGTTCAATGATATCATGCTCTGTAGAGGGAGAAATATATAAATCCCTTCCGTCTTTCTTTGATTAACACTGTTTTTAAAGATTTGTTGATAAACTGCAGATCCTCTGATCATCTTTACTCCTCAAAGACTCAGCCTTTCATGGATGCCGCTTTTGTACCAAATCATGATTAGAATCACCTGTTTGAAATCACATCATTTTTTTTTACCTTATCATTAGTCCTAAATTTCCCCCATCCCAACTTTTTTTTGGGGATGTGTTGCAGGCCTGAAATGCAGGAATGGATGCTTATTAACAAATGAAATGAAGCTGACCAGAAAATATCTCGGGTTCATACTGTCTGCAATGAAATAAAAGTTAAAGGAAATTTAAGAAACACTGCATATATTTTTGATTTGCATTTTCCATATCGTCCCAACTTTTTCTGATTTGGGGTTGTATATTTAGTAGACATTTGAGTTATCTGGCTGGATTATAGTCCCATGAGGATGTTACGTATTCCAAGCGTATGATCAGGTGCTTTACATGGTGAATGGAGGGGTAAGAAACACTGTCCTGATTAGCACATGAACAGTCACATGTATTGCTACTGGCTGTGTGTGTGTGTGTGTGTGTGTGTGTGTGTGTGTGTGTGTGTGTGTGTGTAGGGGGTTAAGTTTATATACAGTATCAATGTGGAGACAAAAGATTCCCACGCAAATACAAAGATACAAAGAATACAAAAAAGGTAAAAAAAAATTTATTACGAAAAATGCAGCTTCAATTTGAAAAATCAAACAAGGTAAAATATCTGTTTAAAAGTTATAATAAAAGTTAGGTTTGGCTGTAGGTGTAGCAGCAATTAATTATAGTAATCTTATGTCAGCGAGTCCGTACAGTGATAGAAAGACAAACTTGTGTGTGAGAGACAAAGTGAGAGAAAGCCACTTTATTTATTTATATTTTTATTGAGGAATTTAGTCAGGACATTAAAACATTTGAATAGGCACAAGTCAAACGATGATGAACAAAAATGAATAATAACTAACACCTTAGGTTGCAAAGCTCCTCAAAATTTGTTTTGTGTCACAGCAGCCCTCACTTTTCAGAAGTTTTCCACCTGATTTTGGAATTTGGACTCTGAAGACATCCACTGGGTTTATTAGATAGTAAAAGAAGTCCTGGATCACTGCTGGCATTTCAGTTCAACTCAAAGGTGTGTGACAGATTTTTCTCTAACAGCTGGCAAACGGTTTCTGTACATGCAGAAAGCTGATGAACTGACTTGTTTTAGGTGTTTAGTTTGTCTCTGGAGGTTTCAGTGTAACTGAAATAGCAGTGATCATTAGATAGACGAGGTGTCCATATACTTTTAGTCCTATAGCGTATGTAGTTTAGAGATTCACAACAACAGGAGCGTTATATGACATAATCTGTAACCTGAGGAATTTTTGTTACTGTAGTGTAGTGATGCGTGAGAAAACACACACACACACACGCAGAGAAAAACGTAGAGAGATGAAAGAGGATCATTGATGGAGCTCCACACACTCTCATCCCGTGACCTGCATCCATTCAGCTCGGAGGCTTTACTGCCAGATTCCTCAACCCAGCATGACTGAGACACAGCTCCCACATTCCTCACTCTCCATAATCGACTCCTTTATTCGCAAAAGCTCACCTGCACTGTTTGATTTCCTTATTATTAATATTATAATGTCAGTATTATGTTCTGACAAGATTCACCCTGGGTCCATAACCTTTCCAGAACAGACTGGTCATTTCTGTTGAATTTTCTTTTTTCTGGACAGAAGGCCAGTCCATAACCCGTACCCTCTTCTTCCACAGCGATGCCTTTGTAATGTGTGCAGCATGTGGTTTTGCCTTGTCTTGTTGATGTCGTCTTGAAGGCAGTTTGTTGTTCTAAAATCTCAGGGTACTTTTCTCAGAAGTGGAAATGACCTTTACCAAGGGCCCTGACCCGACCCCATACCATGACAGAGCCTGGTTTTTGGACTCTTTCCTCATAACTGTCTGGATGGTCCTTTTTAGTCTTTGATCCAAAAAAGATCTGTTATACTGATGGGTCTGAGTACAATCCCTGTTCCCACTGTGTGATGGTCCATCCCAGATCCTCCGAGCCTAGAAAAGTCGAGCCGCTTCTGGACATGGTTATAACATAATGCTTCTTTTTAGCACAGTAATGTTTTAAGTGGTATTTGTGAATGTAACTCTATTGTAGAGCTTGATAAAGGAATCCCTTGCCCATGTGGTTCTATCAGCTATTGATGAATGACGGTTCTTGATGCAGTGCTGTCTGAGGGAGTGGAGATCACCCCTCTTCAGTTTAGGCTTGTGCCCTTACCCTCTACGCACTGAAATTCCTCCAGATTCCTTGAATCGTTTAATGATATTATGTACTGTAGAGGGAGAAATATGGAAATGCCTTCTAATCGTTTTTTGAGGAACATAGCTTTTAAACATTTCAATAATTTTCTCACACATTTGATCATCTCCTGATTTTACTCTTCAAAGACTCAGTGGATATTGTTTTTGTACCAAATCATGATTATAATCACCTGTTTGAAATCACATCATTATTTAAATTTTTTTACCTCATTACTAGCCCTAAATTGCCCTTGTCCCAACCTTTTTTTGTAATGTGCTGCAAGCCTGAAATGCAGGAATGGATGTTTATTACCAAATGAAATGAAGTTGAGAAAAAATCAGAAAAAAAAATGTAAGAAACACTTCCGGTCAAGTCGGGAGTGACTGTGTTTGAGGGAGGAGATCCCAATCAGGGGATCACTCCTCGATGGCGCTCCAGTAAAACCTTTTTCCCCCCTAATCTCTTCTTTATGCTTTTCTATTGCAAAGCCAATCAGCAATCAGTCCAGCAGCACAGACTCATTAGCAGTGAGAAAAAAACTTCATTTTTTCACATTTAGCTCAGAAGTCGGTCCTGATCCAATCCTGTCTTAACACCCCGCTGTTGATTTGGAGGCTTTGTAATATAAAAATCTCACCGATTACCCGAGTCCTTCCAGAAAGCGCTTAAGGCCGGAGGAGGAGCCGCAGCATGTGACCAATTAGAGAGGCCGAGGCTCATTTAAAGCCTGTTTGGCACACCTCAAGGGTCTCGATTTGGGCTGTGTTTCAGGGACTGTGTCCAGAGGATTGATCTTGTTGGCTGGCATCCGATTTACAGGATGAGGACGGCTGTTAGGGTTCTGGTTTTGGCTCTCAGTTTGGCTGCGGTCGCAAGTGAGTATACTTAAATAAATACAGTTTAAGAGTTGTAATGAGATGTTAATGGCCCAGATTTGAATGTGTTTATTACAGAATGGCATGTTTGTTGTTATAAATAGAGGGTAGGTGATGGGGACAAGTGTATATTAATATAAATATGCCTGCGTGTTATATTTGTTATCATCGTTGGCATCTTTAACTCGCATCACTAAGAGTTGCTGTCATTTAACCTAAGCCAGAATCTGATTTTAGCCAGTATAAAACTTATAGACTGTCGTTTCACAGGGTTCAAGTCCCAGGGTTCAAAGTCCTGGGTTCAAATCCCAGCATCATCAAGGTGCAAACTTGGGGCCCTTGACCCACTGTACCCTGTAAGGCCGTATCAGGTTTCGGGGGAAGGTTGTGTGTTAAATCCTGAAATTGTAACTATAACTGTGCATCTTCTAGTCCAGTACAGTTCACACACCTCAGCTGCCTCTGCCCTAAAAGGTCTTTCTTCATTCCTAAAGTTAGGATTAGGAGTGCATGCGCTCAGATGAGAATCACATGAGAAGGATATAGGGGGATTGAACAGGACGTGTGACTCTCGCCGCCTGGAACACACCGTTACCCCCTCCATCGCCTCCTTTCTTCATCCCTCACCCCCCTCCTTCGCTCTGTCCTTATCATGCGCCCTCGGTACCGAAATACCAACTGTATCCCACTGGTTTGAGTTCACGATTCGATTTTCTTATGATTGTTTTTTCCTGAATCAATTTTCTAATCAATGCAAAGCAACGCTCATTTTATTTTAGTCCCTTGCAATTAAAATTCATAGAAACACGAGTTTGAAATTTTAAATAAATGTGTAACTTTATCATATTAAATCAATGGTTCCCAACCTTTATTCCTTGGAGCCCCCTACGAGTATCTAAGAAAATTCTTTTGGCCGCACACACAGAACAAAAGAATAAAGTGATTCACTGCAAATTTTTGAATTACAACTAACGAATTTTTTCCATTTTCTTTCCTTTTCTTTTTATTCTTGTATGATTAAAAAAAAATCTGGTCTCGGCCTTGACTTGGACTCGGCTCGTTATTAAAATGTTATTGTTTTCTTAAAATGTATCTAAACTTTTTCATTGTATTGTTTTGTATTATTAATCAAGGTCTGAAAACACATATTTTCGGTATCTCACCTTATGTTGATTTAACTTTCAAAACTAATCAGTTCTTCTTCAAACTGACACTTCTCCATTGCAGCACTATAATCGATATATATTTGTATCTGTTATTTCTTTTAGGTTTCAGGACCCGTTTTACACGTTATCGTTCATGGAACTCTCGAATGTACCCGGTGTGGAGAGACGGAGACCCCAGATACGGGGACTGCTGGAAAGGTACTGTAAATTTAGCACGTTGTGCTTTCATTGCTTTTGATTATCTGTTGTCTAAATCCGATTAGGACTCGATTTGCTAGATTCGCTAGATCGCCACGCAGCCTTCTGGGTTCAAGGTTGATCTGAAAATGAAAGATATCACCCAAACCTTTCTCTCAGGTGGTGAGATGACGTTTGATATCAGGAACGATGCTCCCACCCTGACGGGAGCCAAAGCCACGTTCAGCATTAACCTCCACCCCCCTGGGAATCAGACGGTGCTGTCTAATGGGACTGTGGTGTGGTCCCAAAACTGCACTGTTAATGGTTAGTACCACACACACACACACACACACACACACACACACACACACACACACGCCTAGACCCAGACTAAAGGCTGTTACACACCGGATGTGATTTTCCACGCAATTGTTTTTCTGGAAGACAGTAATGTAACTCGAGCTTGTGTATAATGATGGCATCTCTCACACCAAATGAAAATTTTTGGACGGCGAAAATGCGGCATTGTTTTATTCGCTCTGTTCGACAAAAACTCACTGACCAATCAGAGCTTCTGTTCCCCATGTAGCAGCTCCTGGATTTTCAGTCTGCCTCTCCGCTGGCAGTCTTTTCATACTTGGAACTAGACTGAGTGAAAACATGGGGTTTTATTTTGTCATTACATTCCTTTACCCTCTCTTGTTCTTTCCACAGAGCCATTTTGTGCACTTATAAAATGTTCACCATAGTGGGATTCGGTCTCCTGGCATGATAAGCTCAGGTTGTGCTTAGTAGTCATAGTAGTCATTTATAACGTTAATAACGCCTTAACTCTCATTTTAAATCAGCGTAATGGCACCTTTTAAATTCCGGTTATTTAACTCTTTATTGCACCAGTGCTTCAAAACTTAGTACAAACTTCTTGGTCATTCTTAAGGATTAAAGCCATTCATTTATCTACTTTTAGGGACACATTACCGT
Source organism: Ancistrus triradiatus (assembly GCA_025084515.1). Taxonomy (NCBI): domain Eukaryota; kingdom Metazoa; phylum Chordata; class Actinopteri; order Siluriformes; family Loricariidae; genus Ancistrus; species Ancistrus triradiatus. Next base: position 712,993 of record JAJAGP010000060.1, on the reverse strand, counting down.
GCAGGCGAGTCGGTTTACCCAGAATTCAACACTACACGAGCATGGACAGGCGTGTTTCCTGATGGAACTCCGTTCACGACGACGTCTGCCAGAAGGCCTCGCTTCGTCTACGTGTGGAAGACGTGGGGTGAGATCTCATGACGTGTCCATTTATCCGTTTATTATCAAAAATCATGTCATTAAGATTCTGGATTTCAAGAGTTAAAGGATTGTTCTGTGGGCATGAAGGGGCACACGCGGTCAGCAACGATACTCAGGTAGGCTGTGGGGTTTAAACCATGCTCAGTCAGTATTAAGGGGCACAAAGTGTGCCAAGGAAATACCCCCACACCATTGGTACGAAGCAGGATGGATCCGTGCTTTCATGTTACGTCAAATTCTGACCCAGCAAAAATCGAGACTCATCCAACCAGCCGACATTTTTCCAATCTTCTATCGTTCAATTGTAGAATTGTAGCCTCTGTTGCCGGACAGGAGGGGCAGCCGGTGTGATCGTCTGCTGCTGTAGCCCGTCTGCTTCAAGGTTTGACGTGTTGTTTGTTCAGAGATGGCGCTGTGAGTGAACATCCCAGTAGATCAGCAGTTTCTGAAGCACTCGGCACCGACACTCAGCACTTAAATCGTCCCCATTTTGACTCAGCAGTTGCTGCCGTCTGATTGGCTGATTGGATATTTGAACAGGTGTACCTACTAATAATAAATCTAATTCTTGATGTTTTCTTTTCTGTCTGCAGGTCGATTTTGGCAGGTGGCTGGCGGTCCTTCCTCTTCCCTCACTGTCGGGACAGATAACGTTCCTCTGGGTTCCTACAACATGGAGGTGGTTATTTATCACTCACGCGGACGGGACAGGTTTATTCCTCTCGGATACGCGTCCACACAGTTCACTATTACAGGTATGGATGATGGGAAATTAAACCAAACAAAGCCTAGACTGGTCCACACTCCCTCCCTCCATCTTGTGGATGTACTGCGGCTGTTTATTTTATTATAAACCCATGAATATATTCTCGTTTTGCTCTTTAGCCTTTGCCCCTTTTTCCTTTCGCAGATCAGATCCCGTTCGCTGTGTCTCTGTCGCAGATCGGCGACGTTAACCAGGCCGATCAGAGCTTCATGCAGAATCGACCCGTGACCTTCAGCGTCAGTGTCCACGACCCGAGCAGTTACCTCAGCGACTCCGACCTCAGCTTTAACTGGGATTTCGGCGATAACACTGGGACGGTCATCTCTCACCAGCCCTTTGTTACACATACTTACCTTACAGTCGGGTCGTTCAGGCCACAGCTGGTCCTGGTGGCCTCCATTCCAAATGGCTGCACCCCGGACCCGTCCGCTGGAGGCGTGACTACAGGTAACGAGTGCATATGAAACACAAACCCGCATGTGGCCAAAAGTATTAAGACACAACCCCACACAGGGAAGAAAGTACTGGGACACAAACCCACTTGTGACAGAAACTCACACATGGCCAAAAGTATTGAGACATAAAACCACATGTTGCCATAAGTACTGGGCCAAAAACCACACATGGACAAAAGTATTGGGACACAAACTGACATGTGGCCAAAAGTATTGGGACACAGACCCACGTGACACAAGTCCACATGTGGCCGAAAGTATTAGGACACAAACCCACATCTAGACAAAAGTATTACGTCACAAACCCACATGTAGACAAAAGTATTGGAACACAAAACAACATGAGGCCAAATGTATTGGGACACAAACCCGCATGTGGCCAAAAGTATTGAGACATAAAACGACATGTGGCCAAAAGTATTGGGACACAGACCCACGTGACACAAGTCCACATGTGGCCGAAAGTATTAGGACACAAACCCGCATGTGGCCAAAAGTATTGAGACATAAAACGACATGTGGCCAAAAGTATTGGGACAAAACAATGTGAGCCCAAAGGTTTTGGAACACAAACCTGCATGTGGCCAAAAGTATTGAGACATAAAACGACATGTGGCCAAAAGTATTGAGACATAAAACGACATGTGGCCAAAAGTACTGGGACATAAGACCACACATGGACAAAAGTATTGGGACACAAACCCACATGTGGCCAAAAGTATTGGAACGCAAAACAACATGAGGCCAAAAGTATTGGGACACAAACCCGCATGTGGCCAAAAGTATTGAGACATAAAACCACATGTGGCCAAAAGTATTGGGACATAAAACCACATGTGGCAAAAATTTTGGGTGCACAAAACAACATGAGGCCAAAAGTATTGAGACACAAACCCGCATGTGGCCAAAAGCATTGAGACACAAACCCACATATGGCCAAAAGTACTGGGACACAAAGCAACTATGTTCTTTCTACTTGCCACATTTCAAGATAGCACCAGGCTTGTATCGTATGCGTCGTCGGGTAATGCTACTTCCTGCACATCTTGCTTTCTGTTTTCTTTGTAGGTCCATCAGTAGCTCCTGCAGCTGAAAGCATTAACATGGCTGCCTCTCCCCAGCCTGCAGACCAAGAGATCGCAGCTTCTGCTGCTCCAGCCGTAGCTAACGACCTAGCAGTCGATACAGCTGTTCAAGACGCCACCGCCACTCCTGAGGAACAGGCTGCTGATCCTCCAGCCACAGCAGGAACGGCTACAGATGGCATCGTCGAGGCCGAGCAGACAGTCGACGTTCCGGTTATTGATGCCGCCGCCTCTGTCGTCCCTCCAGAAGAGGGTGTTGTTCAGCCAGCCGTCACCGACGCTGCAGTTTCCGAAACAGCCGCTGTCGTAGACGCTCAGGAAGCCGCCGTGGCCGGCACGTTAGCGCCTGTTGCTGATCTGGTTATTAATATCGTGGCGACAGAAGCTGCCGTCGTTGAAACAGCGCCATCTGTGGTGCCGGAGGTCGTGGTGACCATCGACGAAGCTACGCAGGATGATGTAGCACTGAATGCAGCAGTCACCGACACACTTCCAGGTGAGAACGCAGCCAGCTTATTAAAGGAATACTTACAATCTATTAGCTTAATCCCCATGTAATCCATGTGCGAAATGCATGATTAAACTGATAAAAGAACGTTAACCCAAAGCTGTTTTTGAAGGTGCAGTCGTTCCCACTACAGCCTCCGTGGCGCAGAACGAAATAGCAGCTGAAGAACCAGCGGGAACCCAGGCTGGCTTAGTGATTGCAAAACGCCAAGCTCCTGAAATGCCATCTGAGGGGAACTGCATGATTTACCGCTACGGCTCGTTCTCCTCCGCTCTGGATATCATCGGTGAGTAGCAGCTTTATCCGAAACTGACTAATCAGAGCTCGGTTGCCGGGCAGAACAGCTCATCAAGAGCTTATAGGACGAGCAACAGGCTGCCTCTAAAAACATGGAGATTAAAGAAAAGATCTGCTGGAATAGAACTGAAAGGCTGGAGAATGATGGTGATAAAGTTCACAGGGACTGGATGGAAGCGTTATTATTTATCTAAGTGCATTCTGATCTATTCATGATCATAAAAACACAAACTAGAGCTTCCTGCACTCATCTTCACTCGTGTCTTTGTTTTTGAAGATGTAAAAGACACGGTGAAATCTCCGACACATTAAGAGAAGGGAAATTAAAGACAGCAAAAGCAGACAGGGAGTCATCAGTGTTTATACAAAAAAACCTTGCGTACTTGGCGTGAAGGTCCCACTACGTTAAAAATCACATCCATTTTTTTCATGTGAAGGCCTTCAGTCTTTAACACCTGAGATCTTTGACACTCTGACAAGCGTACATGCCAAGTGACTTTATTTGCAATAGAGCTTTAGCTGTCTGTGTTTAAATCATCGATAATATGGCAAAAACAAGCTGGACTTTGCTAAGAGAGCCCTCAGTTCATAATTACCTAAGAAATAATAGGAAGTTCTGAAAGGTTCAACAGGTACAGAGGCCAAAATCCATCCAACACTTAAGGATGACCAGATAATGAGCATGATCAACATCAAAATGGTGATTTGTATTACTCGATTGTCTAAAAAGCCTTTTGTGCAGCTGTAAGGTGAATAAAACACTACAGTAAAGAAGCAGCCATGTCCAGACTTTTTTGCTGGTGCTAAGTCCTAGTTCGTTCTTTGTAATGCACCGTGTCTCTGCTTGTTTCCTCAGAGGGAATTGAAAGTGTGGAGATCGTGGAGGTGAGCAACGTTGCCATTTTGGTCACAAACGTGGAGCAGAATGCCGTGGATCTGACCGTCACCTGCCAGGGAAGGTCTGAACGTTCACTTCAACCGACTCGCCTCAAGGCTCCATAAAGCTTGATCCCATTTCCTTTCATTTCTCCCTGATAGTCACTGTGAAATAAAGATTTAATAATGATTATGAAATTACAAAGTCTTATATTGTAAATATGATTTTTAGCAGCCAAAGTCTCAGCCCTTACTAGACTTGTTTCCTGCAGACGATGTAACTTCTCTACAGTTAGAAACTAAATGAGTTGTACACAGTGCTGAATCAGACCGCATGTTGTCCCCTGTGGTCCTCAGCTTGCCGAGTGAGGTGTGCACGGTGGTGTCGGACCCCGAGTGTATCAGTCCTGTGCAGACGGAGTGTAACACCGTGACTCCGACCCCTGAGTGCCAGATGATCCTCCGCCGGTTCTTTAACGACTCTGGAACCTTCTGTATTAATGTCTCTCTGACTAACGATGTCAGTTTTGCTGTAGCCAGCACGAGGCTCAGCATCACTGTGGGTCAGTGAAATGCACACACACACACACACACACACACACACACACACACACACACACACACACACACACACATAAATAGAAAGAGAGAGAGAGAGAGAGAATACTGTACAAAAGTCTTAGGTCACAACTAGACTGTTTTAGCAATGGTATAATGACCATAGGTATGTGGTCTAGGTGCCCTACGATGGAATGGCGCCATGTTTAGGGTTGTTCCTGCCTTGTGCTCTGTGCTGCCAGCTAGGTACAGGCTTTCCCACAACCTTAACCAAGATTAAGCAGATAAGAAAGTGAATGAATGAATGAGTAATAACCATATATAATGATTTCTCAGTCTCTTTTTTAGAATATGAATGATACATAATGATTTTGTCTCAATGAGTGAATTTAATCTTAAGGGACCTCCTGGTTAAATAATGGTTAAATAAATAAATACAAAATACAGGAAATTTGTATGCAGTATTAAAAGACTGAAGAAACAGCAGCATCTGGGAGCTTCATCAGGATGCCAAGTTGAGCCTTCTACAGTCCGGAGAAGCTTGATCGGGAATGTTGTTTGGAAGGGTTACAGCCAAGAAACCACTTTTTCAGAAGGGGAACGGGGTTAAGATGAAGAAGGCGAAGATATGCTAAAGCTCACAAAGATTGAAACTAAGATCAGTGGAAAAGAGGATTATGGAGTGATATAGTTATACCATCACTAAGACTGTGGGACTGTGGTAGCCTAGTGGTTAAGGTACTGGGTTCAAATCCCACATCTGCCAAGCTGCCACTGTTGGGTCCTTGAGCAAGACCCTTAACCCGCAATTGCTTGGATTGTAAGACTGTACCAATTGTAAGTCGATCTGGATAAGGGCGTCTGCTAAATGCTGTAAATGTAAATGTAAAACAGCAACTCTAATGGTGACCTAAGACTTCTGGTTTAAGTAAAAACCTCTATTTTGGTCTCATCTGACCAATCTGATGTGTGTATGAACTGTGTGTAGCTGAATTAACTATGGATGACTGTGTGTGTCATTACAGGCTCTGGATCATCCTCAGTGGGATCTGCCACCGCGGTTCTCGGGGTTATGGTGCTAATTGGTGTTCTGGGTGCCATCGCTCTTACGTACAGGTCAGTGGAGAGACGAGCTTTACATTTTATACCACAGAGCCTTGCCCACTGAATCGTGTGTCAAGGTGGGCGCCATATTGGTCCAGGCAACTTCTCATAATTAACAAAGATTGTATTGGAAAAAACATGCCTGATTCTAATATATTAATAAATAGTAATATAATAAAACAATAATAGTAACAGATCAGCAATAATACCTAGTAAATATAGTATAAATAGTAATATAATAGTATTCACTATTTTATATGCTTTATTATACTACTGTTAGTACTACATATGCTATATGTACTATTTTAATCTATTATTTCATTAATTATATTATTTAGTAGACTACACTAATAATATGCTGTACTGTACTGTATATTGCCTTTGAGTTTATCATTTATCGAGATTCAAAATAACTGGATTCAAAACTTTTTTTTGTACTTCACTTAGCTCAAAAGGCTTGAACATTTAATACGACGAAATCGTTTGAGAAATAATTCGTTTATTGCACATTTTAACCAGAAAATACGCAGCTCCTTCATTCACTTGTATTTGTTTAAAAGCCAGTCTTGCCTGGACCAATATGGCGGACGTGTTGAAGTATCGCAGTAACTTATCGTTCTGATTTTAAAATAAAAGTCTTGGCTGTCAGTCATACAAGATGCATTAAATAATTGATTTCCTAGCTTCTTTTGAAATATAACAAAGAGCAATATATGAACGATGTAACAGTTTTGTGTGTGTGTGTGTGTGTGTGTGTGTTTTTTTTTTTGTTAGACAGTTGAAGCCGTACCAGATGCTCAGAGACGGCCTGACAGACGGAACCCTAGGCGGTTCAGGCATTAAGTCCGTTCCGATGATGGTGAGGAACTTCGTGAGCCAACGTAAGGCTGGGGAAAGCCGTCCTCTGCTGCAGGGCCGCGTGGTGTGAACACACACACCCTTACAAACAGACACACACACTCAAGTCCTACATGTGCCATTACTACATTGATCAGTGGTGCCAAAACTTTCATTTCTATCTGAACTATCATGATGACATTGTGACGTTTTCAACACGTGTCTGTGTTACGGGATTGTTTTATTGCCACAAAGGTTTTGACACCTTTCTGTGTCCACTAGCGCATCTCAGGAGGCCTCAAAGGTTCCCAGACTTTTGCGTAAAGGCTGTGTAACGCTTGCTGAATATACTGATTTTATTTTAGACGTTCTAACCCACTTTTAAGGAAACGTATATGTCACTGGGCACATTTGTGAGCTCTTATATCATAACGAAAGCTTTAAGGATCGTTACACAAGATCAAAACGTGTAACACGACAGTAGAGTAAACTTCTTTATAAATGTACTTGTATTTACATTTAACTAATGATGAACTGTGTTTGATTCAATGTTTTGTGCCTGATGTTTAGAGCTTTGCTTTAGAAATCATATAGATTGTGTGTCTCTGTACTCAACTGATAATAATATAATAATATATGTTTGTATCTGTGCTGATGGCGTGGATCGATTGAATAAAATTTTTGGGTGCCACTCCACTTCAGACTCACCTTCTGTATTCCTCTTTAATGAACACGCACTCTCTGTACTCACACTGCCACACTTTAGAGACACCAGTGGACCTAACATACATCATTGGGATGAAACGGGATCACCTAGAAGAAACTGACACAGAGAGGGGACAATTTAGGCATGTAGACATGATCAGGATGAGCTGCTGAATTAAACTGAGCATCAGAATGGGGAAGAAAGGTGATGTAAGTGACTTTGAATGTGGCATGTTTGTGGGACTGAGTATTTCAGAAACTGCTACTGGGATTTTCACACACAGCGCCATCTCTCAAAAGGGTCCAAAGGGTAAATAGCAGGTGTACCTAATAAAGTGATAGTCCTGCTAATACGAGCCAGAGCTTATAAATGGTTGGTTCTCTGGATGGATGCTGGTGAGCGTCTAGTACCGTGTGGGTGCTCCTGAAATAAGTTATTAGATTCAGAATTTAACTCACTCATAATGAAATGGTGAGTTAAATTTTGAATTTTTTCGAGATTTATTCAATTGTTTCTATATATATTTGTGTCACAAGTATTTTGCCTTTCTATGCAGCAGATCCTTTTCCTACCAGCAGGTGGCGGCTGTTCTTTACACATCAGCCTGGCGATTGCTGATGTGTAAAACTGAATAAAACGAGACATAAAAACACATAAATTGTTTTGGTTACATCTAATAAATCTACATTTCTGTATATGATATATTCTGGAATGTCTGTACCATATTTTATCAATGAACATGTAAAAGACGATAAATAAAACATGTTTCATTGGTCATTAACGGTCCGCAAAGGAATTTGTGTGGCTAAATGACGATTAGTGGTCAGTTTAAAAGTCTATACTGGTTTTACTGGGGTGTGGGGGTAATCAGAAATCCATAAATTATACAATTAATTTATTTCTGAGATAATTTGATGTCATTTGAGTACGTTTGGTCGTACTAAAATGACGTGTAATCACGGTTCTGTTGGCAGTACTAATCTTGATATTGCGCGAATTAATACTGAGCATAGGACAACTCATTTAATCTTGAAGGTAAAAGAAACAACCCAAAAAAACAAAAATGCAAAACAAACAGCAATAAAACAATAAAACAAGGCGTAACTTCGGTTGTTGGTCGCGTGGTGGCGATGAAAATCTCAATTCGTTTCTTAACCCCCAACTAGCCGTGACAGAAAAATAAAAAGTAGGCGTGGACACTAACCGCTTTGTCTCAGCGCGGGCTTTAGGTTTAGTCTCAAATGACTTTTTTCCTGTATAAGCGCACTACTTAGGGGCCAATCCAATAGCTTTCCACCTCCTACGTAGGATACTTGATATCAAATAGGGACGGATTTGTAACAGGGCCGAGGTGAACGCGGGAATCGGCGGGTATTGATACGAAAACCTTAGTAAGTGTTGTGTTTAGCCGGAGCCCGCTATTCTTCGTTAGCCATGTTTTAACGCGGTCCCGTTTTCTCATGCTCTCACAAAGCGAATTAGCGCGCTTTGTGTTTGGTTAGAGATAACGGTTTTTTAGATTCAGGTCACTTTTCCCCAGTGAAAACGAGCGTTTTATATTCGAATGTGTGAGATGGAGGCGTTTCAGAAAGTGGAGAAGATCGGAGAGGGAACCTACGGAGTGGTTTACAAAGCTAAAAACAAACTTACCGGAGAAACTGTGGCGCTTAAGAAAATCAGGCTGGAAACGTAAGTTGGAACTTTTCTCAGAATACTGCTGCAGTTTAATCCGTTGGACTGTTTAGCACAACTGTTTGGTTACGCTACCGTTTGGGATTCGACTCCCTCCCTGTCTGAGTCGATTCACCAAACCGATTTGCCTTATTGTCAGTATCAAACGTAAACACCAGGCTTGATGAGAAATGAGAAGTTCTATTTAGTTTATTTGTTTAGTTCGTAACCTTTGAAAGAACGGCAATGCATTTTATACACGTATTAACCCGGACTCAGTTTCCCCTGTCAGTGTGTTGTACTGAATCTTAACATCTTTAAAATACGTGAACTGTCGCAAACCTTACAAATGATTTCGGTCTCTGATTTACACTAGTAATGTGTGTATGAACATTGCAAAACTGCTCATTATTTAAACTTTGTGAAATTAGTAAAATAGCACATTTTGTTGAAGTAGCGTTATGTAAATACCTAATATATTTTAATTGCAGGGGAATAAAGACACTCTTTGTTTAATTTTTGTCTACAATGGTAGTACAGATTTTTCACTCCATATGGTGACACTACAATAGGACATTTTGTTTACAGTTTTAAATCTCTTCTAGTGTTTTGTTATAATCTAATTGTGAGAGGGCTTTTCCCCCCTCTATATTATAGCATCTTGTCTAATTCTGTATCTGGTTGTATTTGCAGGGAGACTGAAGGCGTCCCCAGTACCGCCATTCGAGAAATATCCCTGCTAAAGGAGCTCAGTCACCCCAACATCGTCAAGTATGTTACACAACTTATGTACTCGAGTCTCTAAATGTGTTTCCAGTCTTAATGGATTCACAGCTCGGCTGAAGATCAGTTTGAGTCCCATCATCAAAAATGCTGGATCAGCTTCTAGCTGGGTTTGGTTTGATGGATCAGTCAGAAATATTACTGGAGAGTTATACAGCATCAGCAGCTCCTTCTTTCTGATTTCCTTCACATCGTTTGCTGGTGTTAAACTTGGCGTCTCAGTAAACACCATCCCTGGCTGATCAGAGCTTCGTTCATGGATCTGTTAAGCCCGGCTCTTATTAACCCGACCGAGCTGCTGATGATCTAGAACTTCAACTTTAACATTTCTGACTCACAACATTCACATTAAGAGCTTCATCTGACTCATTTAGTGCTCCTATCCGCACTGCCTGCACTTTATCCTTTCAGGTTGCGGGACGTCATCCACACGGAGAACAAACTTTATCTCGTGTTTGAATTCCTGCACCAGGACCTCAAGAAGTTCATGGATTCATCCTCAGTTACCGGCATTTCACTCCCGCTGGTTAAGGTGAGTGTTAGAAAATGTTCTGCATTTGCGTTTAAAAGTTTGGGGTCACCCATAAATTCTTGTATTTTAATCATGTAACAGGTATATTGGTCAGAAATTAAGAAATGAATTGCGTTCTGTGAAACGTTGACCGGCCATCATAGTCACAATCTTTCTATGCTGCTGTATTGAAAATATGAAGGGTATTTTCAAAAGAAAGCTGCGTTCCAGCGATATGCCAGTACTGCAAGTCCCCTAGGTGCGAACTAACAAACTTTCATATCTTATAATCTGAGAAATATTTGATGTTTGTCGTCACTGCCCTGTTTTAGACTAACGCAGTCAATCTGCTTTAATGTGAACACACTTTTTTTAACAGATTGTGTTTGTATAACAATTTTGTGCAGAGTTACCTGTTCCAGCTGCTGCAGGGTTTGGCTTTTTGTCACTCGCACCGGGTCTTACACAGAGACCTGAAGCCTCAGAATCTGCTCATCAACGCACAGGGAGAGATTAAACTGGCAGACTTCGGCCTGGCCAGGGCTTTCGGCGTGCCCGTACGCACTTACACGCACGAGGTGCGCTTCTTAAAACCTGTTTTTGTTTTTCTTCCCTTTAATTAAACCGTTTTCTAGACAGTGTGTTGTTATTGTCATTTAGAAAAGTGTATTAGACGTTCCTTTATTTGTGTTTATATTCCTTTTGTCACGTAGGTTGTAACTCTGTGGTACAGAGCACCAGAGATTCTGCTGGGGTGCAAATACTATTCCACAGCGGTGGACATCTGGAGTCTGGGCTGCATTTTTGCTGAAATGGTAAGAGATCCTTGTTGTCATTGATGTTTACGAGTCCTAAAATGATGCTTTGAATGTTATCTGTGGGGAGTTGGAGGCATTCACACCTCCCCCTGAGCAAACCGGTTTAATCTGAGGGTAAACGGAGTCTCCTGTTTGCTCAGATCACTCGCAGGGCGCTGTTTCCTGGAGACTCTGAAATCGACCAGCTCTTCCGGATTTTCCGGACCCTCGGCACCCCGGATGAATCCGTGTGGCCGGGAGTCACTTCGATGCCTGACTACAAGCCTTCTTTTCCCAAGTGGGCCCTGCAGGATCTGTCTAAAGTCGTCCCCCCTCTGGATGAGGACGGCAGAGACCTGCTGGCAGTAAGACGCGTTAATGTCTTATTTTTATTACCGGAATCGCACGAAGTGGTAAATGCTTTACCGTCCCAACTTTTTTTGGGATGTGTTGCAGGCCTGATATGCAGGAATGGATGTTTATTAACAAACGAAATGAAGCTGACCAGAAACAAATATGAAATATTGGAATTTTGCATTTTGATACCCGACCCTAGTGTGTGTTAGTAAATTAGTTTTTTTCTGCCCATCTTCCTCACAGCAAATGCTGAAGTACGACCCCAACAGGAGGGTCTCGGCCAAAAACGCCCTTCTTCATCGTTTCTTCCGCGACGTGACCATGCCGACTCCGACTCTGCGCTTCTGAGATGCTTTGGGTAACATGCGGACGATGCACGCTGCACTGGGCGTAGCTTCCTGAAGACATTCTTCCTCTGACATAGAGACTATCGGTGCCAGTTACACACTCGCCGCTCCTGGTAACTTTTATAAAAACAAATGAGTTTAGCCAAAGTTGAGGTAAAGTGGAGAATGTTCTAGATTACGGACGCAGCGTGTGAGTGTTCCGCAGATGCCGGTTCAGTCCGAGGTTTGACATTCCACAAGAATTGGTGAATTAGTTGACGCTGGGTCTGGTTATAAAAAAATATATTCACAAGAGTTCTAATAAGCACAAGCTTCAGGAGATATTTATTTTGAATCGCTAAAAGCTCACTTTTTGCCAGTTGAGTATTTTTGTAATTGGTGGTTTTATGCCTTGTTGGGCAATTTTTATCCCTGTTTCCTAATTATACATAAACTTGTTTAAAGAAAAATGACTCTTGTCTGTTACATTTTTTTTAAGCATGTTAAGTACGTAGTAACTCTGATGGTTTGTCGGTAAGTGCCAACTGATGGAAGCGACAGTTCCTGAGGGCTTTGAATCTTGGATGGGATTTGTAACATGAATGACAGGTAATGTTTTTACAGAAGCCTGCGATGTGCTGGCACCCTGTTCAGTCTGCCTGTGCCCAAGGTCCTTGCCCTGAACAGAATAATCTGTATAATTGTATAAAATTCAGTGAAACTGAATCCATAAAGGTCAATCCCTGGTACCTTCCCAAGCTATATGTATAGTTTTGACAATTGTATGAAATATTTTATAAAAAATAACGGACACTAATTCTGGCATAACCTAGCCTTAACCTGATCCGACGAGCCAGCTGAAGGCGTCAACAGGTAAATTTGTTTCATTATTTTGTTGGTCTGGTAATGTTATTTAGCAGTTCAAATCTTATTGCTACCTAAAATGAGTTTTGAATCATTAATGTTCAAATTGCTTTCATATATACGACGAATAAACGCGATCTTTAAAATCACGTCTAGTTAGAGCCGGTAGGATATTGGAATCGACGCAGGAGTCGGTTCCACGGAGAAAGTGGTTTAGCTCAAACTCGCATGAATATCCGTTGGCCAATTTCCCCCTAAACACCACACATACCTATTTGGAGAGTTTTCTTGTAGAATTAACGTGTAAATTTAATAGCAGAACGATAAAAAGTAGGCGTTGCTGATTAAACGTTAGCCTATTGTCAAACTAGCGAGTTAAAGACGTTTAAGTGACTCGTTAGCGCGTTGTATTACATATCTATCGTTAGCGCTTTGTATTACACGAGTTTAAGTTTATCGCTAGCTATTTATTATTTAGCTTTAAAAAATAATGTTTAGATATGTTGCAAATAAGCACTATCCTTCTTTTTTTTTTTTTTTTTTTTTTTTTAAACCAATTCCTTTGCTAATACACGAGACTCGACTCAATCTATGAAATCGATTCGATTCTGAAATTGGTTCCGCTCAGGCTCGCGCTTACAAAGGCGATTCCGTTTTTTGGAAAAAAAAAAACCGTTAAAATGTCTCCCTCCTGTACACAAACCTCTGTTTCTCATTAGTGTTATAGTTTACTGAGAGTTGTATACATTTCATGACAAGAACAACGTCGCCAATTCTGAAGTACATTTAACGAGATGTTGAGGCAACTCAACTTGAATGAGCTAGTTCACAGGTGATTCACACACTAACTCGGGATGGTTTGGAAACGTAACTAGTATTCGCCCAACTGCTTTGGTTGTTTAAGTTGCTGATTTCGCACTTCCTCTCCCTCAGACACGGCCAATCGGGCCTTGTGACACCAGATCCTTCTGTAAGGCACCGCTGCGACTCGAGCCGGGTGACCGTGGTGGTTGGTTACTTTATTTACGAATATTAATTCATTACATAATTTATAAAAAGTAAAAATAATAACACTAGGTGGCGCCAAAGCACAGTAGAACTGTGCATTCGCTACGTAGGATAGATGGAGTTAATTTCAACAATTCATACAAAACACTTTAGTACAATCCACGATCAAAATATTAAAATTCAAATTGGAAAATGTTGCAAATACAAAAACGACATCAAATATTTATATTTAATAATACATTGCTTACTTTATTTATCTTTGTTATCTGATCCCTTTTTAGTAGCATAATTGTGCCAGTCTTTGCTTTCGTTTCCTTATTTCCTACGACTTTGCTCAAAGGGTTTGTTGCTTTTGGAACCTGCTTTGCTTCTGCGCCCTCCTGTCGCGTTTGAGTTTTGTCACGTTTTTACGGAGGGTGGGCCTTAAAAGAAGGCGTTAGTCTTAAATCTCTATTGGTCTAATAGTTTTGGAGAGACACATGCTCAGGTATAAAGGTAGTGGAACCGAATAACCAGGCAGCCCGGTGTAGATACGTACGCTTAACATATTTAACAAGTAAAGAACCTATGCCCTAGACCAGTACTCTGCTTTCAATCCACTAATTTCTATAGCTGACACCAATCCAAAGAACGTGCTTTCAGTGCTCCAGAGTTCAACAGCAGTGCTTTGCACCACTTTAGACGATGCCTGGCATCGCATGTGGTGACCTTTTAATGATCTGTGGCTGCTCAGGTGGCATCCTATAACAGCGCAGGAGTGCAAGTAAGTACTACAGAATTATCCAAACTACTGCCTAATTAAACGACTACCAAAACTAAGGCTTTATTACAGGCAGAGGTGGTTAGTAACGAATTACTTAAGTAACTTTGAGATAAAACGAGTACTTCGTAGAATAATTGTAATGTGTGTCTCACGAACAGAAAACTGTACATATACTCTGTTTCAGTATAAATATTTTTTCACGTTGAGTGCAGTGAGAGAGAGATTACAGATTATGGTAAGAAATAAATCAAACAAATGTAAGCCACAGCATTTTTTAGTAAGATCACGGTTATGGCGCGTGGTTTTCTTTTGATTAAAAAAAGCAACTTAATTTATCGTCCATATTTGAGTTGTTTGTGCCAGTTTAACAATAAATCTGTTCCTATTAACACACTATACCTTTAAAAACCACTAGCGTCGCCCTTGTGACATTATATATTCCAACATCCAGCTAAATTATTAAAATACACTATATGGACAAAATATTTGGGACACCCCAATGTTACACCTTCAGGAGCTTTTGGTGTCCCGTTTTAAATCAATAGAATATGGAGTTGGTCCTACTCCTGCATCTATAAGAGCTTCCACTCTTCTGTGAAGGCTTTCTATAGGAATTCGGACCGTGACTGTGGGGATTCCTCCAGAAGAGCATTTGTGAGGTCAGAGGTCCTGGCTCACTATCTGTTCTAGTTCCTCCCAAAATCTGTAACATATATTAGCCTCCTGGTAACAGTCTTCAACACTATTGCACACTGTTCATATGGTTTGTTTACTTTTATAGCATTTAGTCTCATGAACTTAATTTGCTGGACTCTAGACCAGTAGGTCCAGGGGTTTAAGCTGGGACTGTTGGGCTCCTGAGCAAGGCCCTTAACCCTCAATTTCTTAATTTGTAATTAAATCCTGTAAAGGTTCAGAATGTAAAAATTTAGCAGACCTCCTTATCCAAAGCCACACAACTGAAGCAATCATCAGTAGAAGCCAAGCTCAAGGGTCCACCTATGGCAGTTTGACTGGGTGCTGTCCAGTGCTGGTACTTGAACCCTGGACCTTTTAGTCAGTAGTCCTGTAACTGTGGATATGGCCATTTTTGTAGCTGAAGCTGAAAGCTGCAAAAGCTGAAAATGTTAGCTGAAAATGTTAAGAAATTATAACAAAATGAACCATAATAAAGTGTACATCAGTAGTAATAACGTGCTGACTGTTTTAATTAGGTGAATAAATGTAATCGAAACATCTGTATTAGGTCCTGTTTACAGCATTCACTTACAGCTTTGGGGATCTGCATGTCCTCCCTCACCACATCCATAATCCACATCTTTGGCTTTCCTCTTCTTCTATCTGGTGCCTCAGCATCCAACACGATCTCACCTCATGTTGTTTCCAAACTGTCCTACCTGCACCGTCCTTCCTAATATACTCATACCTAATCCTTTCCATCCTTGCTAGTCCAGAGAAAAGTTGATCCAAGGCAGGGTGGATCCATGTTTTCATGTTGCTTACACCATATTCTAACCATCCGAATGTCGCAGCAGAAATCAAGAGTCATAAGACCAAAATTTTTCCAGCCTTCTATTGTCCGGTTTTGGTGAATCTGTGTGAAATGTTACCTCGGTTCCCTGTTCTTAAAGCTGATGTGTTGTGGTTCAGAGATGCTCTTCTACTTGCCTTGGTTGATAGCTCTGGTTTGGACCTACAAGGCATTTTCACCCAGAGAACTGGCCTCACTTTATATTTTCTCTTTTTCGGACCATTCTCTGTTAAACTCTAGAGATGGTGGGGGAAAATCCCAGTAGTTCAGTAGTTTTTGAGACTCGTTCAAAGTCACTAAAATCACCTTTCCTCCGCATTCTGATGTTCGGTTTGATTCAGAAGCTTAAGCTGCTGCGATGCGATTGGCTGATTAGATAGTTTTGTTAATGAGCAGTTCAACAGGTGAACCTAATAAAGTGGCCGGTGAGTGTATACAGGACCGTTTATGGACAGGGAGTGTACCTTGGCCTGTATCCAGTGCATTCCGGGTTGGGCTCCAGATCCTCCCTCTTGACCTTGACCAGGACAAGTGGGGGTAAAACGAGATGCTTTGCAATTTTGCATTTTGTTTTTAGCAGAATGGTAGTTCAGCATGTAGATGAGCTTGCACTGTCTGTGGAGTTTGGCGTTTACCGAATGTCCAGGTGCGTTTCCTCCCACCACACACACAAATATGCCAGCAGGTGAACTGCCTACTCTGAACTGTCAACACTTTTCAAACACTCTTAAATATTAATTTATTAGGTTATCTTGTATTACTGCTTTTATGAAAAGATGCTCCTCAACTGTAACTGGCTCTCCAAGACAAGATTGATGTCTGATAATAGCTTTTTAGTTTTGCACTCGCTACACTTGGCTTGTGGTTCCTTATGGATCTTTGCTGACAAAGTACATTACTGTTTATATATTTATTTCTTTTTCCAAAGTATGAAAAATGAGGCTGCATGGAACATATACAACCCCAAATCAGAAAACGTTCTGACTGTAAAGCATTTACCACTTTGTAATTCCTTACCTTACTCGCTCAAACTCTTGGATAGAAACTGGAGCATTATGGGGAATGTAGTGCCTGTAGTTCTGCTCTGCAATCTCGGGATAAATCTGACTATTACCTATGTGGTTTTAGTGGGGCTCAGTGACAAGTGAGTCTGACGCTTTAGGGCGTTTTGCCTTGCCACTGTCGCCCCTAGGCTTGCTCAGACTTTGCGGTGACACTCTGTTGTAAAAAGCCCTATATAAATAAATCTGACTTGACTACTTGCTTGGTGACTAAGATGCATGTGAAAGTGTTGATATACTTTTTTTTTCTGAATGTAACAAACTTCTTAATCATTTTTGAGACAGTCAAGTGACTTGCTTTTCGTCTAAAAATTTTATTCAGAATTGTATACCGTTTCATTATAACCCCCACAATTTTTCTATTTCATCCAGCAGGCTGCGTTAGTATTAATGTTACGCTGTTCGCTAATCAGAATGATTTTTGAAGAACGAGTCCATTTTGCTTCTCTCTCTCTCTCTCTCTCTCTCTCTCTCCATCTCTCTCTCTCTCCCTCTCTCTCTCTCTCTCTCCTCTCTCTCTCTCTCATCTCGCTCCCGACTCGTCGTCTCTCTCATCTCTCTCCTCTCTCCTCTGCCTCTCGGTCCTCCGTCGGTCGTCATCTCTGATCAATCCCATCCCCTCTGCGTCGGTCTCTCAATCTGCTCTCGCTCCTACTCACTACAGTCTCTCAAATCAGAAAAATCTACAGAACTCAAATCGTCTCCAGGGGCTCTCATCTGCAGGAGTCTAACCGATCTCTACTCTCTCTCTCGGTCTCCTCAACGGATCGCAAATCTCTCGATCTCCGGGGCGATCTGAACCTCTCTCGGGCTCTCCTTCTCTCTCTGTCGTGGGGAGATCAGCTCTTCGTCCTCGGAGGCTCTCGTTCTCCGTCACTACCAACTGGATCGTAATGGGTCATCAGTCTCTCTCTCGCAGAGAAACATCTGGCCGACCAGAGGGAGCCTCTCGGGTCGTAGGAGCGGATCTCCTCCTTGCTGGCTGGCAAGAAAGCGTCGGATCATCAGTCGCCTCTCCACGAAAGCAGGAAATAAAAAAAAAAAAGAAAAAGATTGCAGGGAAAAGAAAAGAAGAAAAAAGAGGGGTACAGGAGAGAAAGAAAAAGAGAAAAAAAAAGAATCTCTCTCTCTCTCTCTCTCTCTCTCTCTCTCTCTCTCTCTCTCTCTCTCTCTCTCTCTCTCTCTCTCTCTCTCTCTCTCTCTCTCTCTCGACCTTAGTGTCCATCCTGATCCTGAAAGCCCTTTGTTTGGCCCCGTAGCCAATCGAGGCGGATTACGACACCAGCTGAGCTCTATAAAGGCTCCTCCACACTCGGCAACATCCTCCAACGAGCCTGTTTGGACCTACAACCTACACAATCCATCTATCTCTAGGCTTTAGCACCGTCACTCTATCACCACTGGAGGACCGGCACATTTTGGTTTGGTTTTGTTGTTGTCGTTCGGATGCATTTTGGAACTTTTGAATTTTGCGGCTTACTCTCCGTTTTTTTGGCAAATAATAATTTGGTTATGGAACTAACACTGAAAGAAAAGGACATCTGATTCATAAACGTGCCAGCCGGAGGATTTTGCACTTTAGCCAACTTTAACCAGAGAGAAACTGACCCGGCACCATGGCAGGCGCTAACTTTTGGCTCTGTTTGACGGTACTAGTGGGATTAGAGCTGTGCGGCAGCGACGAGCCCGAGCTGCTCTCGCGATTACCCGTGTCCACCGAGGTGCCCACCATGCCCGCAGTGCCCTCGTCTTCATCATCCTCCTCCTCCTCCTCCTCCTCGGTGTCCCTGCTGGCGTTATTGCACGATGAGGAGGAAGAAGAGGAAGAGGAGGATGAGCAGGACGAACATTTGGAGCCCGGTGTCGGTCCGGGCGCGGGCGGAGCTGCAGGCGCGCGTCAGTGCTCGGCGTGCGCGTGGCGCGAGCAGAGCCGCGCGCTGCGCCTCGAAACCATCAAGTCCCAGATCCTGAGCAAGCTGCGGCTCAAGCACGCGCCCAACATCAGCCGCGCGGTGGCCGAGCAGCTGTTACCGCGCGCGCCCCCCCTGCAGCGCCTCATCGACCAGCACGACTTCCAGCGGGACGGAGCCGGAGGGATAGGGGGGTTGGGGGGAGACCCGGAGCTGTTCACCACGGAGCAGGACGAGTACCATGCCACCACCGAGTCGGTCATCGCCATGGCATCAGAACGTGAGTGTGCCAGCTTTGCAAACTTCTATCGGTGTGTAGACCTACAGGTGCACGCATTTGTTGCTCCGCACGGTGCCAGCTTCAATCTAGGCAAGTACTGCTGATCTGATTGAAAAATTGCCTACTTGAGTAAAAGTGGAAGTGTGGCTGATATGTTTTACTCAAGTAGAAGTATAAAAACGTTTTGTTTTTTTTTAAACAGGACGTCTTTTATTGAGGGTAAGCAATAACTGACAAGGAGGAACAGAAATATACAACATACTTTGGATTTTTAAAATAAATGCTGCTATACTGCTCATAACTAGACATGGGAATATTCAGTAATGCAGTAAATCCGGATATTTAACCCAAACTGTAGTTATCATCAGCTCTCTGAAACACTCTCACTGCATTTTAGCAACAAACTGCAGCTTCAACGATGTTTCTTTTAAACTCCACTACACTACTGGTTAAATATACTCTCTCTTTAGTAATTACAAATGGATAAACCTCTAGTGTGTGATTACTTAAAACAGTGTAAAGTGTATACAGTTATGGGGAGCAGAATGTGTCATGCAGTAGGTACCTGACCAGAATTGGCTAAATAAACAAAAATAGACTCATAAAAGCTGAAGTTACAAACCTGTTTTGAAAATGCAATGAGCAAAAAGTACAGATTTTTCCTTTGAAATGTAGTTACAGAAATAATCAGGTAAAGTACAGATACCCAAAGCCCTGGTGGTGGTATCAGGTGCCCTGGTGGTGGTATCAGGTGCCCTGGCGGTGTTACTGAGGGAGTTCTGCACTCCTGATCTGTAACTGTACACACAGAGACGTGACTAACAGTGTTTAAACACACAGTATCTTACCTCTATGCCAGCTTTAATCCTCCTCTCCTGTGGTGGCATCATGGCATGGCACAAAGAGAGTTGTGATTGAACACGTACTGATACTGCAATAAACTCGTACGAATAGCAGTTACGCTCTCAATTAGGGAGCAGGGACCAGATTCAAGCAAGTGTCTTTAGAGCGATAATAAAAAAAAATATATTCTTCAGCTAAATACTTAAGAATTGCCTTGCTTGTTTCTGAGTTCTGTTTAAGAAACAAGCATTGTATTGTTAGTTGTTTTCTTAAACCTACACTCGGCTGTAAGAGTTGACAAGGTGAACATCGAAATTAAAAATTTTGAATTTTGGAAAATACAGTACCTAGGGTTTAATTTTTTCTTTGTGTTGTCAAGTCAGATTTATTTCTAAAGCGCTTTTTACAATGGAGCATTGTCTCAAAAGCATCTTCACAATTTTAGATTATTTCCTAATATCTACGTCCAATCCCAAACTGACCAAGCCTAAGGCGACAGTGTCAAGGAAAAACTCCCTAAGTGTTGTGTAAACACCCTGTTGTGTGTGTGTATATATAAGCAACTAAAACACCATCATAAGCATCAGAGTCTAGTCCTAAAACATGTAGCATCACGTAGCAACATGTATCCATCCATAATTCGGTTACACAAGCTTTTCTGGGTGCAGTGATGCCCTAATGATGCCCTAATGAGCTATCAAACCACCTCAGGGACTTGGCGCACTTTGGCCGGGTCGGGTGTCCTGACCGGACAGGATGTGTGAGCGGGGGAAATGGAGGGAAGGCTGGTCGGAGTATCACAGAATCCCATCCAGGGCATGCTTACACCTGTGCCCTGTGTTGATTGGCACCGCCTCTGACCAGAAAAACGCAGGGTTAAGACGTAGAAGAGATCAGATTCAGGCAGTGTTTTTACAATTTTCAGGTAAACCCTTTGTAAGGTGAGTGTTTCGTGAAGCGAGGAGTTTGTGTATATATCATAGCGTAACCCACCTTGGATGTGCTTAAAGCTAAAACAAACTGGTTAGTCTGTTGGCGCTGCTGCTGCGCGAGTATGGTACTGCGTCTGGCTTGCCCGGGGAACAAAATCTGTAGTCCCTGTAGTTTAATAAAGGTGACAAAACATAGCTGTCTTTTATTTTCCTCTTTTACTTTAACTTTATTTTGATATGTAGATCTTTTCATAAACCCAAAGATGCTTACAGTTTAATACACAGATAAACCGAAAAATGTTTATGTGCCTGTTTGTTTTTCCACTTTCATGATCTGATAAACTAAATAATGTAATACAGAAGTCGAGAAATATGCCGCTCCTAGGATGTTCTTCGATTGGGACATAGCCTTTATCTCAGGTGTGTCATCACTACAGAAACAGGAGCCTAACCTAAGCAACAGAGTTTAACATCGTTAAGAGTGGAACTTTTCCTGCTCAAGATATGAAGACGGGTTTTGTTACAGAACAAATGTCATTTTGAAGCCTAAGTAACTCTAAATATAAAATATATAAACCCCAGACTGGACTGCAGTAACGATCCCGAACCTACAGCACCCTGATCCTCAATGCCTGATTATACTTCAAAAGACTGGTTGAAGGTATAAAACATTTTGAAGAATTTAAGTGTTTTTCGTTATAAGTTTCAGTGTAATATTGTAATGAGTCCATGCCCTGCTCAGAGGGGCACCAAATATTACATGGGGTGCCCGAGGCTGCTCTGTGGTGCTCTGAGTTTGTCAAAAGACAATTTGCATATGTTAAATAAAATCTGTGTATAAAAAAATTACTTAAAAAGATAGTGGGATAGAGAGAGTAAGAGAGTAAAGATAGAGTAAGTCAAATAGAGCGGGATACATTGTAAAAGGAACCCAACAGAAAAGGAAAAAATATATAATTTATGTTTGTTTTTGCCTTTTTTCCTGTAATACTCAATAAACATTTGTTAGTTTCAGAAGTCAAGTTTCAAAATTGTAGGCCAAATTTGTTCGTTCTTGTTCTTTCCCAAACATTAGGATGCTGAAAGTGAGTGCAGAACTCAAACTGCTGAACTGAATCTTACTCTAATGTTGATTCTGTTCTTTGACCAGCGTTTAGAACAGTTCTAAGTTTATTTTCTCGAAGGCTCCGTTCTCATCCCCTGGCTCTCAGAGAGGGTCACTTCACTGGTGAACTCTCTCAGCTGTTTTTTTTTTTTCTTTAATCGCATACTTATGAGCGAGCATATGGCAGGCCTAAAGCTCGGCGTGATGTCCTTCAGCTCGGACCTGGCTCCGCCGCACACTGCGTTGACGACCATGATGATGATGATGATGGTTTGTCGTTGACTTGCACTCTCTGGTTGTGGCTCGCGTGTGTTTTTTGGAAGGGGGTGCAGGATCATAAATCAATAATGATAATGTAATGTAATCTAAAACCGGGCAGGCAGATGCACTCGAATTAAGCACGGATCGCTTGTGCCCTCTCCTTTTGAAACAAAGCGTTTGGGGCACAGTCAGTCCGATTCTGAATCGTCGTTCTGCCAGGATTGTTTTGTTGGTGCTCAGAAGATTACAGGCGATGTTTCTAGGAAGAGCTTAAATGATGCGAAAAATCTGAAGACGCTTCAGAGTCCGAGCAGCTGGGCGAAAGCCACTCTTTCTAAACGGGGCCCTAAATTGACTCCCATGGGTTGCCAGATGGATGAAAACAGACCATATTTGCAGCTCACTCTGTCCAACATGTAGTGTTTGAGGGTGAAGTTTTGCTTTAGCCATAATCTTAATTTGGAATCCATCTGTTACAGGTGTGCTTTTTGAGTGACAATATCTTAAAAATACTGTCGATCCCTCACATGAATAGTGATTACAGACCTGGGAGCAGATTCAATTCAATTCTCAAAAAAAAAAAGCCCGTGTGTGGTGTTTAAATCGTGTTTTTAACAGAGGGTACAAGGACGGCTGCAGATTTTAGAGTTTTAGTTCATCATGCCTTCATTATCTAAGCTCTGTTTGTTATGAGGGAGGGGTTGTTGGAGCCAGTTGTGCATTTGGGTCAGTACAGTGGTACCTTGGTTCTCAATCACCTCAGAACTAGTCCAATTTGGTTCTTGATGCATTTTGACTAGTAAAATTTGTCTCGTTTGTCGTCATTTGCTCGGTACTTGGTGCACTTGCTTAAACTCGTATGAATCAAGCCGAAACTCGATTCAGTGATTCAGATTCACAAGCTCTTGTTCAATTCAGATATGAATGTGTTTTTCTTTATTTTTAAATCTACAGTATTCTTAGTGTAAATAAATCTCCATGGGTCCTATAAAGGTTAGTAAGGACAGCCAACCAAAAATAAAACAGGAACTGAATCCTCCAGAACACAGGCTGCAGTTAGCTTAGCACCAATACAGGAAATGTTTTGGTTTTACTTTTCGCTTTCAGTCCATGACTCACTAAATAACATGATATTTTTTGTAACACTTTATAATAAAATAAGATTTGTGTTAATGATTTTGGGTAACTCTAGGTTAATGTGAGTGTTAATGTGTAATACTCTCCTCTATCATACAGTACAGACTCTAGACATTAAACTCATCGGTTTATGATGTATTTATGTTATGATGGATTTGTTGAACATATCCCCATCATAAATCAGGAGCCCCTGTACAATACAGTTCCATTAATGCTGATAATGCCTCATACAGGGGGGATTTCTGGGGTCTGGAACCCATTCATTCAGTTTACATTGTACCTTATGGGAAACATTTGCTCTATATGCTGAAAGCTTAAAGGATCAGAAACCGCAGGACACCTTTAGAGGTCTTGTGGAGTCCAGGTGTGGACGGGTCAGCACGGGGGACCTGCACCATTTGCTCGTATTATACAACAGTCCAAACTGTTGCCAGCTCAAGACTATGCTGGACCGTGGACCATTCTCAGCCAGTTGCGTTAGAAAAGGTTGCAATCTGGCAACCCAGGCAGTGAGGGGAAAAAAAGTGTGTCCAAAAAGATGCTATTGTTTGGCCCCTCAGCAGCGCACTCGCCATTTAAATGCGAACTTTATAGGCACAGCTCGGGGAGAAGGGGGTTCCAACTGGGATGTGGACACACACACACACACACACATATACAAAGCCCTGAGGGAACAGAGTCAGGGTCGAGGGGGAGTGTGTGACCTTTCCGCCAAGAATCGCTGGGGGTTCAACAACATTTACACACTTAATGTATTCCGCACAAGGCGGACGAAAAGCAGAGCAAATAATCCAGTTTTTTTTCTTTCTTTTTCTCTTTTCTCTTCTTTTCTCTTCTTTTTTTGGGAGGACTAGGACGTGAACAAAGCTGTGGTTTGTGTGCCCCCTTCCAAACTAAACTCTGGCTCAATTGTCACCCAGTTCACGTCTCAGAATAATGGACAGCAGTTTAAAAGCTGCTTGCGATTTCATTTCATATAAAGCATCATTTTTTTAACAGCAGCATAGTAAAGCCCCGCCTTTCTCCAACAGAAAATACCAACATAAAAAAGAGCTGCGCCATGTCCGGGGTTCGTTAGCGTCCATCTGGACTTGTATAAACCCCATAGGTGTAAGTTCAGTGCTGGGGATTTTTGATGACGACTTTAAAGAAAATCTCGAGCGCACATGGCGCGTTTTACCACGTTGTAAACTCCGGTCGGGGTTTCCTCGGCCCACAAAATTACACAGTATATGAAGGAATCCTTTTGCATGAAGCAGTTGCGGAATGTAAACAATGTTTATTGTGCGAACTGTAACATATTAAAAACAGAACATGCAACAGATGAGAAACAGTGAAGTGTAAGCAATGCAAAACATCGCACATTTTCTTATGTATTTAAAAAAACAAAAAATAGTCTCCTGTAATTACAGGTTTAAAACTGTAAATAAAATGATTTGCTGTAGCTTTATCTTAAATAATCGAGTGAAAACGCTCCTTTATAATTTCTGAAAAATAACAATTGAAAAGTGTACTTTTCTTGACTAAAAATTGAAACAAAAACAATTTTTAGTCCCCTGCAAGTAAAGTAAATAAAATGAAAAGGATGCTTATCAATGACGCTACCGCGACAAAACGTGCTGTTGTTGTGTTAAATAACTCAGTGCGCCCTCTGGTGTTCAATGAATGTAATTGTATCAAATGGCATACTAAAAGGAGTGCATGCTACGTTATACAGAGCTTATGTTTGTTACAATGTTGATTAACATTGTGGAAATATTCAGTCTAATGTTAAATTTAAATCAAAATGACAGCATCCCTTACAATACTAATTATTACTCCCTGCATACGTTTTTACCTAATTAGTTATGAAATAAATAAGTAGCTCCTGTTCCTTGGTCATACGAGCCAGCAGCTTTTAGTTCCTGAGGGCCTGGGCTTGGACCCTGTAGATTCTGTTATAGGATCCAGACACTTTAGGAACCCGTCCGGTGTAATGGTTTGGGTTTCAAATGGGATGTTTTGCTTTTGTGTTATTAGAGAACATGCTGTAAGAGTGTTAGTGGCTTCAGATAATATGAATATGTGATTAAAAATACAGGTAAGCGTCCGATCAACGTCCATTAACTTAATGACTGAGGTTTTAAGAATTATAACAAAATGTAACAGGGAATAAAAATCTGTTGTTTAACTTTGGACGTTTAAAGTTTAATTAAAGTTTTAGCATGTTTTTACTGTTGTAAATATTTACTTATATCATACTTTGATGCATTGTTTATTTTATTAAATTAATTTTCATTAATATTGATTTGCTTTGCATTAACTGCGTGCATGAGCAGGAACTACGTTACTTTTAAGTGTCGCAATTTTCTCTGCCAAGAAAAGACATGAAACATTAAAGTCTGTACTCTGCTCAACACTACGAACGCCGCTGTGGCTTCCTACAAGTAGCTCTGTGCTGGATTGACCTACTTAAAGGTTTAAAGTGTTTAAAAGGTGATCCTGCATGACCTGCTCTGGGAATGAGAGTTTCTAGTTTCTAGAGTGGACTCATTCCCTCTTGGTTGTGTGCAGCCAGCGAGATATATCTATTTATGATTATATTTTGGTGCTACAGTGTATGTGAGTGTTAATGTGGGCCTCTAACTGCAGAACCAGGGTGTTGTGTATTTTGGAGGGAGTGATGTGTGTAACCGATTAGGTTTCAGATGCTGTGTAAATGGTTTGAGTTTGGTTTTACGCAACGTTTGTATGCAGTTTTCTTGTGAAAATGAAAATACCCTCTATATTTACACTACAGTAGCATAAAAAGACTCTGACTACAGTAATGTCCTGTCAGCGACCTGTTTCACAGAACAGAGTTATTTAAAAAATGATCTAGGATCTAAGGAACTGTTGCTATAGGCAGATATAATGATCAAAACAAACGGAAATGCGTACGGAAGGTTTAGTGCACAGAGCAGTAAACAAATCAGTGTACACATGATGTGTAAATGATACTCATTGGATCCATGCTCCTTTGAGTGGAAGCATTGTTTTATTATTACAGTATTACATCAAATTTACTCCACAATTCTGAGGAAGACGCGAAAAGCAGTTACAGAATTTCGCTCTGTTGCAGTACGACGAGGAAACGTGAACCCAGTGAACCCCCTATAAATAAATCCCATCTGGCTCAGCATGTTCTTGCACACGAGAGGAAAAGCAGAGAGGACTGAGTAATGTTTAAGATTCTCTCACGTTTTCTTTCTGGTTTTACTGGACTTTAGTTATGGTAGTTTGTCCGTTTTATCCTAATCTAAAAAAACAAACAAACAAACCCCTCCAGCCTTATGAAAGCGAGCGAGCATATCGGAGCTGGCACTTATCTAATTCACATTTTATATTTTGCTGTCGATTTGTACCATCTGTTTGTCGCAGTATCCGATTCCCACCACCTGTCACTCAGCCTTTTCCTCTCTCTCTATCTCTCTCTCTCTCTCTCTCTCTCTCTCTCTCTCTCTCTCTCTCTCTCTCTCTCTGGCACTTTTTATTATTTTTTTTCCCCATCTTCAACGCTTTCCTCCGTCTCTTCTCCTCCCCCACCTCGCTGTCATTTCTCGCTTCATTTCGCACGTCGAGCGCAGGAGCGCATTGCTCTCGCCTGTGGCGTCACAAGTGCGTCCCACAGGGGCATCAGAACGCCTCTGTATTTCTCAGAGGAAGCGGGAGAACTTCATACGCTGCTATCTCCATCCTGAGCCAGAGAATTTCTTCTCACCGTGAACCTGCGGAACTAGAGAGACGTATTTATAGAATCGTTAGGTTTGCGTTTCCTAGTTCTTCATGGCGCAATGCAATGCAATCCGATCATAGTCAGATTTCTGCAGTTAAGATAGTTGATTATTCAAGTGGTCATGTAAACAGCATAGTCTGATCTAGAAAGCAGATTAAGAAATCCGATAAAGCTGGATTTTATACCAGTAATCAGATTTCTCAGTCTACAATTCTCAGTTAGATGATTTCAGTCATTTTTCTCTGTCTGCCCATGTACACAGAGCATCTAGTGGAAAAAAAACGCTTGCCAGGTCCTGTTATTCGTAGAGACTTTGCTTCCTTTGGGCTTATTTACATAGTTCTGGCACGGGATTCTTTTGAGGGATCTGGTAACTCTGGAATTCAACACAGCACCTGCTAAACAGCTATCGAACACTTTGTAGAGACTCTGAAAAACAGAATATACTTGAGAAAATTAAGAATTTGATTGTTTAATATTAAAGTTTGACATTTACGTCACATTTTTCTGTCAGATTATTGGCCAATTGTAAAGTAGAAATCTGATAACTTTTTTATTGAGCATGTAAACTCGTTGATCGGATTGCTGATTATCATTGACGCTGATTGTTAACAGATTAAGTAAACACCCTCATTTTGTTTAGCTCATGCCCAAGAAGATCTGTTTTTCAGTCTTGGTTCCTCCCAAGGTTTCTTCTTTGTAACGTTTAGGGAGTTTTTTCTTGCCACTGTAGCCACTTTTTAGGGGTAAATTGAGTCCTAGCACCCTTAAAAATGTTAAAAAGTCTGTTGTTGTTATTCGTTTTTTTTGAAAAAAGTTAAAACCATAGAAATGATACGGTTTAAACATTATATTTTAGCGTCGAAAAAATCGGTCTCATTTTGCTTGCAAATGGTATGATCCGAGTGATGCCTTTATGGCACACCGGCTCAGCATTAATGGAAGTTTTCTCAGATTTGTCGGTGTCTTTACAGTCACGGTGTTTCCCCTACCCAAAAAATGAGATGTTCTATCTTCACAACAGTAGAAATGACGGTCCAAAATTACACTAAAATGCACAGTTTTTTTTATTAAATCTCACATAATCTTATTGGATGCTCAGCACCCTAAAGCTCAGGTAATAAATCGTTAGATTTCTACTTTGCAACATTTAAATAATCTGACAGAAATATAATATAAACTTCAAACTTTAATATTAGAATCATCACATTCTTCATTTTCTCAAGTATATGTTGCGTTTCAGAGTCTCCACAAAGTGTTCGACAGCCGTTTAGCAGGTGCTGTGTTTAATTCCAGGGTTGCCAGACCCCGCGAAAGAATCCCGCGCTAGATATATATAAATAAGCTTAAAAGAAGCGAACTTTCTTAGAATAAGCTTACCTGGCAACCGTGGTTTTTCCGCTGGCCGCTCTGCACGCATGGGCAGACTGAGAAAAACGATTGCTGAACTGAAATCCAACTCTCTCTATCGGATTTCTTAATCTGCTTTCTAGATGGTAGTATGCTGTTTACAGGACCGTTTGAGTAATCAGATGACTGTAGAATCCGACTATGATCGCATTATTAAGTCAAGTCAAGTCAAGTCAAGTCAGATTTATTTATATAGCGCTTTTTACAATGGAGCATTGTCTCAAAGCAACTTTACAAGTTTAGATTATCTCCTAATAACTACATCCAATCCCAATTAAGTGCATATAAACACACTCACTGTCGAGCCCCGTTTTGAAAAATTATGTATTACAGAAGAATTTTATTTCTTTATAACCCAAAGTTTCACCAAAAAAAAGTTCTACCCAGATTCTACAAGTTTTATGGGATGTTTTTATCGTAGCTACACAGCTGATACTCAGAAGGAACTGGAGTTCTCTTGACTCTAGCTAAATAAGAAAGACAAAATGATGATGATATTATTTGGGACCAGAAATGAGAGGCAGAAACGAGCTACCTATCTGGCTAAAGTTCTTTAAGTCAAGAAGATCAACAACACTAGAGATTTTCTGACTAACCAGACTTGGAGAAAACACTCTCCTAACTGGGCTTCCAAAAAGGCAGCTGCAAGCGTTCCCACTAAGAGCAGAAAAAGGGAACAGATTTCCTCTGTTCTTAAATCCTTACACTGGCTGCCAGTATGTATCGATTTTAAGGTTCTTTTACCTCGTCAAACTGGACCCATTCTTTCTCACACAGCACTTTTTACGTGCCTCAGTCTTGTCAGGAGTTCTCCCAAATGATGCTTCCTTGTTCCTTGTGTGTTTTTTTTTAAACAATCCAAGTTGTTCGGAAATGGGAAATATGAGAGGTTGAAGTGTTGGTATGTGATGAGACAGACCGCGAATCTTTAGCAGTTTGAATGTGTCTTTTCTACGTATGTACGCCTTTCTGGTTGAATTCGACGAGCGTTTGAATTTCAATTCCAAAAATGCGTTTTTTTTGCCTCAAAACTATTTTATTTTTGTTTTTGCAGCGGCGAAAAAAACAGACAAGACGAACAAAATGTCTTCTTCAAGTGATGACGATTTTTTTTTTTTTTAACACCATCATTTGATTTAGGTTTATCCGTCATTATTTTGCACATCAAGTTTAAGCTTTTACTCAAATAATTATTACTAATCATGACTAATAATTATACTATTATTGATATTCACATCGCACCTAACCTGAACATTTTATAAGTAAGTAAAATGGTTCTGTGATTCCACGGAGGAGAGAGAACAACAGAAGATGAAATAAAACACTGTTTCTACTTGGCCTAGTTCTGACAATGCACTAGTGGAGAGGAAGACTGAAAATATAGGAGCTGCTTCATGAGGCGCAGAAGTGACCCTGACTGGTCAGTGAGGTTTTGACAGATGCCGACCTTTTCTCTTTTAAATCTATGGCTTTTTTTTTGTATGACTTTAGTCGCCTCGAATCTTGAATGTATTTTTCTCAAAAAGTATTTTCAATCTGTTCTGTAAAGCACTTTTCTTGGTTTAATGGTTACCCGAGCTACGAGCTCAATGTTCGAGCAGTTATTTAAAGCGCATCGCTACCAGTGTACGTATGACATCACTTAAAATATTCCTTTAAGGTCGAATCAGGTTCTCCACTCTAAGCAACAGTGAAGCTGGTTGGTCCTGATTATGTTAACCAGCATTCACAGGTTTTCCAAAACCTCTGCTGTACGTCGTAACAAAGCAGGTCAGACGTGTTGAAACCGAGCCGACCTGTGCTCTGGGCTCCCTGCTTTTGATTGATTAGTCCTGTGTTAAGGCTAATAGACGCTACACAGAGCTTTAAGCGACAAAAGACAGGCCAGCATGCACCTGCTTAGAGCTGCTCGTGCATCTCGGGTTTTAAATCCCAGTGAGCTGCATCTGTGTGTGTGTGTGTGTGTGTGTGTGTGTGTGTGTGTTTCTGCTCCGTGCATGTGGCGTGGTGTGAGTGTGTAAGGCCGGAGCGGGGTTGCTGACCCCTTGGAGCCCTCATTTGTCACCTGTCTACATATTTAAGCCAAGCCTTCCTCCCTCATCAGCGTCTCCCTCTAACAATCGCTGCCGTACCACGCTCGGCAGTAATTTGTCACCCCTCCTTTTCCTGCTGCAGCAAGCTCTCGGCAAGGTTTAGCCGATTCTGGGTCGTTCACACAGCTCGTAGGGTTTGTTTTGGACGAAAATAAGGTGCGATAAAGGCTTTTTGAGCGTGTAGGTAGCGTGCATCGCTCAGTAGGACTCAACGAACAAGTCGTAAATGGAATCAGAACGGATTGATTTGGAGCGGTTGAAGTCATGAAATTGTGGCTTGAAAACATCCCCACACACACACACACACACACACGCACACACACACACAGAGAGAGCAAGAAGAACTAATACATTCACTGAGTCAGAGTGGAGAAAAAAGCCCCCTATTGACAAGAGAGGTCACGGAGTTCACAGCAATGTGATATATCGGACGAAGAGCCAATTAACCTCTTCAGGTCTTTTTCTTTGGCCGCGAAAAGAGAGCTGGTAGTAGATTAAACAACACGACAACCCCCCTCTATGAAAGAACGAACACTTAAGACGTCAAACACACTCACACACACACACACACACACACACACACACACACACGCTCGTTTCCAACATCCACCCACCAACCACTCCCACCTTAAAAAACAAGAGCCCACAAGTCTTTTATAGTGTTGACCCTATAAAAGGGTCATTTCCTGAAGGTGCAGGAACCATAAATGTTGAAGAGGCCGAGCGCAAAAAAAAGACAGCACAGCCATCCGACCGTCCCCTCCACTCGGGCATGTGAGGAACCTCCGACTGAACGTACACGCGCTCCGCATGGTCACACCTGCGTCCGAGATCGTTCTCCACCGTTCCCATCCGTAGCAAAAGAGAAGGAAGGAGGGGGTTGAGCAAACGTGTGCAGGGCCTTTTGTGTGACCGGTCTGGTTTTTGTTTAAGCAGGAATAAAGAGCTGAAGACAGTGGGGCTGTGGGGCTAGCTCAACACACTGTCAATTTTATGGCTAATAAACTTTCAAAGAGCCCTAAGTCCATTAATAACCCGAGGCAAAACTTCGCCAGGGCCCTCAGGAATCTCGCTCTCTCCTCCCTCTCGGCTTCTTACCTTCTTCCCACGCTCGGTCGTTTGTAAAAACAGACGTCGTGAAACATGCCACACCAGTACACGTGTCATTAAACTTGGATAATTAAACCGGTATTATCTCACTTAGCTTGGGTTTGGGATGCGGATTGTTTTCCCGGTGGACAGGATGTAAAGTTTGCAGGAACGTCGAATACAGTGGGGCAGCCACTGATTGTGTAAGTTCTCCTACTTAGAAAGATGAGAGAGGTCTGTAATTTCCATCATAGGTACTATGAGAGACAAAATGAGAAAAAAATCCAGGAAATCACATTGTAGGATTTTTAAAGAATTTAATTGTAAATCATGGTGGAAAATATATTTGGTCAATAACAAAAGTTCAACTCTTACTTTGTAACATAACCTTTGTTGGCAATGACAGAGGTCAAACGTTTCCTGTAAGTCTTCAGCAAGTTGGCACAAACTGTAGCTGGTATTTGGCCCATTCTTCCATGCAGATCTCCTCTAGAGCAGTGATGTTTTGGGGCAACACGGACTTTCAACTCCCTCCACAAATTTTCTATGGGGCTGAGGGCTGGAGACTGGCTAGGCCACTCCAGAACCTTGAAATGCTTTTTCCAGAGCCACTCCTTCGTTGCCCGAGCGGTGTGTTTGGGATCATTGTCATGCTGGAAGACCCAGCCATGTTCCATCTTCAATGCTCTTACTGATGGAAGGAGGTTTTGGCTTAAAATCTCACGATACATGGCCCCGTTCATTCTTCCCTTAACACGGATCAGTCGTCCTGTCCCCTCTGCAGAAAAACAGCCCCAAAGCATGATGTTTCCACCCCCATGAGTTTTTACCAAAAAGTTCTTTTTCGGTTTCATCTGACCACATGATATTCTCCCAATCCTCTTCTGGATCATCCATTATGCTCTCTGGCAAACTTCAGATGGGCCTGGACATGTACTGGCTTAAGCAGGGGGGCACGCCTGGCACTGCAGGATCTGAGTGCCTCTCAGCGTAGTGTTTTACTGATGTTAGCCTTTGTTACTTTGGTCCCAGCTCTCTGCAGGTCATTCATCAGGTACCTCCGTGTAGTTCTGGGATTTTTGCTAACCGTTCTCATGATCATTTTGACCCCACAGGATGAGATCTTGCGTGGGGCCCCAAATCGAGGGAGATTATCAATGGTCTTGTTTGTCTTCCATTTTCTTAGAATTGCTCCCACAGTTGATTTATTCACACCAACCTGCTTGCCTATTGTAGATTCACTCTTAATAGCCTGCTGCAGGTCTACAATTTTCTTCCTGGTGTCCTTCGACAGCTCTTTGATCTTGGCCATGGTTGAGTTTGGAGTCTGACTGTTTGAGGCTGTGGACAGGTGTCTTTTATACAGATAATGAGGTCAAACAGGTGCCATTAATACAGGTAACGAGTGGAGGACAGAAGAGCTTCGTAAAGAAGTTGTTACTGGTCTGTGATAGCCAGAAATGTTGCTTGTTTGTGGGTGACCAAATACTTATTTTTCACCATGATTTACAATTAAATTCTTTAAAAATCTTACAATGTGATTTCCTGTATTTTCTTCTCATTTTGTCTGTCATAGTTGAAGTGTAGCTATGATGAAAATTATAGACCTCTCTCATCTTTCTAAGTAGGAGAACTTGCACTAAATACTTTTTTACCCCACTGTATGTCACATGATGAGCAGAAAACGGGCCATGTTTTTAGTAGTCTGGTTGTCTTTGATCGCTTTACTAATACTGGGTACAGCCTCCATGTTGTAGCCCATCCGCCTCAAGTTTCAACGTTTTCTCAGTACAGATCACTTTTGAGTTACTGTACTCCTTCTGTTGGCAGTTTTGATTAGTTTCCGTCCACAGAACAGAAGCTCACTGGTCATTTTTGCTTCATTGCATCCCAGATCAACAGCTGTAGAACAGACTGGCACCATCAGTCATGCTGTGGTCAAAATCACTGAGATCACATTCGTTCTCCACTGCGACAGTTGTTTTAGACGTTACCTGAAGCTGCTGTCTTGTATCTGCATGATTCTAGGCGGACACACTTTTGACTGATTAGATTGTGTTTGTTTGTGTTTGTGAACCCTGTCGAATGTTCTAGATTTTTGCATAAATATGTGCTAAAACATCAACAGATTTTCACAAAAGTATTATCCTAGGTAATTTATTTATTAAGGAAAATTATCCAGCGTTACATATCAGAGTTGAAACATTGTGTGAACCTTTACTTTCGGTATCAGCTTGCAGGTATTTTAGCTTCATCTCTGGGATGTTGTTTAGTTTCCTCACATGAACCGCTCACTTCAGGTCCTTCCACAGCAATTCTATGGGACACTTGGCCGTTCAAAAACATTCACTTTAATATTCTTTTAACACATCCCACCTCCTTCATTCACTTATCCGCGTAAACAGGTACATTATCATTTTAACCGGTAATGTTTACATTCAGACGGCTCGACTATTCAATCAGATCCAAATGTAACAAAATGGATTTTTCTTTTCAGTCTGATCAGGTGTAACGAAATCGTGACTTGATCTGTCAATCACAGCTTGATACGTCACCATTTATTCGAAAAACCATTTTCCTTCACCTTTTTCCTTATTTCGGCTTTTGCCCTTTTCCACCTCGCCCTAGCATAAACTCTTTTTTGCAATATTTGGGTGTTTTTTCAAATTTTGGACTATTTCTGTTCAAGTTTTTCTTTGCGCATTTTCAAAATTCACAGGAACTTGGTGAATGGAAAACCCACTTGAGGCACTTCTTTTACATTTGATCTTTGGTAGGACGACTCGTGCTTTGGGTTGTTCTCTAGCTGCGTGACCCACGTTCTCTTGAGATCCTGATATTTTCCTTTAGAATTTGCTGCTATAATTCAGAATGCATTGTTCCATCACACATGCAGCAAAACAGCAAACCATGATACTACCACCACCATGTTTCACAGATGGAATATCATCATTCTATAAAATGTTTTTCCAGTACCCTTCTTTTTGGAGAGCAGTTTTTTCTCCTTGTATCCCTGCCATGCACACCATTGTTGTTTGGTGTTCTGCTGATGGTGGACTCATGACTATTAACATTAGGCAATGTCAGGGACCTTTAGTTGCTTAGTAGTTACCCTAGTTCCTTCGTGACCTTGTTGGAGTGATCTATATTGTTCGACCACTGTTGGGAAGAGTAATAATGCTCTTGAATTTCCTTCATTTGTACACAATCGGCCTGAATGTGGATCGGTGGAGATCGAACTGTTTACAGATGGTGTTGCCTCCTTTTCTAAGCACCTCAGAAATCTCTTTTGTTCGTGCCGTGATTCCACCAATTCCACCAACGTGACTTGTGAAGATCAGACTTCACAGATTCATGCACTACTGTACGTGGCGTATTGTACGTATTCAATTTTAATGATGATAAAGTACTAAATGCAGCTTAAAACAACCTGATAACACGATATCAGAGCCAGCTAGTAGAACACGTGAAAGCAGAGAAGCTTCGTAAAGCCACGTGGAGCAACAAGCAGCCCCATTCTGTCCGAAAGAAACCGAGAACATGGAGGGGTTTTTTGTTTTTTTTCGGGGGGTGCTTTTACAGGGCCGGGTTAAAGAGCCAAAACAGATGCCTGTGCTCACTAATAGGGGAAATAATTGCTGGCCCCCCTCCACTAATTAAGCATTTTGTCGAAGCGAGGGAGGGACGGTGGGAGGGAGGGAGGAAACCGATAATAATGAGCGAGCCTCGCTGTAGTGCCGCATAAAAAAAAGAGCATTCACAGGTTCCACAAGAAGCCCCGGCTGAATCATCCGGGCCATTAGGAGCCGTGATAAGCCGGAAGAAGCATCTCAGAGTTATAAGTATGAAATATTAATGAGGATCCTAAGTGTTCAGAGTGTGGCTTCTCAGTAAGGGGAAGAGCTGCTATCACACACTTCCTTTCCATTTCACGCTGGCCGTGGGGTTTATTAGCCGTGCCAATTTGAGGGTTGCCAAAAGCACATTTGGGTGAGGACCAAGGTTACTGCTGTTCAAGGAATAGATCTGCCAAAGATGAAACTCTACGAACCTTAAGGAAATAATGAGGAAATGCTGTGTACATTTAGTAAAGCTAACATTTTCCTGTTAACATGATCCTGTTTTAGGTATCCAAAGGTGGCCCTAGCTGTATGTGCTTGCCAATTAATATACCCTTTAGTCCTTATGGTCAGTGCCAGAGTTTTTGGCATACGTGGTCAAGATGGAGGTTATGAACAATTTCTTTGTGGTTAATTACTTTCACATTAATTTGCTTCCAAAATATCGGCGCATAAAGTTCTCCTGTACTGACTGATGAATACATAGAAAGGTAAGTCTTATTTAAAGACTTAATAGATTTTAAGAGTTTAGATGCTCGTATGGTGTAACAGCTCATAAATATAGGCGACTGTACATGTTTATGACTACTTACAATAGCACAGGTCCATACACTTACAAACACCATTTACAGCTCGGTACAAATAAGTAGAGCAAAATCATCCACACAAACACGAGGAATTTGCACAAAAAAGTCTCTAAACACATCAACCGAGTTACAACCGTCTCTAGGGATCTGTAATAATTATTAAGCAAAATATGTTAGAGTTTAGTACAGCATTGCATGCTAAAAACATCATGCGTTGGGAAACGCTGTACCTTGTCTTTGCTGTTTTGAATCGGTTTGCAGTCAGAACGTCCGGAGTTGAAAGACAGATTTGATTTTTATATTCTGTCGTAATTTATTATATTTTAAGTCCTTAGCTGTTAGTGGCTGTTAGTGTCCTTCTTAAAGAAAAATACCTCGTTCCAGCCTCGTTCCAGCCTCGTGTATCTGGTACTTTGTTTGCATTTAGCTATTTAGTAGCTGCTTTTATCCAGAGCCTCTACAATCAGTCAACATACCCTGAAAGAAACTGTGGGTCAAGGGATGTCTAAACAATCCCGGATTGCTTTTGCTTTCTTTAATTTCCCTTCTCTTAATGTGTTGGAGATTTTGCCGTGTCTTTTCACATCGGCAACTTAACAAAAAAAAAACAGAACAGTGAATATGAGTGCAGGAAGCTCTAGTTTGTGTTTGTGAGCATGAACAGATTAGAATGCACTTAGATAAATAATCAAATGGTTCCATCCAGTCCCTGTGAGCTTTATCACCATCATTCTCCAGCCTTTAAGTTCTATTTTTTCTTTAATCTCCATGTTTTTAGAAGTAGCATGTTGCTCATCCTATAAGCTCTTATGAGCTGTTCTGCCCGACGACCGAGCTTTGATTGGCCAGCCTGATTTTAACGCAGTAATTAGAACAGGTTCCGATTAAACATTTTACGCAGCGTCGCAGAACGTCAGTTTCGGAGTCGGTGTGAAGGATCGTGTTAATTAACGTGTTATTTTTCAAAACCTGATGTGTGTTTTTTCATCCATAAAAATCAGACTCGATGTGAAAAGGTCCTTAGTCTGATAAGAGCATAGTACCGTACTAATTTGTATCATAGTGTAAGAAGGAAGTGTTTTATGTTTCATATCTAACAATCAATACACACGCTGTTGCTATTATTATTTCTCAACCTTGTACTCCACGTGTGCACAAGGGTTTACTTCGGTTTCCCTTCATAAGCCAAAGACATGCATTGGGTTAATTGGTCGCTCTAAATTGCCTCTGTGGGAATCCATGTGACTGGTATTGATGTAACTTTGCTCCTGTCCTGAAAAGCCACTGATGCTGATGCAACGTTACAGAAATCCACTATTATAAATCCACTTTCTTCTTTATTTATTGCAGTTTCTGTTTTACAATATATTATTATATAAGCCCAGATACCACGACATGACTGAAAACCTTGAGGTGACCATGGCTCGTACCGTGATCATGGTGAGACCGCGTCCCGTATCGGCTGCGTCCTAAACCCGGACACATCTGGACCTTACGTTCATCTGTGTGAGTCTCATGCTCGTCCTGCCCTCTCCCCTCTGAAATAAGAGGCCTCTAACGTTAGAGAGACAGGGAGCCCCCCTTCTTACTCGCCGTCCTCCTCCCCCACTCCCTTCGTCCACTCACTCCTCTTGGGACCCGAGGGCCGAACAAAGAGCATGCAGGGCCAGTGTGTGCAGCGCTGGGCCCCTGTCTTATTAGAGAAGTCGTTAACGTGTCAGGATGATTAATTTCCAGAGGTGCATGGGGATCCCCTCGAGTCACATTCATTCTCTCCAACACGCACTTTCCTCAAAATACCACATTAGCATTTCCCATTAACAAAATATAGATATATATGCAAATACGATCCCGCCCCCTTTTCTGAGCCAGACCCCGAGCACTATAGGCTTCTTTCTTTTTTTAACCCCCCTTTTTTAAAACAGATGACCGTTTTCTTTTTCTTCACAGCTTTTTTTTTTTTTTTTTTTTATTCACTGAGGAAAATCCTTCTGGGAATTTTTTGTTGCTGTCCATCCGTATAAACACTTGAGATTAAACACACATGTGCACGGGGCTTGTGACGCGTGACGGCCGCCGGCATAGGAGGATTAACCGTGACCGTGTGTTAGCTACAGGAGAGGATGATCCAAATGACCATCGTTATGGATGTTTAGTCCCATCTGCACAGAGAGCCGGAGTCGTGCTCTTAATGTTTCGGTTTATTCCGACTGCATTCATTACTCACAAACTAGGTTGTAATAACTAGAGACTGGATTTAGAGAACTAATCTCATCTCAAACTTTTTGTATTCATAATGGAATAAATGAACATGATGACATTTTCTTTTGCACGCTTTTTTGCTCCTGTAATGTGGATGTGTTACCAAAACTAACGACACAATACAAAGACACATTCAGTGATCACAGGCATGATTTTGGGTGACCTTCTGTGCCCTTGAGTGGGTCACTGGTCTAATATCGCTCTAATACGCCACACTGGTTCCCACCGCCCAGTGGTGCCGTCTGACCAGGTGGCCATCTAAAAATCTACACAAGTAAAAGTGAAAAGTAGCTCGTATAAAATTTACTCAGAGTATAAGTTACTTAGTTACTTTTTTAACAGTGTGTCGGCCTCTCCCGTGTAGAGCAAAAAGGACAAGAGGATAAAAATATCTCAACTGGTTGTTTTTAATTAAAACACCTTTACAAATTAAAGTGCAATATAAAATAAAACGCAAACTAAAATGTCAACAAACGGCCAGTAATAATGTAGGGAGGTATAATGCGTCATTTTGCTCCCATAAACCATTTTCACTGCACTGAAGGTGGTGCATTTCCTCCACTGGATTGCAAAGTGGTCCTTTAAATTTGTCCAGGGGCTCACTTTATTTCCTTCGAGTTTGACAGGGTTTTGGTGTCGGCTGATTCTGCACCGCTGGTATCTGACTCGCCCGTCTCCATCTTTCTTGTGAATTTAGTGCCAATTTGTTCTCCTGCCCATCATTCACTGGAGTGTTTTGCGTTATTTATTTACACTTCCTTACTCCATAAAATAGTTACAGTAACGTGAGTAAAAGTAATTTGTTTCCACCTCTGTCTGAGGGAGGGGAGACCGGTCGGTAATGGTGTACTGCACCTTGTGCCTTTCAGGGACAGACACTGTGGCCCTGGTGACTCTGTGTGAATGTGTGAATATACTGTATATACAGTAGACAATAGTTTGTGGACACCCTGTTCCAACAGCTTTGTTCTTCTAAAAGGGCTTTTGGAAAATGACTGTGAGGTTGGCTTCTTATGTTAGACTATACAGTAAGCCCGGCCTTTTTGGCATTCCATTGCATTTTCAAGGTTTTCAAAGTTCTAATTCTCTACAGACTTTAAGGACTTGGAAGCAGAAACCTGTAAATGTGGGATATTGAGAGTCACAGGAGTATCAGTGCAAGCCATTCTACTGAAACTGTTTGTCTATGGAGAATCAGAAATGTACGCTTTATATTAGGAACGTGCTTGGTACAAGCTCAGTGATTCGAAGTGGTGTCCACAAACTTTTGTCTGTTTTGTGTACAGGTACTCCCCGACTTACGATAGGGGTACGTTCTGACAAAAGTAGAATTTAATTGTCAATCAAGGAGTTGAATTTATGCCGTATGTAGTAGGGCTGTGCTAAAAAGTTTCAGCTCCAAATATCGAATTCTTAAAATATGGGGTGTAAACTACTATCTCCGCTCCTGTAGATGGCGCAGTACAGTGTTTTAACTGGATTTATGCGCTGAATTATCAATGTGATGTTTTAAGACGACTCGGAATGTACACCGTAACTTGTATTTCTGCTGTTTTTACATTTTCAGTGAGCTATGTGGAATATCACAATAAGTGCAGTATATCGCAATGTATCGTGATATAATCGTATCGTGATGTGTTTCCAGTACCCACCCTTACTACATACTGTATGTTTACTGCAATAGCCTCAGTGCCTCAGTGGCCTCAGTGGAAAGACTATACTTCTGACAGTTACAGTGATTTCCTTACCTGACTCTGATCGACTAATGGGGAAAATACATACCTTTAATGACTTTGTTGGGGCAGAGACTTTGGTTTTACTCCAGTTTAGTTATTTAGCCATATTTGAGGAGTTGTTGCTTCTGATGTGCTTTCTCTGGGTTTGCAAATGCTGACTGTTGCGCATATTTCTGTATCCAGCCCCGGTGCCGGATCACTTGGCCTTTTATTTCTGGTAAATAAACATTACGGCAACACCACGGTTAATTGCCGTGGCCTCGGTCAGTGCAGTTAGAGGAACATTGCCATATTGTCTCTCCGCTGTGCCCTGCTGTATAATTTACACTCACTAATGAGCGGACCGGCGAGTCCCAGCTCCACAGCGTTCCTGCTCAAACGTGTTTGGCTCCACGTCAATTTTCCGCTTGAGCCACATAATGGATATTGTAGCTTTTACCTCAGTGAATTCATGTCCTCTTTATGGGCTGCGTTAATTTAATTACTGCACTCTGCGTTCATTAATGGCGGATTCGCCAAGTGAGAAACCCGGCCCTGTTTTTCTGCTCTTTCAGACCCTTCACAAAACAGCTAGAGAGACAGGCCTGTTTGGGGACCGTTCTGCAGAAAGGTGGTTACAAAAAAAAAAAAAAAAAAAGATATTACCATTGCCATAGGGCCGACCTTGACCTTCAAACTCAATTTGGCTATTAAACACAACCCCACCCTGCACCAGCGGGAATGTAAAAGGCTCCCGGTGTTGACCTTTAATCCCATTTCTTAACTGGACCGAGGACCCTGGTTGACCTTGTGACACAGGAAACCCTCGCAGGTTGCCAGAGCAAGCCCAGATTGGGGCCTGATTGACAGCTCAGCTTAGTTTATGTAAAATGGGGGGAGGCACACTTTTCCCTGTAGGGAACAATGCGGGAAATGAAAACATATGGCTACAGAGCGTTCGTTTGCTTTGTATTTACGCACCATTTATTCTCTTATCTACGCTAAGGGGCTGCCAATTTCTCTGCTTCATTCTTGTACAGGTTTCAAAGTGCAAACTTGGTGTATTTATCAAGTTTGAAATGAGCTGGATTTAGTTTTCTGTCTGTTTGAAACATTTTCTGCTCTCTGCAGGTCGGGGCATTAAATATTAGCTCTACAAATCCCATAAAAACAATTTGAATTTTTAAATAATGTTTAATACAGTAATAAATATCTAACTGATCAGTTTGAAGAGCAGCCTGTGATTCTGTTGACAGTACATGTTTCTGCATACAGGCTTACATTCTACTCAGTTTAATGCTTAACTCTTAAAATTTTCCACACAGGCCACATTAGAGAGGCTCATGGCTCAGATTTGGCCCCTAGACCTTGTGTTAGAGAGCCCTGCTTTATGGACCACCACATGGCGTCCACATGGTCCTGGTGTCCATCTTTGGAACTGCAGAATGGTGCTCAGCTTCGAGTTAAATAAGAGTTACCTAAAGATACTTAAACAGTGTGATGAATTGTTGTAAAATAACCAGAAAAAGCTAGAACATAGGAATTGTTTTGATTCAATTGTAAATATAATAAGATAAAATAATGAAACACTCCTGATCTGATAATGGGTTCATGTGGAAACTGCCACAGTTGGACTCTTGAGAGAACATGCTGACCCTGCACTTTGAAATTGTGCTGTACTGTATGCCGGGGTATTTTCATCCTTTAATTCTGTTAAGATTCATTTGTCTACATTAGTGACCTGATTTTTGCCGTGAATAAATTAAATGTACAGTGTTTACACTTTAGGCCAAATGTACTCCATCATCCAAGTCATGTTTCATATCTAAAATGGAGTCTTTTAGCTATACACTGCTTACACTGGTCTCCCTTTTCTTCTTCTTCCACACATTTTTGTGATGGATACGGCTCGAACCGTTTGACCTACAGACACGGTTCAAACGGTGTTATGTAGATAATCACACTGTGAGGTGTCGCTCCGATTTTGGAGTCAATCCGATATGTTGTTTTTAATAGATTTAAGTTTAAAAATTTTGAAATCTCCCATAGAAAAGCATTGACTGAACGTTTAGATTCAAGTTATAACTGACAAATTTTAAATCTCAACCGACAAAATTCAAATTTTAACTGAAATCTATGATGTCACCACAGAGCACTCAGTCTGTGTGAGACTCAGTGGCCTCTTGGTACATCTGCTGCTGCAAACACACACACACATTTACTACCAAGTACATCACACACTCATACACACATAAGCGATTCGCGACACCACACACACATCAACACACTTCCATACACAAACAAACAGGTGGCCAAAAGTATTAGGACACACAGCCGCACGAGGTCAAAAGTATTAGGACACACAGCCGCACGAGGTCAAAAGTATTAGGACACACAGCCGCACGGTCCAAAAGTATTAGGACACAATGCGCAACGAGGTCAAAAGTTTTAGGACACACAGGCGCACGAGGTCAAACGTGGTGAGGACAAACAGCCCACGAGGTCAAATTGTTAGGACATACACGACA
Source organism: Ancistrus triradiatus (assembly GCA_025084515.1). Taxonomy (NCBI): domain Eukaryota; kingdom Metazoa; phylum Chordata; class Actinopteri; order Siluriformes; family Loricariidae; genus Ancistrus; species Ancistrus triradiatus. Next base: position 670,243 of record JAJAGP010000060.1, on the reverse strand, counting down.
CACCGCACGAGGTCAACAGTGTTAGGACCACACCGCACGAGGTCAAAAGTGTTAGGACACACAGCCGCACGATTCCGCGACACACCACACACACATCAACACACTTCCATACACAAACAAACGTGGCCAAAAGTATTAAAGACACACAGCCGCATCCTATGTGAAGGGGAAACTGTTTCGCCGTTGACTCTGTCCCCCGTTCTTCTTCCCCCAGCCCTCACACTAGGTCAAAAGTATTAGGGACACACAGCCGACGAGTCAAGAAGTTTAGGAACACCAGCGCACGTGCCAAATTATTAGGACACTAGCGCACGATGTCCAAAGTGTTAGAGACACACATCCGCACGAGTGTCAAAAAGTGTTAGGACACACAGCCGCCACGAGGTCAAAAGAGTAGGCACACACATACGCGCACAAGTCAAAAGTGTTAGGACCCACAGCCGCCACGATTCGCGACACACACACACATCAACACACTCCTTCCTCACACTAACAACGGTGGCCAAAGGCTATTAGGACACACACAGCGCACGAGGTTCAAAAGTATATGACACACAGTTTTGCCAGGTCAAAAGTTATTAGGACAACATCAGCCGCAGCGGGCCAAAAGTATTAGGAACTAAGGCGCACGAGTCAAAAAGTGTTTTAGGACACACACCGCGCTAGGTCAAAAGTGTTAGGACCCACAGCCGCACGGGTCAAAAGTATTAGGACACCAGCCTCACAAGGTCAAAGTTTAGGACACACAGCCGCACAATTCGCTCGCGACACCACACACACATCAACACGCTCCATACACTACAAACAGGTTGCCAAAAGTATTAGGACACACAGCCGCACGAGGTCAAAAGTACTTAGGACACACAGTTGCACGATGGTCAAAGTGGTTGGGAACACACAGCCGCACGGGTCAATAAGTGTGTGGTACACACAGCCTGCAACGAGGTCAATCAAGTGTGTAGGACACACAGCCTCAGCGAGGTCCAAAGTGTTGGGCCACACATGCCGCAACGAGGCCAAAAGTTTTGGACACACAGCCGTTCGGCACGAGGTCAAAGTGTTTGGGACCACACCCGCACGAGGTCAAAAGTTGTGGGGACACAGCCGCACAGGTCCAAAAGTGTTGAGGACACACAGCCAACACAGTCCAATAAGTGTTGGGGACACACAACCAGCCACGAGGGTCAAACAGTGATAGATTGGCACACACACCGCACGAGGTCAAAATTGTTTTTGGACACACACCGCAGAGGTCAAAAGTGTTTGGGACACACACCCGCACAGTCAAAAAGTGTTTGGGACACGCACCGCAACGTAGGTCAAAGTGTTGGGACACACTCCGCAAACGAGGTCAAAATGTTCGGACAACACGCCTGCCGAGGGTCAAACGTGTTAGGACACACCGGCCGCACGAGGGTCCCAAGTGTTTGGGGGACACACACCCGCACGATGCCAAAAGTGTTAGGACACACACCGCACGAGGTCAAAAGTGGTGGGGGACACATTCGCCGCAACTAGTCACAGTGTTGGGACAACACAGCCTCACGAGGTCAAAAGTGTTGGGACACACAGCCGCACGAGTTCAAAAGTGTTGGGACCCCCATTTCCGCACGAGGTCAAAAGTGTTGGTACACCGCCGCACGAGTCAAAATTGTTGGGACACACAGCCGCACAGGTCAAAAAGTGTTTGGTACAACACACTCTCCCCCACAAGGTCAAAAGTGTTGGGACACACAGCCGCACGAGGTCAAAAGTGTTGGGACACAAACCCACACTGCTATATTTCAAGCACCATTGTAGTTCCTTCAGGAAATGTAGACCTAGTTTAGACTGAAACTTCAAAGCTTCTGTATGCGACAAAGCTTTATGTTTTTATTTTCTGAAGCAGGTTACTTCTAAGTAACTTCACTCAACAACCAGGGTGATTTGAACCCTTTAGATATTTGTAGCGAATTGTTCTGCATAAATATTATCACCTGAAGGTTTTTGGTTTAAATGAGAAATGTTATGTCTGGAGGAATTAAAACACTGCCATCTGTGAAACTTGATGGTGGTAGGATCATGGATCTAGTTTTGTTGCATCTGATGGCTGAACGAATTCTGAATTATAGCTGCAAATTCTAAAGGAAAATATCAGGATCTCAAGGTAACGACCCTAAGTATGATCTCATAGAACTGTGTTGATACAGAACATGTGTACAAAATGGAGAAGTAGTAAATAATAATGGAAGCCACTGTCCAAGGTGCTGAAGCGATTGACTCATGTCAGGACGTTTACGAAGGAAATTATTTATGGAGGGCTGTGTAACAATCAGAGTGTTACAAAGAGCGGGTTCTGCTCATGTTCTGGGTAGATAAAACAGAACTTTAGCTTTATTGAGTCAGATTATGAAGTACCGAAATGTGTAACGCTCACGGTTTCTCTCCACGGCCCTGTATTTTGTGCACGGAGTGCTGTTTCTCAGGGGCTTGTTTTCTATATTTCTGCATACGTATGAGCTAAAACAATTTCAGATTTTCACACAAGTTCTAAAAGTAGACACAGAACCCAATTGAGGGAAATTAACCAATATTACATATCTGTGAATGTGAACCTTTACTTTCGGTATCTGGTGTGCCCCCCTAAACGTTTTTTTAGCTGTTGATCAGTCCTGCACATTAGCTTGGAGGAATTTTAGCTTCAGCTCATATGAACTGTGCTTCAGGTCCTTCCACGACATTTCTATTGGATCAATGTCCGAACTTTGACTTGGCCATTCTAAAATATTGACTTTATTCTTCTTCAACCAACTTGGTTCTTAGTATCAGGTTCTCTTGAGATTATAATCTTTTCCTTTAGTATTTGCTGCTGTAATTCAGAATTCATTGTTCCTTTAGATGCCCAGATGCAGCAAAACAGCAAACCATGACCTTACCACCACCATGTTTCACAGATGGAATAAGGTTCTTATGCTAGAATGCAGTTTTTTTTTCTCCAAGCATAACTCTTCTCATTTAAACCATACATTTCTGTTTTGTTTTCATCCATCCACAAAACATAAACATTAACATTATTCAAAGTGAGAGAGGGCTTTAGTTGCTTAGAAGTTACCCTGGTTTCCTTTGTGACCTCGTTACTAGTACACCTCACTCTTAGAGTGATCTTCACTGGTACAGAGTCCTTCATGTATCATGTAGTACAGAATATTCAGGTTTAGTATGGTTACTAAAATGTCGTCGTCTTTCTTTTTTCCACAGCTGAGCCGATCGTGCAGGTGGACGGAAAGCCAAGTTGCTGTTTCTTCAAGTTCAGTCCCAAGCTCATGTTTACCAAAGTGCTGAAAGCCCAGCTCTGGGTGTATCTTCGGCCGCTCCAGCAAACCTCCACCGTCTACCTGCAGATCCTGCGGCTCAAACCCGTGACCGATCAGGGCAGCCGGCACATCCGCATCCGCTCGCTCAAAATCGAGCTCAACTCTCGAGCCGGCTACTGGCAGAGCATCGACTTTAAACACGTCCTGCAGAACTGGTTCAAGCAGCCGCACACGAACTGGGGCATCGACATCAACGCCTTCGACGAGAGCGGCAACGACCTGGCCGTGACCTCGCTGAGGCCAGGGGAAGAAGGGCTGGTAAGGACCCTCAGACCTGCTGCCCAAACCGGAGTGTCATTAGTACTAGCCCCTTTCCATTGTCAGATAGATGGGTATGACAGCCACACCGGAGAGATAATTACACTAACAAACTGATCACTGCATATACAGCCAATCAAACAACCGTATGTGTGTGTGTGTGTGTGTGTGTGTGTGTGTGTGTGTGTGTGTGTGTGTGTGTGTGTGCATGTATAAACATAAGCAGCATAAATGCTTGCCTAGAAAGAACGAAAAATGATAAATAGGTAAACTAGAAATTAAGCAATCAAATATGTGGATTATACCATAAACAATAAAGACAAACAATAAAGTAAAATTAAATAGAATAATAAAAATGCAGCAGAATCAAAATAAATAAATCAATAAGATAAATGGAAAGAACAGTCAGCGAATTAGATTGGGATACAAATATATTAAAATGAAATAAACAGGCAAGATGTGATAAGAAAGAATAATATTAAAATGTACATAATAAAATGATGAATATATGAAATGATGAATAGGTAACCTAGAAATGAATCAAATATGGGTAATGCACAATAAAGATAGTCAAAGAAATCAAATAAAATAAAAAAATAAAACTATCAACTGCAGCAGAATAACTAAAAATGAATAATAAATAAAAATAATAAGAACAATCTGCGAATTAGATTGGGATAAAAATATCTTAAATGCAATAAATAGACAAGATAAGATAAAATAATATAAAAAATGTCAATAAAATATATGAAATTATGAATAGGTAAACTAGAAATTAAACAATCAAATATGGGGATGATGAAGCAAAATAAAATAAAGTTACATTAAATTAAATAGAAAAATAAAATCACCTGCAGCAGAATATATAAAAATAAACAAAAATAGTAAGAACAATTGGTGAATTAGCTTAGGATAAAAATATATCAAAATGAAGTATACAATAAACGATTAAATAAGAAAGAAGTAAATAATAAAATACGTATATGAAATGATGAATGGGTTAACTAGAATATGGGAGTTATACAATAAAAATACAGTAAAATAAATTAAATTAAATAGAAACATTAAAATAAAACTATTACCTGGAGCAGAATATATAAAAACCAATTAAATAATAACTATAGTATAATAAGTAAGTGTAGTAATACAATATATTAAAATGAAATAAATAGACAAGATTTGATCAAATACAATAAAAGACTGTTGTAGCTCACTGGAGCACTGAAGCTAAAAGCAGATTTCCCAGTTCTATAAAAACTTTCTAACGTCACTTGAGTGAAAATCATGGCACTGTATGGCCAGAGAGTGATTTATAAATAAAAACATTAGCCGGTGTGTTTCCAGTAAACATCATAATGAGTATTAAAGGTCTGTAGATGTTGTCCAAAGATAAGCTCTGAGTTTTAATCCTGTGCTGTTCTCTTTGAGCCTAAGCATCAGTTGTTGGTATTCCTGGCAGAAGATGGAGGTCCAGATGGATAATTTAAAAACATGCCATCCTCCATGCCCCTGATTTTCCTGGTCAAGCTCTACCCTAAGTGATGAAGCTTTTAAGATCAGCTGCTCTGGACAGTATGAAGAAATTCGAAGATCAGGGGAACGGCGAGAGTTAAAGTAAAGAGAAACTCTGGGTCCAACAGGAGCCTTGGCACGTATTCTTATTGTTGGTCCTCCAAAGGGCAAGTTTGCTTCCCCAGAAATCAGTAACCCAACCCTTTGGACAGCAAGTTGTTTTTAAAAGAGAGGAAGAAAAAAAAAAGATCAGAGACTCTTTAGTGAGAGTACAAAAACAACATAAAAAGCGAAGAAAGAACGAAACTCCCCCTGGACCTCTTGTGGCTCTCTCCTTTCTCTTTATCCAACAAAGAAAGCAGAGTACAAGCTGACAGGATTTGACCTCGGTGGCCTCCCGGTTTGTTCCCCGTCTTGCTAACTCATGCTCGCGTCCAGCTGCTCGGCTGCGAGATGAGATCAGTGCTTTATGCGGAACAATGAAATGTCGAAGGCACTGGATTTACTGGATCTCTGGAGAATCGGTAGGTGCGCTCAGGTCAAGGTTAGGACAAAACCAGGAAGTCAAAGGTCAACTATAGCCTGCAGGATGCCAGCTTTTCAAGCTCTGACAGCTACCCGCGTCCCACGAAGGGCCTGAAAGGAATCCTCACATTTTTACCGAGTAATTAGATCCACCAGCCTCAAGTGTAGAGTGGATAGCTTTTTTTATATTACAGTCAAACTCAAATCTCAGTGGACCTTTCTGCAGAAGTGGAAATGACCTTTACCAAGGGTCTGACCCGACCCATACCATGACAGATTCTGACTTTTGGACTTTGTTCCTCATAACAGTCTGGATTTTTGTCTTTGGTCCTAAAAAAAGATCTGTGATACTGATGGGTCTGAGCACAACCCCCGTCTCCACTGTGTGATGGTCCATCCCAGATGCCTCCGAGCCCAGAGAAGTTGACGCCCCTTCTGGACATGGTTATAACATAAGGCTTCTTTTGGCACAGTAACGTTTTAAGTGGCATTTGTGAATGTAGCTCTGTATTGTAGAGCTTGATAAAGGTTTGATAAAGTAATCCCTTGTCCATGTGGTTCTATCAGCTATTGATGAATGATGGTTCTTGATGCAGTGCCGTCTGAGGGAGTGGTGATCATGCCAAAATCCCTCCAGATTCCTTGAATCGTTTAATGATATTATGCATCCTAGAGCGAGAAATGTGGAAATCCCTTCCAGTCTTTCTTTGAGGAACATTGTTTTTAAGCATTTCAGTCATTTTCTCTCACATTTGTTGCTACACTGGAGATCCTCTGCCCATCTTTATTAATAAGTCTCAGCCTTTCGTAGATTACTAGCCCTAAATTGCCCCTGTAACATTTTTTCGGGATGTGCTGCAGGTCTGACATGCAGGAACGGATGTTTACTAACAGATGAAATAAAGTTAATCAGGCACACTCACTGTTGCCTCCCTCCCCCTGATTTCCAGCAGCCGTTCCTGGAGGTGAAGGTTCTCGAGACGACCAAGCGCACGCGCCGAAATCTGGGCCTGGACTGCGACGAGCACTCGACCGAGTCCCGCTGCTGCCGCTACCCGCTGACGGTGGACTTTGAGGCGTTCGGCTGGGACTGGATCATCGCGCCCAAGCGCTACAAGGCCAACTACTGCTCGGGTCAGTGTGAGTACATGTTCATGCAGAAGTACCCGCACACGCACCTGGTGCAGCATGCCAACCCCCGGGGCTCGGCCGGCCCGTGCTGCACGCCCACCAAAATGTCGCCCATAAACATGCTCTACTTCAACGACAAGCAGCAGATCATCCACGGAAAGATTCCCGGCATGGTGGTGGATCGGTGCGGCTGCTCTTAAGGCGCCTGTCGCCCGTGCTCCTCCCTCTGCTCCCGAATCCTCGAGTGTCTCCCGTTTCTGCTCCCTCCCCTCACGTCACGGAAGAGCTGCACGCAGATCCGAGAGGCCTGGTTTAGCTCGTAACTGTAGTTCAGCCGATAAGAGTCCGCAACGTGAACGATGAGTGACAGAAGACCGGCTGGTGAGAGAAGAGCGAGACTTTATTTATTCCTTTTATGTCTTAGTCTTGTGTGTTTGTTTCTTTTTCATTTAGAGTCGTGAGATTAGATTTTTAAATCGGCTCCAAAGCGTTTAAGCCGTGCTCTAAGCCTGTTCATCCTGCCTTGTGCAAAGGGGCAAAAACACAACAGTAGGCGTCGTTTAGAGAACCTTAGGCCTCCTGCGACCGTAAGTGTTCGGACAGTGAAGTCAAATGGTGTTAAGATAAAGGTACCCACAAATTAAGCTCCAAAACATGGGCTAGAATTGAGAAAATGATCCAGTGTTACAGATCTGAGTGGTAAAACTGTGAATGTGAACCTTTGCTTTCAGTATCGTTAAAAAGGTTCGGCCTTTTCAAAACATGAACATTGTTCTTCTTTAACCTTTCTTTGGTAGAACGACTTGTGTGTTTAGCGTCGTCGTCTTGATGCTGAGTTGTCCTGGCCCAGATCCAGCAAAACAGCAAACCATGATACTACCACCGCCATGTTTCACAGATGAGATCAGGATCTATTTTATCTCATCATGCTATAAATTCAAGTCAGTCAGATTTATTTCCATAGCGCTTCTTACAACACAGCATGGTCTCAACACAGCTCTACAATTTTAGATGATCTTCTAATATCTAGGACCAATCCCAAATTGAGCAAGCCTAGGGCGACAGTGGCAAGGAAAATCCCTAAACGTTATAAGGAAGAAACCTTGTCAGGATCAAGACTCACAGGAACCCGTTGTCCTTGGGTGGCATAGATGATAAACATAAGAATGATATTAAATTCTCTAACCCAATAAGTCTGTAGTAATAGTTAAAAAAAAACCTAAATATTAAGGAAATGTTAACAAATAAATAAAATACTGAATAAAAGAACATAAAAAATACACAGAGTCACTTTAGGATCTTGAGTTCTCAGCGGGAAAATAGAATGTTTTTTTTCAATAGCCTTCTTTTTGGAGAGCAGTTTCTTTCTCCCTGTAACCCTGCCATGCACACCATTGCTGTTCGGTGTTGTCCTGATGGTGGCCTCATGAAAGTTATCACAAGCCAATCTGAGAGGCCTTTAGTTGCTTAGAAGTTACCCTGAGCTCCTTGATCTTGGAGAGACCTTTGTCGGTCGATCCACTCCTGAGGAGATTACACAATCAGTCTGACTGTGGGTTGGTTTGGGACTCCAAACTCTTTAGAGATGGTTTCGTAACCTTTCCCGGCCTCCTTTTTCAGAGCTCATTAAGAATCTCCTTTGTTCGTACCATGATGCACTTCCGCAGACATTTGCTGTGAAGATCAGATCAGACTTTGACAGATCCCTGAGGTTCACATACTTTTTCCACTCACAGATGTGTACCAATGGATTGTTTTCCTTCATACAATACATGACCAAGTATAGTGGTTTTATTTCATGTCTTCCATTTGGTCCTCTTCATCCATTGTACTTTTAGGACTCGTGTGAAGTCCGGTGACGATTTCAGATCAAATCTAAATAAAAACAGAGCGACCTTTAAAGGGTTCACAAAACTTCAAGCACTGCCGTACCTTCATATGTTAGTAGTTGCTTCCATTGAGCAAACACTGAGTCCTGAGTGAAAGAAAATGGTCTCTAAATGACAGGTTTGACTTCTGTCCTAATATCTACGGTTATTAGTTTCCTATTTATACTTTTCACATCTAAAAGTCTAGTACACTTGAGAAACGTGCCAAAAGAGGGTAAGGATGCTAAAGCAGACCCCCAACACACACACATGCACACACACGCACACACACACACAGGGAGAAGGCAAGTAACACCCGAGTGTGACATTCCCAGCAGTCCAGGCGCCCTTTCATTGCCACTTTGATCTCTTTTTTACTCGTCATCTTGTAAAAGACAAAAAGAAAAAAGAAGAGAAAAGGGGTTTTCAGGACTTTTCAATAAGAACAGGAAAAGGGGTTTGTCCAGGCAATCAAATTACGACCAATACACAGACAATACACACACACACACACACACACACACACACACACACACACACACACAGAGCCTGACCTTTAAAGTGTCACGACTGCTCCTCAATTTTATTGCAACAAGAAAAGATTGTGGAGTTTCTTCTTTAAGGCTTTCCATTGCGATAATGCTTTAATACCACACACGGTAACGTTCCTATATTGTCTGTTTAGCCTCTAATTGGTACATTATGTAATCAAGAGTCCTAAAAGGGATCACAAAGGACAAGATAAACGAGTCCAGAGTGAGTTCTGGGGCCTCGAATGAACTCGGACGAAAGCACAGCGTTGGATTCTCACATTCTGATAACGTCCTACAGTAATACAGTTCACTTTACGAAAAACGCAAACGAAGCAAGGCCTGCTGGTCCTTCAGATTACCATTCTAGGACTGCAAAAGTTTGCGTACCATCCTTGCGAACCTTTCGAAAGGCTCAGATGCACTAGCCGGTTTTTCACACTCATTAATGCTGGGATAAGCTTGATTTGGATTCACTGTGTATATTTAATGAGAAATATCATCTATTCGTTCATCGATTTGCTTCGAACAGAACGTCGCTCCCTCGCCCGTCCTTACTAGCCCTCCATGGTATGATGAACTTACAAAGTGCTAAAAAGAAAAAAAAAAGAAAAAAAAAAAAAAAAGAGCTAGAATAGAAAGCCGGACGTATTTTTTTTTTCATCCTCACTAGATGTCTAAGCAAAGAAACGAAAGCACTATGCTGTTGGATAAAGGAGACGCCTTCTGACATTATATATAAATAATATATGTATATAATTTTAAAAAAAGTAATAATAAAAGGGGTACAAATGATCCTTTCTGGGCACTCTACCTTACCAACTTTAAATTTTGCACTATGGGAATGGCAAGAGAAGTCGTGTCGTCTGTCTTTGTCTGTATCGTAGCTTCTCAAGCACAAGAGCTTGGACATGGACTGGAACGATCGAGGAAAACAGAAAAAAAACCAACAAAAAAAACACAAATAAGTTTCAAGTTTGAGTGGATGAACAGCAGCCGGACGTCGTTTTTCTTCACTGTTACTCTTTCTAAAGTGTTTTATCTTCTAAAGCGGAGGCCTGTGTCACTTTCTTCTCTTAAATCAGCATCTGCTCAGACAAACGATGATCAGACGATGGGACTGGATTTAAAAGTGTAGCCCACAGATCGACTCAAATTTAAGGAACAGGTCCGGTTTCTTTCAGTGTGAACGGAAAACAGAACGTGCATCGGGCTTTCGTTACAAATTCAAGCTGCTTCTGATTGTTCCGCCTCATTTACATCGTCATGGACTGTAAAATGTTCAACTTAAATCACCTTCTGTAAAATATTCCTTGTTATTTGCTCTGTTTCTGATGACAAATTTGAGAATTTGAGCAAAATGCAACTTTGGTGGCTCCCATTTTGCTCATCTAACACCTTATTAAGATTGTTTAGATATAATTATGTTTTAAAATCACTTTTCTCTGCTTAAAGGATTCGCTTTATACACACCGATCAGCCAAAACATTAATCCCTGTATACCAGGGATGTATACCAGTTACCCGATTTCCTAACCCGACACGGTTGCCAGGTCTGCCTATTCTAAAGGCTTCCTTTAAATAGCCTATTTTTTCCATTGACTGTGATGGATTTTTCATATGGGATCTGGCAACCACAGAATTAAACGCGGCACAGAATAAGGGCAGCGAAACGGCTATCAAACACTCTGTGGAGACTGAAACGCGGTACATACTTTAGAAAATGAAGAGCTTGTTTATTTAATATTAAAGTTTGTAGTTTGTCACATCTTCCTGTGAGATTATGGGCCGGTTGCAAAGTAGAAGTCTGATTATTTATTACCCGAGTCACGAAAACCCAAAGGTTTCCCTAGATCTGCTTGTAAACTCGCTGATCGGATTCCTGACACAATCTGATTTTCGGTAGTTTTCGGATTATTAAGTGCATCTAAATGCAATCCGTGTCCAGAATGGTTTGAGGAACATAAGAGTTCACGGTGTTTCCCTGGCTTCCAAATTCCCCAGACCTCAATCTGACGAAGCGTCTGTGGGATGTGCTCGGACAAGTCCGATCCATGGAGGCCCCATGTCACCATTTCATAGCCTATTTTAGGCAGCTGGTTTTAATGTTATAGCTGATCGTGGTATTTGTATACAGGGCTGTGCAAAAGTTTTGAGCCACCATTAGATTTGTTGTTTTAATGATTGTATAATGACCATGTAATCCTCTTTTCCACTGATCTTCATTCTGGTCTTTGTGAGCTTTAGTGTATCTTAGTTTTTTCACCCTGTTTCTCATCTGACAAAGTAGTTTCTTGGCTGCTACCCTTCCTAAAAGCATTCCTGATCAAGCTGCCAGATGCTGCTACTGCTTAAGATGCTTTAAGAAGCTGTTTTTTCAGATTTTTCTTTTAGTTTTTTAGTACTGCATACACACATCCTGTGTTTTCTGATTGCATTCTACTAAAGAGCCCGAGAAATAATTACATATGGTCTTTATAGCAGTGTTAAAACAATGATGTATCTAATATAAAGGTGGCCTAAGACTTTTGCACAGTACTGTGCATATCTGTATCTGAAATTTGTTCCTGTATTTAGAATTTGGTTTAATTAAGGTTAACACTGCCGTCCACACCATACTATTATTTATTGAATTTAGCAGTTTTTCTTCGGTCAGACCATCATTCAGGGCTCAGAGGTGATTGTTGTTGTCTGTCTTTTCAAATGTTGTTGGTCGTCGTGTAAAGTTGCTTTGGAGTTTTGCACGGAAACCCTGTGGCTTCTTCTGTAACCTTAGATGTTTAAGACGCTGTGTGTAGCATATTAGAGCTAAAATCAGCAGCAGCTTCCCCAGTATTTCAGTTCTTTTCTCAGACACTTGTACGTCAGCAGTGATTTGGATGAGATTTCTGCATGATTTAGAAGCGTTACCCGTTTGCCCCGATAAGTCTCCTGTGCAAAACTGAAAGCTCCAACATGTCTTATCTGTATCTGAAGGAGAATTCATTTTTGCTCCTTTACATGGAAAATAAACTACTACAGTTTAATTTGGCTCGACATAAAATCAGATCGCTGGTGAACTTGGATGTGTGAAGGATTTAACGTTTAATATTAAGGACCAGGGACCGGATTCACAAAAGCCTTCAGATTTAAGAAAGAAAATCTTCTTAAGAATTATCTTGTTTTTTTTCCATAACTCTTTTCTTAAGAACAATTCGAAGAACAACCAGTATTCTTCAAAACATTACGTTCCTCGATGTTTTCTTAACCTTACAATAGAATCACAGTTGACGAGGTAAGCATCGAAATTTTAGAAACTCTCCGTCCTCACCACACAGCTATTGTATTTTCCAAGGATTTTTTCCAGTTGGTTATTTCTTCCACCATCACCTCTATTTCTTGTTTGCTAAATTTGGTGAACATTTGGTTTTTGCTTGGAGTGGATTAAAATAAACAACGGAAAGAACAGCAACGATAAATACAAATTCCAGCTGCAAAATATGACAGCCTGCATAAGAACAGGAAAACAGATTTTCTTTCTGATAATATTTGAGAACATTCTTAAGAACTTCTAGTGGTTGTTAAGAACCTTCACGTCTTCTTATGAAAACGTTCGTGAATCCGGCCTCAGGTTCTGGATGTCTCCGCTGGCTTTCGCTACAGATTTGGAATCACTTCTTTCTCGGTTAGCGTTTGTGTTTGGAGTCGTTTAACTGCAGTGGGTTTGGGATGTTGTTTGGGTACGATATCGGACTGGAAGGTGAACTTCATTCCGACGTGTACAGAACTGTTCCGGGTTCCTTCTGTTCTATCGCAGTGCCCGATGCATGCTTACTCAAGCTGAGGAGATCGTCTCCCTGCTGCCCGCCATTATCAGAGGAAGTTTGGGGAGCAGCTTGGACAGACCCGGACGAGATAAACCCACGGCTTAACAGGACGCTCGCTTCTTTGTTCCGCCTCGAGTTCTCAGACAGGTTCTCCGCTCTGAAGAAACCAGTCCCTGCTGTTTTCCTTGTCGTCTCATCCACTTTTTACGTTTGTGTAGATAAATGAATTATAAATTTGTAGGTTGGATTTTGTGCAGATGAATGACTTTGGTTTCTTCTTTGTTTTTTTTTTGTTTGTTTGGTCTCTTTTTCTACAATAAATCGTTTATTTAGCCTAACAGAACGTGCTGTGATTTCTCTACTACAACCTAAAAAGCTGCCATTTTGCAGAGGAAGCTTTCCAGCAGTGTCGTGCTGCAAATGTTCTGTTTTCAGAAATGTTTTCATATTTCTACAGGGTCAGATTTACCAAGAGAACATCGGGTGGTGCAAACATGCACTGGAATTTTTTTTTTTTTAACCATACTCAGTCCATGTAATTGAACCTGATCAGTACTCCAAAGCAGTGGGCCGAGGTCATCTGGTGTAAAACCTCATGCTCCTACATTGCTCTACAGAATTATAGTTCCATGTTCTTTCAAGGCTTAAATTTTAGTTGTGATCATCTCTCTTATATTTGGACTGCAGTAATTTATATAGAACTCGGACAAATATACAAAACAATACATTTAGAAATACATTTTAGACAGTAAAATGTCTAACATCAGTTTAGATTATTCCTTAAAGGACATATTTGCTCTGTACTCATCATTTTCGGCTCTCGACAAGCCTTCTGGAACGAATGAACGATGAGAACTGAGGTACCACTTTGTGTATATAGAGAGATGGACGGATTTATAAACACACACACACACACACACACTTTATAGCTGCTCTGCACTTAGAAAGCGAAGGTAATATCTGATATCGGAGAAGCCAAACAGATCCACAAAACCTCGTGAAGGAAATGGACGCCGCCGCCTTAACCTTCCGTTACAGCAGGGCTTGCAGGTTCAGGCATCTTTTCTCTGCAGGGCGGCTACGGGAACATCCGGATACTAAACTAAAAGACCATCCCTGCCACCACACGACTCCGCTTACACAGGAAACAGGATTATTCCCCGAGCTAATTGGCGAAAGCGTAAGCAGTGGCCCGGGGCCGGAACTCCACGTCGCTTTGTGCGAGCTTTGTTTCGCATCACGTACGGAGGCAGCATGACCCAATTAGCGTCACCTGATGATAGCAGGGCCTCTCATCAACCTAATTTAGAGGATTTAGAGGACAAACGAGCTCCTTAGGGATGCAAATGAAGCGAGGCCACCCACCTCTGGCCTGCAAACACTGAGGTAATGTTTGTAAGCACTGCCAGGAGGTGCGGGGTTTCAGGTTTTATGGTGCAAAACAGGGCAGGACGGCCACGCCGGGGCACATGGACGATCCACACACACACACAGTTTGATTCGACTACGTAAGTAACCCACATAAGAAAAAGCAGAGATGATCTTTAGGTCAGCCGGCACCACTTCAGCTCGAAATACAACATTACTGCTCACCGACGCTTTTAAAATAAAGAAACCAACGGAAAGCATCGACCCCAAACTAGAGCTACCCTAAAGAAACTCGGAAGGTGTTTATTGTACACAACCTAAGACAGAGTGAATCAAGTACATGTTGATATAAAATGATTTAAAAAAAAAAAAAAAAAAAAAAAGGCAAAATATCAGTTCATTTCACACATTCCCAAAGCGCTCGGCTCTTTTCCGTTTCTTGGCCTGAAACATAGGAAAAAAAATGGAATTACATTCTTACCAGAACTAAATCAGGCTTTTCCTCCCATTTAATCCCATGCTCTTGAAAGTGTGTTAGGAAAAGTCTTCTTAAATGCATTTTTCTAACCTTAAAAAAAGTTAGACTTGCTAGGTATTAGAAGTCTAAGTGCTATTCTTGAAAATACTACGTTCTTAAATGTTTTCTTTTCCAACCATACGAACAAAAAAAATTGAAAAACAAGAGGTATATTAACGCCGTCCTTCACACCGACTCTGAATTAGAGCCTGTTCTAATTTCTGCATTAAAATCAGGCTGACCAATCAGAGCTCGGTCGCCGGGCAGAACATCATCGAGAGCTTATAGGACGAGCAACAGGCTGCCTCTAGAAACATGATATGAAAGAAAAGATCTGGTGGAATAGAACTGAAAGGCTGGAGAATGATGGGACGATTTTTCACTAAAGAAATTTGAACACTTGGTTTGATGTTTTTCGTCCTCCGGTTAAACTAAATACCCCCCCCCACCCACACGACTGAAAGGGTGTAGTAAGAGGCGAGATCTCGTACCTCTGCGTCGTCGGCTCCGAACGAGGACGCGGTAGTGACGATTCCAAATCTCTCCTTCCTCTTCTTCAGCTTCTCATCCTCTTCAACCTGTACAGAGAAAACCATGAACAATCTAACAACGGATAGCACACAGCCTTCTGTTAAAACATCGTACTATACGTGGTGCAAGCTGCCCGAAGCCTCAAACCGAGCTCCAGATTAGACAGACAGACAGACAGACAGACCTCTGCTCACGGTGTAACAGTACGAAAAATAAACATGGTGCCAGTTCTGCGTTGGTAAATTGTTCCAAAAACACAGTTGAGGAATGCTCGGAAGGCAGGGGCCAAACCGAAAAACAAATGGATGAGGTGGGGGGAAACGAGGTCATGGGTCACCAACAAGCCAAGGTATGCATTTAATGATTAACAGCTCTGTGGCTGGACTGGGTTCACCTACAAGACTTGTAGCACCGGGACGAAACGTTGTTGAAATGCAGGGTTACACAAAGTGAGGGAGTTACAGTCCTTATTGGGGATGCACCACATTCTGCAACTGAAATATTTGGACAAAAATGGCAAAAAAACAAACATGTTTCTGGAAGCAGGACTGTACAGGGTGGGTTTTTCACATCTGCATCTTCTTTTTAAAGAAACTCATTTAGGAGCACCTGAATGAAACGAGATCTTGACCTGAATGCTTGGGTCTGTCTCATTACCTATTGAGTGCCCTTGCTGCCTACTTCCTGTGGGGGGCTCTCTATAAAGCTTCCTAACCGACAGTAGAACAATAAAACTGGTTAATGAGACAGAATAGCGAGTTACTGATTACATCAGCGATCATTTAAGAACGCTAGCAAAGTTTTACAGGTCTGGATTCTAGTCGTTGCTGCTTAATGAAATTTGAATCTTCCCTCAAGGCTTGTTTTTGGAGGAACATCGTACCACAGGAGGAACAGACCAAACGCAGACAGGAGCTAACATGAGGACATCTAAGCTCTTCTGTAGCAGATCTGTGGTTTAACACATTTCGCTGAAACTGGTCATACATTTAACTGATTCAAATGAGCAGGAGTCAAAATATCAATAGGTGAAATTTATAAAAAGTACATTTATATAATTACATGCATATTTAACACCTGAGACTCCGAACAACAGGTGCAATGGAATTCAATCATTTTAAGTCTTCCACAAGCTTGCAATTAAATTTTATACAAAATGTAGTACAAACTATTTAAGAAAAGTATGAAGTTTTATTTTCAATAAGGAAAATAAAAGATGGTCTTGCTTGAAAACCAAGACAAAACACTTTGGGTATTTAATTCTAGCAATGGTGAACAAAGTGGCAAAATTAACAAACCTATGAAAAATCGTATTCAACCTTAGGCCAAATGTTTCATTTTGTTCAGTTTAGGCCAGAAATGTCAATTTCGGTGCATCCCTAACCCTAGTTCTAAAAACACACAAACCCCCCAAGAAAAGTAACTTTCTATGACAAACCATCTTTATAACACTTCACAGGATAGTTTCCTCAGTGACTGCTAATGCCGATAACCTTTATTGTTTTGGCCTTGAGAAGTTACTTTGCTGAGCTTTACTGATAATCCCTGAAATCATCCGCAGCTCTGGATTCTAAAATCAAACTAACAATTTTTCATTCCGATTAAAGACAGACTTAGCTGGACTTTAAATTCTCGTTACACGATTACTATAGTTTCTGACCTGTGGTACTTGTGGACTGTGTTTGGGCATCAAGTGACTTTTATAATTCCCAGTACAATCTTGCAGCTCCACCCGCTGGTTTCAGCACACATTTAAGTTCGCATTCATGCACTGGGATTTGTTTTTGTTTGGAACCCCTCGTTATTAGCGCATCATCAGGCCGGACTGAGAGTGGGCCAAGAGCCCGAGGCCTGTAGTTCTTGGAGCGGAAATGTTCTGCCGCAGCTTTCTGGAAACGAGTTATTTTGCAGCATGACTTACGAAGCGGGGCAGCGTTTTTCTTAAGCCAGGATTTGGCTGAATAGCTCTGTGGGTCTCCATAGTGGTTGAATCCAAAGCAGCAAGCCCAGCGTGGCCTCATCTCCCTCAGCATTCATACAGTGCAGGCCAATCTCATTTCCATCTCCTGAGATCATCAAGTTCATTTTGCAGCCCCCCAAAGCCTCTCTCTCCTCTCATCATGTTTTCTTTTTCGCCTCCTCAAACAATATTGGGCCGAACGCAGGGCCTCTCCGAGCCTATTCACGAAGGCTTTCTAGAACAGATTGAATTAGTGACAGTTATTCAGACTAATGAGTAAAAACCCGCTGAGGCTCGCAACGAGACCCGGTGACGTTTTCCTGCATGTTAAGTGCGCTCCGGCTCGACGCGGAAGCGATTCAGATGCAGAGATAATCATTTGGAGACGGTCGGTGTGCCGAGCCCAATTCAAACTTCACATACAATAGGTTTGTTATTCCGACACCGCTGCATGGGGAGAGGGAGGAAATTTTTTTTTAAAGCAAACGTAACAATGAGGCGTTTGAGTGCCACTCGATCTAGATGTCGCTCTGTCCTCCGTGTAATTGGCTGAACTTGTAACGACGTGACGTCACGACTCGCATTGTGCAGAAAGCCGGGCATATGGTGCGCGCGAGCGTGCGGGCGCATAATCACCGCCAGACAAGAGGCTATTCTGCCAGCTGATAAAGCCCGAATAAAGCTCGGAATGGAAGGAGCAAGAAGTGGCCTGAACGCACAGAGAATCGCACACCCGAGATAAACCCGCGGTGATCTAGAAAAACCAGCAAAGCTCATTAACAAGAGCCAGGAGCCGAGGTTCGTCACCCTCACAAACCAAATGAAACCAAGTCAGCACAGTAGATCAAACGTCCTGGGTGTTAATGGATTCACAGCTCGCCCCAAGAGCAAGAATGATGAATCAGCTTCTGCCTGGGTTTTATTTGATGGATCAGTCAGAAGTGCTATGGGAGAGTTATACAGCATCAGCAGCTTCGCCGGTTCCATTCGTTCTTACTTTCCTCCCAACGCGCAGAAAGACGTCGTTTGCTGGCGTTAAAATTCACAAAACTAACAAGAGTCTATTAGCCAGGGGTTTGGGGTGTGCATTGTTGGAATGATATTCAATTCAAGATCCTTCCAGGGAGACGTGAAGGCACAGATTAGGCTGTTCTAATCGTTCTTTCATCCATTCATTCATTTTCTTATCCGGTTAATCCTTTAAATGTTCAATGTATTCACAATGACATCTCTGAGAAACTGAAAGCTGAAAATGACATGCAATGTATTGATCTTTTGTGAAAAAAGATGATCAAGAGAGGAAACAAGTTATGGAACAGCCCATTTATAATATTTAAAAACAATATCCAAAATCAAAATCAATCCACCACCCCCACCTCCTTAAAATAAAACATCCTACAATAACTATATTTAATCGTCTAAAAGCAGCTTTACAACAAGAGCCACAGCCCCAGTCGAGCAAACCTAGGGTGACAGTGGAAAAGAAAAACTCCTTAAAATGTTATAGACTCAAAAAAAGAGACTCGATTTTAAACACACAGATGCTAAAAAAAAACAAAACAAAAAAAACATAAGTATATGGAAGAATATAAAACTATAGAATATAAGACAATAGCTTACACTACACATACAGATACTACAATATTTCAGAGATTTGTCTAAAAGCAGTTTCAGAACCATCTAGAACCATTACCCCAATCGAGCAAACCTAGGGTGACAGAGGCAAGGAGAAACTCTCTAAACATAAGGAAGAAACTTTAGGAGGACCAAGACTCAAAAAAGGGACTCATACCTTCTTGGCAAGCTACATTTTTTATATATAGTGGAACCTCGGAATTACAACTTGTTTGAACTCGAGGTTCCACTATATAAGAAATAAGCCCAACTACCTAAATAATAGTTTTAATACATAGAAGCTAAATGGAACAATTAAAATAGATAAGACTCAAAACGGGAGGCAACCTCCTCCTAATGCATTCATAGCAACACCAAAAAAAGCAAGAACATATTTAAAGAAAACGTAATAAGTTCCGATCGAATAGATTCCATACAGACCTCTGTACTATCAGTGAACTACTAGAAATAATAACTAGTTCTGAACCTGTAGAACTGCCTGATCCAACCACAGAGCAGATTGGCCTGAACCTGCAGACTGTCAAAGCTTATCTGGACATCACAGGTGAAGTGAGGTTAAAAGTCATGGGTGCTCTGATTGGGGGAGGGGAGGGGGCGGGACGGATTTATATCATGGGCCTTAGAGTTGAGTTTAGGGGGTGGAGCAGAAAGTCCTCGAGCTCAGAAACGTAACGTAACGTCCAAAAGCGACGCGGTGACGCTCGAGCTACAGGACGGGCGGAACCCAAATAATAGAAAGTGATGAGCTGGAGGGGGGAGGGGGAGGGGGGCAGGGCATAACGCGGCGATTTGCAAGCTGTCGAAGAATTGCGTCGGCCGCTGAAAAAGAGGGGGCCCCTTCTCTTGTCCACTACGCCGCTTGTCCATCCCCCTTCTCGGCCCCCCGGGAGGAGGTGTGCTGCGCCGCGGCCTCACTAAATCAACAGCGTTATAATGATGTGTCACACTTGACCCCGCGCGGCTCTGCTCGCTCACGCGGGTGTCAGGAGCCACAATGGGCGACCTTCCATCTCGCACGTTTTGATTCATGAGCGATCCCCGGCCTGTCACCACAAGATTACCCCTATCAAAATGCCAACGGTTTCACATGCACCCAGTCCGCTCACCCCGAACCCTGCGGGTGCACGTCTCACGCCAAACCGCACTCACACGTCACCAGACCGTCTCAAGCCTAGGGCGACAGTGGCAAGGAAAATCCCTAAACGTTATAAGGAAGAAAGCTTGGGAGGACCGAGCCTCAAAAGGGACCGGACCTGCTCGGTAAATGATAAATGTAAGAATGGAACCAAGTCATCAGTCAGAAGTCTGTAGTAAGAGTTACAGTTAAAAAACACAAAATATTGAATAAAAATCACAAAAACATGCGTATCGGCATCATTTAACTCAGTACAGAGCCATGAGAAGGCTTTAATACCACCACAGTCGCGTTCATACAGCTTGTGCTCTGCTTTCATGACGTACCTTCTTTGAAACGGAGGAGACGTTCATGCCAAATCGCTCTGCTCTCTTCTTCAAGACCTCAACATCGACCTGAGGGACGGACAGGCCGTAAGGACTTAAGTGCTAAACATTCCAACAGACTCACAACGCACACGCACTATGATACGGAGTGCCGGGGGGCACCCAATGCACCATCTTTATCTTGGGCAAATCAGCAGTACTCTCTGAGCTCTGATCAAAAGATTAACAGACTGAGAACAATGTGTTGTTGTGTCACATTTAACAGAAACCAGACTAGTCTGCTATGCTACCGTTTAGTTTATGGACCGCTGGAGCAGCAGAAAGCAGCGAGGACATTTCAGTTTGTAAACGCTAAGATCATTATGTAGAAATACGCAAACCAAAACAAACAAACTTTCTGGGTTCAGATTTGCTTCAGCCAAGGACTTATTTCTGGTCTGTATATTAAATTACACCACAGTTAGTTCCGACCCGACAATCTGACTGGCTGAGAGACGCTCCGGCCATGCCACTATTGCACTCTGACCGGCGCTCTATAAGTATTACTCCACGGCATACACACGTAACCTAGCAATGACGCCCCCCCATCGGCCGATATTCAAGTGCAAAGAGAGACCTGGCTTAGATAAATGTTCGTTTAAGTTCAGAAATTTGATGTCTCATTAATAATTAGTTTTATCAGCAAAAAAAGTGACTCATTATATATCGGCCATCAATCTCCCTGCTCTCTAAATATCGGCATTGGCCATAAAAACCCCATATCGCTCCACCACTACTACTAACACTGCGCCAAGAACATTTACAATAACGCACATGCTAAATCAATACTCACATTCGTCTTTGAGACAGCAGAGGTTCCTGTAAAACAGAACAGCAAGGTCAGGTCAGAAATAACATCCCTAGAGCTCCGAGTTTGTGCATCTGAGGCTCACGCACCTTTGGAGGGAACCGATGTTTCTGGAATTCCAAACCTGGTGAGACAAAACCAACTGAATTAAACTTTGGGCTTAATTCGACTCCTAAGACACTGATTCACCTGGACAAGTGCCCAAGCGTTATACACCAGAGTCACGCTTAATTTTGTGACAGAGTTTGCGTTATATTTGCAATAACGGACCATTTAGGTTACCTGCATTATGCTACAGATACAGGCAGCGCCGCCTAGTGATCGCACTCACCTGGCAGCTCGTGCAGCTTTCTTGCTCTCTGTGTTCGGGGGCATGTTGAAGCGTTCCGCCCGTTTCTGCAGTCTCTGAAATAGAAACTTAGCATTTAATTTCTTGAATCAACATGGCTGAAGTGTTAAGACACATTCCTCTTCATTTGGGAGTTAAATATAGCCAGAGACAAAAAATAGGGCACCCAGATAGAAACGTGGGATCGCGGCAACACTCGGGTGATTACAGGTGTGGTCTGATTTGATGCTGCCACAAGAGGGCGTAAAAGTGCTTCCCCTATAGTGATGCCCCATGACAAAGCTCTCAGAAGCTACTTTTGGCTGGTGTAGCTCTTGGTGAGAGATCGCCGACTGCCAGACATGCCTCTGACACTTCCCTCTCACCACCCAAAAGGAGCCTCCGAGAGCCTTTTTACAGGGCAGCGCTATAGGGGAGGCACTTACTTTTGTAATAATAACAAACAGAACGCACGTGACATGGTCCATCTCGATGCACATTGTGCCATGACGCATCGTTACACCCCTAACGAAGTATCAGTCTTACATCGATGGGTCACAGCGAATAACAAAAGAGCACAGACTTGCATCAGCTAATCAAGACTGAGTACTTAACACTATAATATTGCAGCTCATCCCATCAATCCTATAAAAAAAAAGTAATGGTCAACGCCCCAAGTGCAGAGGGCTTGAGATACGCCCCAAATTCCTTAAATCAAGATTAGTGTCTCACATTATGCCTTAACTTTAAATTCAAGATTAGAAAAGTACCCCATTAACTAAGCTTTCAACAGCAAAGCATGCAGTGAAATTTTAGCATCATAATGGATACACACTTATGACTCAAACACACACACAAATGCCTACAGATGGCAAAACATGAAAATACCAGCAAATAAAATCAATCTGCTAGCGTACATGTCAAAATTATGGAATTTACTACACAGCTAAAACACCAACATTACTGAGTGTGTACAGAGTGTGAACTGTTTGCATGGTGTGGGGTTAAAGCATGATACCTCAACAGATGATTCAGAGAGGTTGATTTTAACTACTTTAGTCTTAGCCGGCCTGCAGAAAGAATAAATAAGCATTAAGTACACAAAGAAACATAAATTAACAAATAAAAATAGCAAAAACTACACAAACCGACAGTTAAACCTGCCAGAGAACGAAGAAAAATATAAATCAAGCATTTAGGTAAAAGTCTAGATTGACAGCTTTTCTTCAGGTGTCTTCGTACTTAAGGAGCAGAATTAAGCTGATACATGACCTCAGATTTAACAGAGCACACGTTTTCCTCCTGACTCATTCACCATCACTTGTTTCATTATCACACTTCTAAACGTCCCAAACAACTAACACACAAGAGATCGATCCCTAAATTAAACCTGACAAAGACCTCGAGTCTGGGCTTTTGAAATCTTGAGTTACAGCGCCATCTGCTGGGGACAAACCTTCCAAAAGCGTTCTTTTATACAACACTAACGATGACGGCATAAAGTCTAACAACGTTTCGTTTAACGTCCACAAATAAAATGGGTCTGGTTTATAAGGCGGGCTGTTACAAAGACCCACTATTCTACCAACAGAAGGAAATCAGAGTGAGATCCTGGTGTTGGAATCAGTCAAGGATCCTGTTATAATTCCCATACATTTGTTAGCTTTTAATGTGAATGTTGTGAGTCAGAAATGTTAGAGTTGGAGTTCTGGAGCATCTGCAGCTCGGTCGGGTTAATAAGAGCTGGGCTTAACAGATCCATAAATGAAGCTCCGATCAGCCATGGATGGTGTTTAATGAAAGAGGCAGAGTTTAACACCAGGAAATCAGCAGGAAGAGAGCTGCTGATGCTGTACAACTCTCCCGTAACATTTCTGACTGATCCATCAAACCAAACCCAGCTAAAAGCTGATCATGCATTTTTGGTGATGGGACTCAAACTGATCTTCAGTCGAGCTGCGACTCCATTAAGAGTCCAGGACCTTTGATTTATAATACAGACTTTATTAGGTTTCTCTGATCTGGTTTGTAAGGATGATAAAGCTTGGCTCATTGGAAGGATCAGGCTCATCATTAAGAGCTTCATCTAACTCATTTAAACCAAAATGCTTTCAAAGATTTTATAAACTCTTCATAACTCTTTTACTTGTATAATTATAACGCTGTTGCTAGGTTACGTGAGTACGAGATGGAGTAATAGCTGAAGAGCTTCGGAGTGCCATGACCGTGCAATACTGGCACTCCTTTATAATTACATCACAGCATCATCAAAAGACCATGAGACTATGATAATGTCCATTTCGATCGATGACCTCTTTGACAGGACATGATGCGGATGCTAATCCACTGTGAATGTGGAGGGCTGACTGTACATTATACAACAATACTTACGCACAGAATATACTTACTCTTCAGGCGCTGCTATTTCTGGTTCAACCACGGCCTCAGCTTTTGGGGAGGCCTCCTAAAACAGTCATGTAACTATCAGGTCACACCATCTACAGCATTACCCTCATAACGTCCATTCAGGTAGCACCCGATCACATACATCCAATCTTATTCATTATTAGTCATTTATAACCAGGAACAAACAAACTGTTATTTCATCACAAATCAGAGCTTAGCACAAAAGTGCATGAGATGTTTAATAAGTCTAAGTATTACCAAATCTTTTTCATTCGTGCACCGATTCAAACACCAACAAAGCGGCCTTATAAGGACTAAACATGCACGGTGAATCATGGCTTACCTCTGGAAACTCTGCCAGCACCTCCTCCTCATTGACGTCCTCCTCTGTAAAAATAACAAAGGTTAATTGCATTCCGGAGCTCAGTTGCCTCCACCCTGCATTCAGCACATGACTAGGTGGGTATTGTTTGCATTTTTATCCATTCTGACTCTTATCGATTACAAAAGGGGGAAAAACTGCAGAATATTTAGGTGTAAATAATTTCAGTACTTCTTTATATTTCAACTTCAAAAGGACTCAATTATACATTAAGCTCTTTCCTTCCCATTTAAACCAATAAGCAAAAAGCTTAATGTGATTTAATGTACTAAAACAATGACACAAACAACAAACGTCTCAATTATGACTGATCATGAGTCGCTGACACGATGAACCTGTGATCCAAAAGGAAAGCAATCATTTATACATTAAGCTTTGTCACTTAGAGCAGGTTTAAATATGAAGATAAATAAGATTCCTTTTGGCTCGCAGGTTCATCATTTTAGCAGAAATTCATCAAAAGTTCATTTTTCAAGCTTTGTTCACGTTTAGTGTTTTAGACTCTCCCGCACTCTAATGCAGCATTTGAGCTAGCAGAGCGCACTTGGTCAAACCCGGTACTGCTGAAGCTCAGTATCATGTTTGAGTCTTTATAACGGATCAATTTTCCTTTTCGCTCTAGCTTTAGCCATAGCGTATCAAAACAAAACAAAAAACTTTCACGTACCGTGCTCGTCGATATAAGCCTGCAGCCGAGCAATCAGATCCCCTTTGTTCCCCTTCACCTCCAGCCCTCGAGAAGCACACTCCTGCTTCAGCTCAGCCAACTGCAAACGCACAACACACATTTACATCTAAAACACGGCTCAGCTTAAACCCTCGGTATATTACCAACGATCGTTACATTAGGCAGTGTGCAACAGGTCACATTTCAAACAACGCAACTCAACCGGCTTGTCAGGAGTAACACCACAAATGCTACAGCCTTAATTTTTAACATCTACAACTTCCATACTCGATTCACATGTATGATTCAGTCACAAGAGTCGATTCATTGACTCGAGACCCTAAGAACTGGATTTTCCTCTATTTATTTGTAAAGGTCCTATTGTAAGTAGTACTCCTTTTTGTGTATATTCTCTATATCTTATAACTATGTAAACTGGTTCACACTCACTCGTTGAGTCTCTGGTTCATGTGGCTGACCTTCTGGATCGTTGCTAATACTGTCTATCAAACTAAAGTATCAAGCCCATCATATCTCTTAAGTGTCCCGCTTTAACCTACACAAGGTCGTAGCAGGACATCACATTTCCTGTAGACACAGCATCATTAGCATATCGATTGTTTTATTGTGAAATTACCCTTTATATTTACATTACAGTAATCTAAAAAGACTACAGGACTATGCTAATGTCCGGTCAACGCCCTGGCGCACAGAATGTAATGCGAACACACAGAAACTACGGCAACTAAACAAACGTTTATATCACCATCTGACTTCCTCATGGATATTCATTAAGAACCGACTCACGAATCAGAGTCGGCTCATTATCGTTATCGTATAAGAATTAGCTAGAGAACAAAAGTACATGGATTATTTTAGTTTAACTAACCAGCCAAGATCAGTCTGTGTTATAGAGTTCAATAACAATGTAGACTCCAGCTAAAGAAAGTATTTTATGAATCAGAAAACAAAGGCCGCTGTTTATTTAACGTTAATCAGTTAGCATGCAGGCTAACGCTCTGAAGAAACAACTTCTGAAAGGGAACGGGCAACAAAACAACGGCCACCGAATTCATCCATGCGCCTGCCTTACCGATCAAACTGATAACTTCGAGTCCTAAAGGTGATCAAATATTTAAAAACAAATAGGTAACCGAGATTATTATTTACCTTCAGTTTATGGAGTTCAACCACTTCAGCCATCTTCACTGCCGTCTTCTTCTTCTGTTCCGCTCGGATTTAACACCGCGTCTACTGGGACCCTGTGTGAGTAACATCGCCGCCTGCTGTTCGCTCCGCGTAATAGCGCCTGCTCACAGATCGTGGTTTATCTTAACACTCGTTTAAAAAAAGTAAATGTAAATAAACGGCAACGACCGAAATAAAATTATAAAGGAAAACAACATAAAGCACGATTATAAAGAACTACATTTTGTTGTGTATATAACATTTAAATATTACATGTTACCCAAAGATACACTAAAACAAATAAACTAAACTAGCAACATTCCGAAAATACAAACAAAACGCTTAAAATAAAATTCTTCCCATAACAAAAATGGAAAGTAAAATCCCACCGCCGACAAGATGAAAGAAACATCTTAAAAACTATCAAATTGTACTGAGTTGGTGATCTGACGCCCTCTTGTGGCAAAAACGCCAACTTGAGTTTAAAATACACCAAACAACACGGAAAATAAAATATTCTTTAACATTTAATAAAGTCTTATTTAATTTGTGAAACTGCGTAAAAAACACCACCACCAAAAAAAAGAATCCCACCACCAAATACGATAAAGTGTTATTCAATCCCATAAAAATGCTGTATTTCTGAGTTGACGCCCTCTTGTGGACAAATGACGGAATGTAAAAAAAACGTATAAAAAGTCAACGCAACTGAATACAAATGGTGAATTTGCGCCCTCTTGTGGCAACAAGAAAGAATTCGAAAACACCACCACCAAGAGTAGGCTAAGGAAAGTGAAAACAAACCGTACCTTTGTGAAATTGCGTTCGGCGTCAAAACTAAAACTCAAACGAAAAACAAGACTGAATACATTATAGAAATATTATTGAATATAATCGAATCGTATTCAATGTTGTATTAAATTGTTTGGCGCCCTCTCGTGGCAACAATAATGAACTGTAAGAAATACACCAAACGTCAGAAAATGAAAAGTGCTCACTTTATTCTCATCTCTTATTTTCGAGCCTGTGCCTGTTCCCTTGTTCTGTAAAATGGAGGGAAGAAACCAGCATGCGTTTACATTAAAAAACAAGTTCATAAGCACACACTGATTATCAGTTACACAATAATGACAACAAATACACAGAAATATAAATGTTGTGTGAAATAACAGCAAGGTTTCTGTGTTCATTCAGGAGCAGTTGGATCCTTACAGGATGTATTTATGCTAAGGTTTCGGCACTCTCGGTGTAATTATGTTTTGTTGATTTTCAAAGACATATGTTAGTATTGAATCTTTGCCAGAACAAAGATGACACATTTCTGGACTTTGTAATGCGTCATTAACAAGCAATCAGTTCTAAAAACGTTTTATATCAATATGTTAATGTACTCATTACAGATTATTTGAGTTTTAATAAATCGGCAAACGTGACGTATTCAATGGGTGCCCAAACGTTTGCACAAGACTTTAGGTGTGATATGCAAAGCCTCAGGAGAGAATTAAATTGTTTCAGAATAAAGTTAATAAAATGTGATTCTCACTGATTTACTATAGGACTTCGGCCATACAGCTAGCATAGCTAGCTAACGTAATGTTAAATAAATTACCATGTAGTAAACATTTACTTCGTTAGCTGTATATAAAACACCAGCATAAGACAGTGGACCTCTTATTAAAGATGTGTCATTTTATCTAATTAAAACCATTTTCATACCAAATTGAAAGTTTTATACCACAGCTTCCCGGTTCTTCGTTCTTCGTCCTTCGTCAGGCTTAGAGCTGTAGAGCTGTGTTTAGACATGAATTTTGTTTTTTTGTGGACAGTATTTGTTCCTTAGATAAAAAACCCTGTCTCATATTAAGTTACTGTAATGATGCCTTGTTCTGTACAAGTTAAAGGAACTTAAACAATCACATAAATGTGTTCCGTGGACCTTCAATCAAATAAAGTGCTGCTTCTGAGAAACAACGTCAGGACGATATTTAACTGCCACAAAGCTTTAAACAATATAAAATTACATCAGCACTTACAAACTCGATGCAGTACAAACCCATATACAGAGCCTCTTTTACAAATATGCTTAAAAACAAATTTCCCCAAAAACAGAACATCATATACACCTTTTTTGTTCCAGTGTAATAAAATTCAGTAAGTCTCCAGCTGGAAAAGTCCTGATAGATGATACACAATCTTACGTAAACGTGTAAATGAAGTTACACAACAACATCTGCAGGGAATAATGTGTCATGTAAGGGGACAGCACTTACGCTATTGCCCCCGCATTGCAACTCATTTCTGCACTATTTAATGCATCACTAAATGATCGGCTTAGTTCTTACCAAAAACCTTAATGAATCGCTGACACACTTTCCCACAATATGATTTAAAATGTGATTTGTTCCTGCAGAGGTTTAAAAAATTACGAAACATGCCAGGGATGGACAAACATTGATGTGTCAAACGGTGATAAATATGAACCAGCAGCGTGTGATTAAACACAGCAGGCTCCTACAAACTGAATACAGGTCATTCATGAGTAACAGTAATTTCACTAAAGCTGCTTTATATGTAACTCTAGAGAAAATGCTCTCTTGTTTTCTTCCCGCGGTGCAAATGTTGAAGCATTTCAGGACAGCACGCACGCCTCCGGATTATTCCCGTCCCCGCTGCTACCTCTCAGTTCCCTCAGTTCATCTTCCGGCATTCCCGCGTACGGGAGCTCGTCGGGAGTCGAGGATCCGGGTGAGAAATCTGCCGGGGCGTCCTCGTATCCGCTGCTCTCGTCGTTGTCCTCAGCGTCAGGAGCTTTTCCGCTAATTTCCTCCACGGCGGCCGGGTCGCTGTGAGCCGCCTGATCATTTCCAGCCTCCTGATCCACTGAGCTTCCCTGTGAAACAGGCTGAGGCTTCGGTTCAGCAGGTTTGGACAGATTTGGGTCAGATTTCCTTTGTTTGAAGAGTGAGACCAGAAGTCCTCCAGCAGCAAACAGTGCAGCAGGTCCAACAGGAGATCCAGCAGGAGATCCAGCAGGAGATCCAGCAGAAGGTCTAGCTGGGGATCCAGCAGACTCTTTTGGCCTGGACACAGTCGATTCTGGAACTGTGACTAATGATTTGACGTCTGTTTCTGTAGATGTATCTCCAGAAACAGCAGGAGAATCTTTCGCCCCAACAACCTCAACCTTATCTTCTACCACACGTTCAGCTGGAACTGAATTCTTCTCCTGTTAAAAAAGATTCACACACATTTGATTTCGTAATTGAATGGGGTATAAAAGGAGGTGATGCAGAGGCCTAATTCCCTTAGTCCTTCATAAGCACGCAAATTTGAAGAATACATGAAGGAAAAAAATGCAAAGTCTGCTGTCCTTCATAAATGAGATTACAAAACCAGCTACAGGTTCGAATACGTCCACTGTTACTAGCCGTGTTTGGTATGCATCAGGGCGTTGGCTTTGAGAAGATCTGTAAGCTACGTCAAAAATCAGTTGCTATTAAGGACAGATTGACAGATAAACTAAGACTAACGCCATCTGTTTTTAGTTGAATACTCAGTTTTAAGTAAGTGAATATGTGTTCTCCTTAGATATTATTTGCCATTTCATTTATTTTATATAATTATTATTATATTCTACAGTTATTATATTCTAAAGTTCTCAATTTTATTATATTCTTCATAACATTGTATTCTCTTTAACTGATTATAGTCTATATTTTTATTTTATGACAGTTACTTTTGAAGTTTTATGAACACAAACAACAAAATAACCCTAATAAAAAACTAAATTCTGTCATTTAATTCTTAAGCAATTTTAGTTTTAGTTTTTCTTTCCCTTTAGTTTTAGTCCTTTTTTCCTTTTTGAACTTTGTATTTCAAACTTGGTAGTGTTATATAAACTTCTTGTATCATACTCTCTTAAGGCAGGTTATTGAATTGTTGTGGACCTACTTTTTGGCGGAAGGTATTGGTGTCAGTATTAAAACATATTCGGTATGAAATTCAGGGCAAGAAATGTACTTTGTTTCTTTAATTTGTTGTAAAAAAGCTGTGGTATAAACAGAATGTTCGACTGTGATGATCTATGGTACTCGCCTTCGGATCGTGCCTCCAACCAAATCACAGCTGTGATGTTATTCGTGAAAACACACTCTCTCTCCTGTTTTATTGCTTAATTACATTATATTTAATCTATTTACTTGAATTATATTCTCTATTTTCAGTTCTGTTTAGCTTCGGTGTATTTAAAGCAGGCTAGGTCTCTTTTTGAGTCTTGTTCCTCCCAAGGTTTCTTCCCTGTCACATTTCAGGAGTTTTTCCTTGCCACTGTCGCTCTAGACCTGCTCAGTTAGTAATCACTATAGAAATAAATTTAACTTGACTTAGACTGAAGAACAAATTGGGAACAATAAGAGATAAAAATAATTAAAAAAAGGGGAGAGCATTAAGGAGGCTTACCAAGTCTCCAAGTCTCCAATTAGACACTACCCTGATGCCAACAAACATTCTGGAAGTTCAAATTATTACTGGGGGTTTTGTCTAAATGTAAGTAATAGTGAGGTGGAACTTCAGCCGGTGTTGAACACACAACACAGGAAGTTATGTAATTCCCCCCAGAGTACAGGAACAGAATAGAGAAGTGTCAGTCAACAACAGATGAATGAAACTACTACATTCAGTCGCCTGTTACAGAACGCACAAGGAGTTCAACACACATTCAACAGACCTGCACAACAACACATAAGGGAAATTTAAATGATTTAGCTTTTACACTGAAATACAGTCATCTCCTAATACCTGAGCACTACAGGCATATTTCAAAATTCATCTTATTTTAATTAATTTAATTATTTTTTTATTTAATATTATATATTATAAGTAATATTTTACATTACTAAATATGTACATATGTAATATTTAAATGTAATACTAAATATGTACTTATCTAACATTATACTAAATATAAAACAATTATTCAATTGTATTTAAGAATAATATAACAGGAACAGGGCCTCGGGTGGTGCAGCGATCGAAGATGCTAGCCCAACTCTTGAGGGACCCAGGCTCTGGCCACATCTGGCATCACAAGCAGACACAATTGGCGTCTGAGGGAGGGGTTATTCAAGGGATTATCATCACCTCTCCCCAGCCCAGGACACACTTTCCAAGACACTGACGAGGAAAAGCTCAAGTTCAAATGTGTACAAATTTTTGTGTAAAAATTCATATTTAACTGTTTTTTTAATTTATTACCAATAACAATAACAACAACAACAATAATAATAATAATAATAATAATAATATTGCTAAATAAAACCTAAGTAAATTAATTAATGAAAAAAATAATAGGACATAATAAAACATAATAATAACTTTACTATTACCACTACTACTAAATTGAATGATTATTAATTATATAATAATAATAATAATAATAATAATAATAATAATACAACTAACAATAACAATGAGAAATGCAACTAACAATAAATGAATGAATGAATAAATAATAATAATAATAATAATAATAACAATAACAATAATAATAATAATAATACAACTAAATAAATATGAAATAAAGAAATTAATTAGTAAAAGATATATATAATACCTTACCTACTTGTACAACCACTAAATAAATAATAATATTAATTCCACTCTCGCTTCTATTACCAAATAATAAAATATTTATTATTGGCACTACCGTACATACCAAAAAACATAAATAAATACATTAATACGTTAGTAAAAATAATACCATCAAATAAATAAGTATATTATTATTATTATTATTACTATTATTATTAAAAATAATACATTTTCTACCTCCGCCACCACAAGATTAATTAATGATTTATTATTATTTAATAATTAATTAATTAATAATAATAATAATAAATATTTTAACAATATTAATTACAAATAAATAATAACAATGACAATAAATATTAATTAACGAATTAATAATTAAAAATATATATAATTGCAACCTTTGGTACAGAATGCTGTATTTTCCGTATATGATGTAACTTGTATGCACTATATATTTAATGATATGAGTGCATTAATGATAATTACAATAATGAGTCATTCCTTTTTGTTAATCATTAATTGCTTGCTCTGTAACTTTTATATGTCTCTTGATTATGGTGCTTATTATGTAGCGTTCTGCAATTAGAGATAAGATTAAAAGTGTAATTATCTGAGTATTCTGAGTATTAGGCATTAAATGAATCACAAACCGACGTGGCTACATAGAGTTTAGAGCCTGAATCATCATATACAGCCACAGCTACAGGAAGCGTCCTGGCTCATGTGTGACTTTATTAAATTAAGAAATGCAGAACTTTCTGCGTGCTGAAGGGTTATGTAACCAGGCTGATGTTCCTCGTTCTGAGTGTGATTATATAAGCGTCTTCATCCCCCTCACCTCCTTCAGTCTCTCCACCTCCTGCTTCAGCGTCTCCACCATTACCTCCAGCTTCCTCCGTTGCTCCCTCTCTCGCTCCAGCTCCTGCAGAAACACACACACACACACACGGTCATTTATAAATAATCCACTATAATATTACAGTCAAACTAGAGCTAAATATGTAGGATGCAGACTGTAGTAGCTATAAAAAGTCATCTAGAGTAATGTGAGAAGTCTCTGATGTTAAAGCAGGACGTGTTCAGTGTTTGTGCTCTATAAGATAAACACAGCGCTGTGTTGTTTATACCGTGCTGATCTGATGGTTCTCCCTCTGGATCTCAGCGAGCGCCTCTTCAGCTCCCTCAAGGGCATCTTGGAGACAATCCAGCTGGAACATCAACACGCCCTGGTGCCGCTCCACACTCTGCAGCTCGGCCAAACGCGCCTCGTAGTCCTCCTGCAGGTCCACCTGCACCAATAAGATCCTCAGTAAACAGAAAGATCTCAGCATCTTGATTCTCCTCCCTGGTAACTGTGTCTGTTTGGAGTTTGGGAGACTCGTCTTTTGACCATGAGACTCCCTAAATCTTACAAAATTACGCCTGTCGATGGAACGGATACTCGAAACGTTCCAATATTTGATAATCTGTGTTAGAGAAGCAGCAGTTACTGACGAATACTACAAATCAACATATCATCAGGAAGTAAAGAAAACAATAAACTGTTGTTATTAATATACCATTAAAGAAATAATACTAATAATACCACTACCAATTTCATTACTAAATAATAATCAATTTATTATCGCCACAAGCACTAAACATGTAAATAAATAAATATATACATGCCAAGATAAATAATAATAATAATAATAATAATAAAAATAATAATAATAATAATAATACCTTTATTACACTAAAGAAAAAATATTAATATCACTACCAATTCCTTTACTTATTATTGCCCCAACCACTAAATATACAAATAAATAACCAAATTTACAATTTACATATGTACATAAATAATAATAATAATAATAATATTAATAACAATAATTATAATAATAGTAATAATAATAATAATAATAATAATAATAATGCCATTATATAATAAATACATAATATTAATTAAAAATAAAACATTCTATACTACCATTACCACTAGATTAATTAATTAATAGCTAATATTTAATAATTAATTAATAATAATGCATATTTATTAATGAACTATATTAATCATAAATGAATAATAACAACAAATATATTTTTCTTATAATATATAATACATTATAAGAAACATATAATATATTAATATTTAAAATATAATATATTATATTTCATTTATTATTATTATTATTATTATTATTATTATTATTATTATTTTAATATATTAATATATTAAAAGGTAAATAATATTTTTTTCTTTCTGTTACTACTTGTACAAAAAAACAACCACTGGTATAAATACTGTATTTTCTGTGCATTGTACTTGATATAATTTGTATTGTACATATTTAAAAGTACGTTCATTTCAAAATGAATAATTCCTTGTTGTTAAACATGAACAGCTTGTTCTGTAACTTTACTTAAAACAATACATACACTTTAACTTTATCGGTTCTGTCTGCAGATAAACAGCAATTTTTGCAAATTAGCTCCGGAAAGCAGCTCCAGAAAGTCGTCAGTGCAAAATGAGTCGCGGACTCCACTGAGACCGAGGGTTTAATTATAGAACTATGACTCGTACCCTAGAAAAGCAGAGGCATTGAGACATCTAAAAAAAAAAGTCTAGTCTTACGTTTTTTTTTCTGACAGTGCAGATAAGAGAGGTGCCAAAAATGGCCGGTGTGACATGCAGACATTTGAATCTCACTAGTCACAGAGTTTAATGTGTCTAATGCTTTACACTCGAGCTCTTCTCACCATTTGGTATTTCCTCTCGTTCTGCTCTGCTAAACACTTGGCTGTTAGCGCACTCACATTCAGCAGCCTAAAGACACTCCAAACGAGGGGCTTTTACTTAAGTGTGTGTCCATTGAAGCAAAGCTTATGTTCAGTATATGAAGTCAAATAATAAGCAGCTCTCAATAACACAGGCATTTACACATGCTACACAATCCAAAAAGGATGCAAGAATACCGGTCATCATTTCCTACTGTAATACGAAGGACATGGCAACCATAGCTACAGTGGAGCTCAGTGGGTTTAAAGACCTCGTTTAAACTGCACATTGCACAAGTTATTTTCTGGGACTGTGGTTAAAGGTACTGGACTCTGGATCAGAAGGTCCAGGGTTCAAATCCCACCTCTGCCAAGCTGCCACTGTTGGGTCCTTGAGCAAGGCCCTTAACCCACAATTGCTTGCATTGTAAGACTGTATCAACTGTAAGTCCCTTGGATAAGGGCATCTGCTAAATGCTGTAAATGTAAATGTAAATTTTCTGCCTTTCACCTGGCATTATTTAAAGTGTCCTAGGTTTGCTATAAATGCAAGTTATTTATTTTCTACTTTTTAAGGAATTTGCTTTTCACATTAAAACTAAAGTGTGACATTTTCATAAAACATTTTTATTTCAAGTTATGTGTGCTATGACTATGATTGGTCAAAATATTCAATAATTAACCATAAATAGTTCCTTCTCCTGTGAGAAGGAGGGCAAAAAGTTCACAACACAAAAGCAAAATAACCGTTCCTTAATCGCATCTGAGGTAACATGTTCAATTAATTGTGATGCTGATCTGAGGTCATATCTCCCTGCACTAATGCTGAGGTCTGCAAATAATGTTATGAAGGAAAAGACAAAGAATATTAGAGTATAACTACCACAGCTGTGTTCTCCGCAGGCTCATCCTCACTCTACAAATAGAAAATGAGGACAAGATTAAAAAGTGCATGTGGTGCAAAATACAACATTAAGTGATAAACCACAACTGATGACTCATTATGTCTCTTTTATTAAGTCTACAGTTAGTTTACATTCGTGCATCTGTAATATCACATCCACACAAAACATTAAAATAAAAAAAAACACAGACAACGCATGAGTTTCCTTGAGATAGAAATGCTTGATGGAATGGTTCTAACAAATTCAAGGCAAATTCAAGGCAAATTTTACATATATACATATACATGATGTTTCAGAAGTACTTTTCTCAATAAAACTCACAAAAAAGTCATATATTACAGTATGTAAAGTAAACTTGGAGAACTTCGCGGTTGTCAAGAGGAAGTGAGGACAGATCTTGTAAGTTTAATTATTTAACTATGGACATTTTAAACCATATGATGCAGATTTATTATCTTTTATTGCATTGGCATTTTCTGCTCGTTTTTGGTTCCCAGAGTATCATGTCAAGTTAAGCTATTTTCTTCCAGTGTTTATATTATATGGGTAAATATACTGAAATGCTTTTTTACATAATAAATAGCACCTGTCATGATGTCTGTCTCTGTCCTGTTTTGCCCTGTCTTTCTCCATATCCATTTTCTGCTTGCCTTTGACCCTTTTTTTTATTTTTTATAGTATCATGTCAAATTAAGCTATTTTCTCCCAGCTACATATTTAAGCTATTTCCTCCCAGAGTTTATATGGGTAAATATGCTAAAATGCTCCTTTATATCTACATAATAACCGCCATGATGTCAGTCTATCCTGTTTTGCCCTGTGTCTTTCTCGACAGTCCATGTTCTGCTTGTCTTTGACCTTTTTGGTTCCCATAGTCTCATGTCGAATTTAACCTATTTTCTCCCAGTGTTCATACGCGTAAATATACTGAGATGCTCTTTTACATACTAAATAATAACTCTTACAATGTCAGTCTCTGTCTTGTTATCTCCATAGTCCATTTTCTGCTCGTTTTTGACCCTTTTTGGTTCCCATAGTTTCATGTCAAATTAAGCTATTTTCTGCCAGAGTTTATATTATATGGGTAAGTATGCTGAAATGCTCTTTTACATAATAAATAATAACTGTCATGATGTCAGTCTCTGTCCTGTTTTAACCCGTGTCTCTTGCCATAGTCAATTTTCTGCTTGTCTTTGTCCCTTTTTGGTTCCCACAGTCTCATATCAAATGAAGTCATTGTTTATATGGGTAAATATGCTGAAATGCTCTTACACATAATAAATAATAACCGTCATGATGTATTGTTTTGCCCTGTGTCTTTCCCGATGGTCAGTTTTTGCTTGTCTGCTCGTCTTTGAACCTTTTTGGTTCCCATAACATCATGTCAAATTAAGGTATTTTCTTCCAGCCTTCATAAGGGTAAATATGACGAGATCCGTTTTACATCATAAATAATAACTATCACAGTGTCAGTCTCTGTACTGTTTTATCCTGTCTTTCTCCATAGTCCATTTTCTGCTTTTCTTTGACCCTTTTTGGTTCCCATAACCTCATGTCAAATTAAGCTAGTTTCTTCCAGTGTATATATACTCCTCTGCCTTTTTTTGTTCTTTTACGTATTCTTTTGTTTTTAACTACTTTATATGTATTTCCTTGTTTTTACGTCTGCTAGTGTAAAGCACTTTGTAAAATGTTGTTTGAAAAAGTGCTCTTTAAATAAAGCGTATTATTATTATTAAGCTTATTATTTTCAGATTCCTTTTTCTCTGTGATTTTTTTAGTATTGTTTTGTTGCTTTCTTTGTTTATCCTCGGTCTCGAGTCTCACACTCAGTGAGAAAACACGCCTGGTTTCTATTGTGTCATCGTTTTTGCTTTGTTTTAGAAGAAGTAGAACAAAAAAACACTTTCACATTCATGTTTTCGTTCTGGAAGCCTCCTTTCTCCCTGACCTCGATTTCTCCCAGTACATTTAGAAACCGGATCCATCCTTAAAGATAACAGCCGTGTACAGATTTCTGGGTCATAAGGATGTTGGGTCGGTGAATAAAGTGGTTAAAGGAAGCATCAATAAAGAGCATTGTGTATTAGCAGTGTGTAATGCTGTAATTGAGCATTACGTCTCAGTTTGTGTAGAGGCCAGTTCTACATTCAGCCTCCATCTGGTAGCTCAGTGTGCTTTTTTGGAGCTTAGCTGATTTTCTGGCAGGTTTCTGTGCCACTCGGTTTGTGCTTCCCTGTCAGAATTCGTCTTGACTGTAAGAATTAACCTTGCCGCTTAACAGGAATGAGATAAGCCCGAGGTATGCGAGTACATGTCAGAATATTTCAGCCTGTCCTACCAGTTTTGTTTGCTGAATATGTTGGCAGTCTGCTTTATCTGAGGCGGCACTTTGGCCTACATTACACAATGTGCACAGCCTTGGCCTGAGTTTCTGGAACAGTAGAAATGCCCAGGAAAAGAATCCAAACGCAACTGGCACAATGTCCATTAAGTAAAAGAAATACTCAGCAGCTCTTGCTGAATGCGTATTCATTTTCTCAGACACATTTTCTCAGGCATTTTGGGCCTTTACATTCAATAAGTGCGTTTGCATGCAATTAATAATCCAGTCATAATCAGATTTCTGCAGTTATCTGAGTAGTCAAATGGTCATGCAAACAGCATACTCTGATTTCTCTGGTCCAGAAATCAGATTCAGAAATTTTGAGAATTTTCTCATGCATGTATCCCCTTACTCTGATTTCAATCGGTCTTCCCAGTCTGCACATGCACGCAAACGTAACCGATAGAGCGTAGAGCTGTCACAGAACCCTCTAGTTACCAGGTCCACTTATTTTCCATGACTTTGAGCTTATTTTCTATAAAGTTGCTTGCAAATATTGGTAACCTAGTTGGTTTTTAGGGCTTGTTTCTAAAGTGTACAGGAGCTCCCCGATTTATGATGGTGTTACGCTCTGTAAAATGTTGTGCGTTAAATGTTTCGTAAACTGAGGAGTTTAGTTATAGATATACTGTATACAGTTGTACCTCAGTTCTCGACCACCTCGGACCATGTCGAATTCGGTTTTCGACGTATTTTGAGGAGAAAGATTTGTCTAGTTCTCGTTGTTCACTCGGTACTCGGCGCACTTGCTTCTTGCGAGTCAAGTCACACGACTCGTCTCAGCTGACGCATTGAATTCTGCAGTTATCGGATTATTCACTCAGCACTCAGTGACAGCTGTGATCATTGTCAAAACTTTACTTTCCATTCTGTAACCACATGAAGTGGGTGAAGTTTCCTGTTTCTATTTTACATGTAAAGGAAATTCTGAATGAAATGAATTGGCTTGTTATGTATTGCATAACAGATTGGTATGTACACAACACTGTAATTATACACACTCAAATCAGACCTACACTTTGACCCTGTAATTAAGAGCAGTAAAGAAAATAAAAGCAAGATTGTAGTGGTGGTTTCTTAAAAAAGGTACAAGCACCTAATATGTATTTGGACCACCCCTACGACGGGCAGTAAAGTATGTTCAGCACTGGCACTGCCCTCATAAAGGAGTCGGTTTATTCTCATCAGTTAGGTAAAACTGCTTCCCATGACACACATTGCAGAACTGTATCCAAGCAGGTATTGCACAAGGGTGCGGCAAGTGCTCAGACTCCGCCCAGGAGAGGCGCGACTCAAATTAAATAAACAGCAAGATTAATTCCTGAAATCTGAGGCATGGCCCAGTGGATACCAAACACTTGATGCAGATTTTCACCTGACTTCCTCTCGTGTCTCCTCTTCGGAGAGATCCACATCTGCTGTCTCTGCGACTTAAGCGCTTGGGCGTCTCTTCAGCCTGAAACACAGACAGATTACATGAGATTCACATTAACGGAAAGGCAATACCGGCGATACTGGAGTGCGCTGAACGAATACGTGTATTTGCAGAAGACTTCACATTACAAAACAGACAAGCGCTCAGTAAGAGCTATTAATGATTAATGACGGTTATTTTGTGACTCTGGTTTTGATTAACTAAGGATTAGACGTTACGTATGTGGTTAACATTAATCATTCTGTACGCTTGACCTTCTCTCACAAGGTATGTGACAGATAAAGTTAAAGCATCACCTAGGAACACTTTCAATATGATAACATTATAAAACATAGCATACTGAGAAAGGTGGTTTAAGTGACTTGGCATGGACTTGGCATGAACATGGCATGGTTGTCACGGGCTTTTCACACACAGCACCATCTCTAGGGTTTAACAGAGAATGGTCAGAAAAAGAGAAAATATCCTGTGAGGAGAATGAACAGACTGGTCAAATAATCACTTGTTATACCCGAGGTAGGAAGAAGAGCATCTCTGAACAAACAACACATTAAACCTTGAAGCAGGTGGGCTACAGCAGCAGAACAACACACCGGGTGCCCCTCTTGTCAGCTAAGAACAGGAATCTGAGGCTACAATTCACACGGGCTCACCAAAACTGGACAATAGAAGACTGGAAAAACATTGGCTGGTTTGATGAGACATTCGGGCCAGAATTTGGAGTAAAGAAAAAGCCCTGATAGTGTTATGATCCAACATATAGTAGTTACCATAAAGAACAAGCCATGATAACATGACATTGTTACCACTTACTATATTTTAATTAATTAGTTATTACATTATTATGCAACAATTTCTTCATGTTTTAGCCCACTTTTTCCAGATGAGGGTGACTTGCCCTAACGAACACAGGGTACAGGCATAAGTGTGCCCTAGACCGGTCGACAGTCCATCTGAGATCTGGGCTGGGTCAGGCCTAACGTTGCATTCCCCAACTGGCCAACTCCACAACTGCCAGCTGTGCTTTCATCTGATTGCAGTCTGGATTGGAATACAGTCTTTGCAAAGTACACAAGAGTTGGTGGTTGGTCTCCACACTGCACCTTGCAAGGAGGAAGCAAGGTTTCTGGAAAGGGTTCAAGCAGAGCTTTTCTAATTGTAATACATGAACCCGTTAGGATATCTAAATAAATGAGCGAATTTCAATAGCAATGCATTTTGCCCATACACTCTTAAATAAGGGACTCAAGCAATTACGCACCCTAAATGACTCACAGTCTGTCCTTCTGGGTGGACCTTTAAAAGTTAACCCTTTAACAGGACAGGTTTTAAGCAGAACCTCTTCAGAAGCCAAATGAAAACCGAGCTGTTCATAACTGGTTTCTTTTCCCAACAACATCCCATTAAAGTTGAGTTACACGACAGTGGTTGAAGCGGGGAACACAAATTAAAAGGAAAAGTGTCCCTTTAAAAAAGTTTGGCACTCTTTCCAGCCCTTATGACAGTCCTTATCGGATTTCCAAACTTTGACTTGTTAACGGTTTATATTTAAGTTCGTTCTCAAGCATAGAATAATCAAAATACGCCATCTGGTCACGGGGTAAAGTTTTGCATAGTACTTTGTAATGAAATGGTGACAACTATGTATGTCTGTTAGGTCTACTATGCCGATTACAATACTAAACGCTGTTTATTTGTGATTATTTTCACAAAGGAAAGAACAAAAAGATTCAGAATCGTGAGTCACGAATTGCATCGTCACACCAAAAGATTTCTCAACCAGCACAGCCAGCCTTACATATCATTTACTGAAGACTTCACAGACCATCTGAGTTCCTCTGTACATTCATCCTCTGATTAAAGTAAAATCAGATTACATTCGGGTTTTATTCCGATCTCCTAACCTCTTGTATGATGTGTCGGAGCGACTCTTCCTCGCTCATCGCGCGAGAAAGGATCCGCTTCCTCGGTGATCCGGATTTCTCCGTCGTGTCCGAATGCATCCTGGAACAAGTGTAACCTCTTAAACCCGAATAAAACAGATATTTTATCCGAGACTAACAGCAAAACAAGATATCTCCAGCACTTCCAGTGGGTGTGCAGCAGCAGGGAGGAGGCGGCAGACTGAATTCAGTTACAGGAGGGGCTCAGAGATCGGACCGCTCTCAGGGTGCGTTACAAATCGACCAAACATGACCTTCCCTTCCTCCCTTTCTCTCGACAGAGCATTTGTGTCTTTCTGGTGTCTCTGTATTGAATTAAATTTCTGTTAGAAGTGGACTTTCAAGGTTGGACGCTATTTGTAGTACTGCAGCCCCAAATCAGAAAGTTGGGACAGAATAGAAAATGCAATTTTTTTTTTCATTTTCAGACAGTATAAACGCAGTATCTTAGTTTCTTTTGTTAATAAACATCAATTCCTGCATTTCTGATCTGCAACACATAAAAAAAAAGTGGGACGTTTTAGGGTTAGTAAAGGTGTAAAAAAAGTAGATGATGTCAATAGGTGACTATAATCATGATTTGGTACAAAAGCAGTATCCACGAAAGCCCGAGTCTTTGAGGAGCAAAGATGATCAGATTATTTCCAGTTTATCAAGAAATATGTAAGAAAATGATTGAAATGTTTAAAGACAATGTTCCTCAAAGAAAGACTGGTAGGGATTTATATATTTCTCCTCTACAGTGCATAATATCTTTAAACAATTCAAATAATCTAGAGGAATGTCAGTACATAAAGGGCATGGGCACAAGTCTAAACTGAAGAGGGGTGATCTCCGCTCCCTCAGACGGCACTGCATGAAGAACCATCATTCATCAGTAGCTGGTAGAACCACATGGACAAGGAATTATTTTATCAAACCTGTATCAAGCTCTGCAATACAGAGTTACATTCACAAATACCACTTAAAACATTACTGAAGCCTTATGTTAACCATGTTGACTTCTCTGGTCAACTTCAACTTTTTTTTGGAATGTGTTGCAGCTCTAAAATGCAGGAGTAGATGTTTATTAATGATTGAATTTAAGTTGATCAGAAAAAAAAAACATGAACTATCTCAGGTCCATACTGTCTGCAATGAAATAAAGTTGAAAATAAATGCAAGGAACGCTGCACATATTTTTTATTTGCATTTTCCATGCAGTCCAAACTTTTTCTGACTTGGGTTCTCTGGTTAGTTTCTATATACAGTAGAGCTGCTCACATTTTGCTAGTGTCTGTTCTAGTTCCATGATCAGAGCACAGTGTAGGCTGTAGCAGACGTGTTTATACTGACGCATGTGCCTTATTCGGGATAAAGATGAAGAAGAATATAAATACAGCTGTGTTCTCTGTTCAATTCTGTGAGCTACACCTAGATGTTTAATCTTTACTATAACAGCACTTAGAGTGGGCTGTCTTGTTTAATGGTGCCATCTCAGGACAGTCCCTGAGCTCTGCAGTGCCAATTATAAGGAGTATAATGTGTGTCTGCATACTTTTGGCCTACAGTGTATGTCCTATGATAATATGACTTCCACTGAGAGGTTTTATGATATATATTTGTCTCGTAGATAAGTTACTTTCTTTCCAAGATCCCTAAAAGTTAGTCTTTATTTGCTCCCATATTTTATCTCTATACTTTTGTTGTTTGCATTTACATTAAGTCATTATGCAGACATTCTTACAACTGATACAAACTTACAAGGTACAATCAAAGCAATTTTGGGTTAAGGCCCTTGCTTAAGAGCCCAAAAGTACCATCTTGACAGTGCTAGGGCTTGAACCATCGACCTTCGTCCACACTGTTCTTCATTTTTCACTTTCTTCTGCTAATCAGACGTGTGTTGCAATGTCTCAAGACAGGAACAATCCTGCCACTAACAGAACAGCTATTAGAAAATCCTGCCTTTTATCAACGGTTCAGGTACCAGTGTACCATCTTCTGATCAGCATTAGCAGGTTAAAGTCCCTCT
The DNA here is from genome assembly GCA_025084515.1 of Ancistrus triradiatus. NCBI lineage: Eukaryota > Metazoa > Chordata > Actinopteri > Siluriformes > Loricariidae > Ancistrus > Ancistrus triradiatus. The sequence goes on along the minus strand of JAJAGP010000060.1, from coordinate 626,936 downwards.
GGCGATTTTAGGTATGCTGCAGAACCCCTCTCGGACAGCATCAGAAGATCTGGATCTGGAGGTTCATAAACTCTCAGCCCTGCTGCTGTTCATCACTCAGGACTTTATGCATGCACAGCAAAGGAATATAAAACCAGCTTTTCACTCACAGCACAGTAAAACCACAGTCACTAAGGCTTACTGGTGAGAAGCTGTACCAACATACAGGCTGTGTTTGGTAATAACAGATAATTTCCCTTCATTGTGTAATGTGTAAGGCAGTCGCAAAACTCTGTCAGGATTTTAGGTTTCATTCAGAAAGTGTTGCAAAATCAAGTATGGTGTAAATGTGTTGTGTTTTTACAAAGGAAATAATAATACCGCATTCATTTCTGTGTTCTATCTTCCACACGCCAGACCTTTCTGTCTCTCCCCTGAGCCAGACAGGTGTTTCTTAAAAATCTCCATAAGCCTTGCTACCCATGGGTTATTTTGATTTTATACTGACTCTCCATCCCTGCATTTCCTCCCTATACTCTCACACTGGTCAGCTCACAATACCTCAAATTCTGTTACTGATTATCATCAGTATTAAAGGCTTTAAGATAGAAAGAAATTATAAGCTGCTGACAGAATGAGTTTAACATTTTGTGCACGCAGTGTGAACTTAAACTCTCATGAACTGAAGGAACAATGTAAATTGTATGGTATACATTTTTAAACGTATAAAAATATCAGGCACTATTAAAGATGATCCACTAGAGTTTGTTTGTAAGGTTGCCGAAATTAACTCAATATGTGATATTTCTGTTTGTTGCGTGCAGAGGTTGTGTGGTCTTTTTGAAATCCAACAAAATATGCAATTTCCTTTATTGCCCAAACTGTTGTATAAGGCTGTTCCTCAATTTCTCTCTTCTCTATATCTATATATACAGTATCAACTTCGCTCAGATGTACGGTTAGACTTTCAGAACACAGAGCTCATTGGTAGCAGAATGGATTTCGGATCGCTCCTTGCGATGCTCTGTAAGTACATTTTGTCTTTGTATCTTTCATAAAAGTCAGTGGAGGGTTAGGAAATGGGTCCTGAGTGATTATTGTGCGATTAGGACAATTTGTATATATCCTGCATATCTTATTGTAAAAGTCCTGCTTTTTTTTTAATAATAGTTATAGAGACTCTTCTGAAGGCACTTGTACTGCCTTTTCCAAATGCTGCATAATAAAAGGAAGTTGCCTTTTAAGATACCTGTTTTAAGCTTTTGTGTTCCTATACAGGCTTATTTTAGCCTAACATGTTATTTGCATCGAAGCCTATTAGCATAAATATTAAATCAAACTTGACCCAAGTGACAATTATTCAGGATTTAATGTCTCCAAAAACATTAGACTACTTAAGTAGCTAAATGTGTTGCAAAACAAATCCCATTTGTATAATATTTACTGGTGGGTTGAAAATGTGCAGATAAAGTTTTAGTAATAAATAATGATAGTTATAAAGAATCATTTTAAGAAAAAATGCACTTTTGTTATTTTATTGTGTGTTTTCAGAATTTTTCAGTGGAAAGTGATTCAGGGAAGTTCAGTTCCATGGCCACGTGTTGCCTCTCATGGCAGGGCTTCCTACTGGTATTTTCAGCAGGATAATGCTCACCCACAGACAGCAAGGGTTTAACAGGAATGTCTCTGCCAGATTGTAACACTTCCTTGGACTGCCTGGTTGCCAGATTTATCACCAATAGAGCATTTATGGGACCAGCTGGGAAACCAGCTTTGGCAGCCTATGAGTGCACAGCATGTGTGGGAAAATGTGCTGAAGGATAGCATTTGGAACCTGTGTGTCTCCTGGTCCAACCAAATCTCATCTTGTATCCGGATAGAGGCGGCCTAACAGGGTAACCAGAGCCTGTTTTCACTTGTACAGTTTTCCCCAATAAACTTTCTATCTAATATTGTAATCGCTTACATATCACCATTACATTCACACAAATAGAGTTTCATTCGATTCCAACACCTCCTTCTTGGTTCATTCACTGCGTTTTAAATTAAGAAGAATATTATTATTCTTAAATAAATTAATCATTTACATTTTCCTGATATGCATTCTGTTTCTCTTCTCGTTTTCAGGCCTAATTTCAGTCTTCAAAGTGAAGCCTGCTCAAGGTAATTTGAAAATAATTTATTCTTCACGGTTAAGTGGAACAACTGAATCTGTGATAATTGTTATTAACAGATATTCTCTAGTATTTTATATAATTGCGTGTGAGTGAATATTTCTGATTAACCCCTTTCTATATTTCTTTGTCTATCAGCTATCCGACAGCCAGTACTGCGTGTTTCTCCACAGAGCTGGGTGACTGAAGGAGACTCGGTAACTTTAACCTGTGAGGTTAAGGATTCGTCTACAGGCTGGACCTTCAGCTGGTACAGAGCCGTTCAGTTAGGTAGTAATTTGATACAACAACCCCTATCAGATAGCAGCAGAGCATCTGGAGGTTCCTACACTCTCAGTCCTGCTGCTCTTAATCACTCAGGAGTTTATGGATGTGGAGCAATAAGAGGAACTATTAATCTCACATGGAGTGTCCTTCAGCCACTATGGATCACTGGTGAGGAATTTACTCACATAGTGAAGAACTGAATTAGAGTTTAGGCTGATTGTTTGATTGAAATTCCATCAGTGCTATGATGACATGTGCAGTAATCTTATACTTAAGTTGTTATGCTGTGACAAGAAATCATTATAATACCTGTGACTGATCATTTCTTTGTTTAAGGTCAATCACCTCCAGTTTCTCTGATCATCAGTTCCACCAGAACCCAACACTTTACTCATGAATCTCTTTCACTGAGCTGTGTGGATGAGAGTAACTCTACTAAATGGAAACTGAAACGATACACACCATACAAATCCCCAAGAATAAGTCTTCGTTATGAAGATTGGGAAGATTCAGGACTTTGTCCCTGCATCATCAGCTCTTTGGACACATCAGACTCTGGAGTGTACTGGTGTGTGTCGGACTCTGGAGGCAGCGGGAGCCCTGTCAACATCACAGTGCATGGTTAGTCTTCACTTAGTTTCCAGCTGGGAGAAACTTTTCAGCAAGAGACATTTGTATGTAGTCTGGCTGCAGGAACAGACAAACCAACAGCAGGAGCCAGGAACAGGGAATAACCAGCAAGGAAGATAGGATGAGAAGCAACAGGGAACTAAAGAGGAACCAGCGTTTATTTAAATAAAACACAAGAGGCTATCGAAAGAAAAAAGTGAAGGGAGCCATGTAGGATGATGAAGCTACCGGGCTGTTCCTGGTGCTCAAGTTCAAGTCATAATCATCAAGTTTCCAAAACCTGTTCCAGTCACAAGAAGTCATGGATTTTAAGAACTCCTTTATATTTTAAACTATCTACAACCAAGTTACTGCAATCAATTAAATCAACATGCGGAACTTAAAAAAAAAAAAATGTGTTTACAAAAATGCTTAAAGGCTTCTAAAACATGACTGGCGGACATTGTGGTTTAGGATACTTTGTACAGAACCAGTTGTGTTCTGTAGGCAACCAAGAAACAATTACATTTATATTTCTTGTATGTTATCTGAGACTGGCATCATCACTTCTGCTCTACCTGTGATTGTATCTGTTCCAGAATCTGACGTTATCCTGGATAGTCCGGTCCATCCTGTGACTGCAGGAGATCCTCTGACTCTGCGTTGTTTATATCGAAACCCAAACTCTTCATCCCACACTTCTGATTTCTATAAAGATGGATCAATCCTCCAGAGGCAGACTCCAGGAGAGATGACCATCAGTGCTGTCTCCAGATCAGATGAGGGTTTCTACTCCTGTAGTCATTCAGTAGGAGGAATGTCACCAAAAAGCTGGGTCTCAGTCAGACGTGAGAAATAGTTTAAATATTGATTTTAAATACACAAATTAACTTCTTTTCGGAGGCTTTCCCCATTAACCAAGACTGTTAAACACACCAAGGGTGATGCTGGGTTAGGAAAAGCTCCCAAACCCAAACTCACCCTGCATATTGTACAGGAACTGTGTTTGGATGCTTCCCAGGTTCTAGCACACTGACCGTAAGCTTTAATTGATGAACATTTCTGTCTAAATAAAGCTTTATTGTCATGTTTTTCAGTATCAGATCCGTCCCATTCTTCGTTATCAGTGCTGAAGATGATCAGTAGTGCAGTGGCTGCCTCTCCCTATCTGCTGTCGACCATCATTCTGCTGGTGAAATGTTACAGAGCTCGAGGTAAGAACTCTTTCAGCATATCTTTGCATTTAAAATAAAGAACACTCTGATTTATAGTAATGAAAAAGTGATGATGAGTGCAGTGAGCTAGTGTTCTGCAGATTTAATAGAAATCAAGCAGCAGGTAAAAAAAACCCACACACAGCAAGAAGTATAATCGAGTTCAAAAAGTCCAAAAAGTGAACAGTCAGAGAGCCCGATTCTAGAGGTCCTGTTTGGTTTACGTGAATGGAACTCTGGGAATTGGAGTCTTACTTGCTGATATGAGTGTCAGAGTGCCAGCGTTATTCGTATCCACCACTAGAGGGCAGCAGAGGCGCTCTGCACAGTCAAAGAAGGCAGCAATGTGAACTACATTGTTCAAAAACCACAGCACCATTACATGGATTAGGTCATTTAATACACTTAGTCATATATATATATATATATATATGTATATACAGGGGTTAGACAATGAAACTGAAACACCTGTCATTTTAGACCACAATAATTTATTAGTATGGTGTAGGGCCTCCTTTTGCGGCCAATACAGCGTCAATTCGTCTTGGAAATGACATATACAAGTCCTGCACAGTGGTCAGAAGGATTTTAAGCCATTCTTCTTGCAGGATAGTGGCCAGGTCACTACGTGATGCTGTGGAGGAAGCGTTTCCTGACTCACTTCTCCAAAACACCCCAAAGTGGCTCAATAATATTTACTATTTACTTATAAACTGGTGACTGTGCACTCCATGGGAGATGTTCAACTTCACTTTCATGTTCATCAAACCATCTGCACTCTGGTATGTCACGCATAATGTTGTGTGCATTGCAATATTTTGAGCAAAACTGTGCTGTTACCCTGCTAATTGAACCTTCACACTCTGCTCTTACTGGTGCAATGTGCAATTAATGAAGATTGGCCACCAGACTGGTCCAATTTAGCCATGAAACCTCCCACACTAAAATGACAGGTGTTTCAGTTTCATTGTCTTTTATACAAAAAAAACCAACATACAGATCTGTACACAGTGAAAAGCGATAAAGAGAAAGAAGTCGGGAAAAAGAAAAGGAACAACTGAAAAATTGGAAAGTAAGTGTGAAAAGTGTACGTTTTCAGAGCAACAAGGTGTCACATCCATAAAAAAATAAAACAAAGACCCTCAGGAACTGTGTTTGGAATAATCTGAAATTTGGAAAAATATTAAATGAAATGTGCTGTTATAAATGTAATAAATATTATGTATAATAATCATTTCATTTTTTTTATTTTAACAGTTCATGCTGATAAAGACAAAGAACAGAATGCAGTAATGGAGGAGTGAGCAACTTTCATCTGAAACAGGATGCAATTAAGATATTCTTCGTTTTCTTCATTTTTTGTTACACTTGTTAGCTTCATAAAAGTAGTGATTTGTTGCAAACATCAGTTTTTATAGTATGCTGTAGTATTACTGGTAAGCTTTATTTTTTAAAACAATTGTTAATGCTTTTAAGTGTATACATCGTGAGGATTGAGTTTTGATGTTGATGCATGGTGACCTGCACATTTAAACCTCACCTATCCTGATGTTTCATGATGCATTTATGAACTTTAACTCTCACATCGATAATATACTGTATAGAATGTCCCTGACTGTCTTTCTGCTGAGCTCGTTTAAGTACAGTGCAGGATTTTGAACTGTTACTGTCAAAGTGTAAGGCTTACCTATAAGTGTTTAAAAACCATTTTTAAATATTTTTACAGCTTCACCATCTTTTATTTGTGAAACAGAACTTATATTTAACCTTTTGCTGCAGTAATGAACGACCCACTATCAAATTTAATAGTGGGTTTTACATATAGCACAATGATCATTCAGGGCTCAAATTGAAGTAAACACTTGGGCCAACATATTTATTCACCTCCAGTCTTCTATTTTCATCATTTAGGTTACATTTGGGAAGATTAAATGCAAAAAAAATGGCGAAAATCAAAAAACGCCTATAATTTTTTGAGATTATAATTTTGTGTGTGGATGCTGGTGATTGAACATTTCCCATGCTGCACATTTTCTGTTTCAGCAGGGACTTGTGAAGCTAAATAAAAAATTTGGAACAGATACAACAAAGTGTTCAAGAGTTTACACAGAATTTTTATCAAGGGTCATCATTCGTCTCAAAATTTGCCACAGCCTCTAAAAAGACAAATAAAAAAAAAAGAAGCCTGTCACTATAAATCAAGTGGTTGCAAGTTTTTTTTATGTCTTCTGTAATAGAACAAACAAATATTAGTCACAATTCAGTGTTATTTGGTTTGTAACTAAAGAAATCCAGCAGGAAAGGCCTCTCCATTGTGCAGGACGCATGGAGTGAGAGGATTAGCACCCCTCCCCTCGCGCTGTGTGTGTGAGAGCGAGCTGGGGCTGGTCTCTTTCTGAGCCGTAGGCTCTTAGCTCTCCATTGGAACACAGCTCTGTCACTCAGCTCGCACACAGACCCAGAGATTTGCATATATGTCTAGGCATAGGCCAGCTGGTGAGGAAGGTGGGTCGTGCGGTAAACAGCTGCGCCAATACCGCTACAGGCTCTGAAGAACGAACCAACCAGGTAAAGACGTAGAAAAGGGATCGAGGGAACATAAAGCAGCCTCGTTCAAGGGAAAATGTGGTTTTGTGTAATGGAAAACGTCCAAAGAAGAGCGTGCGTTTGAGCGAATGGATTTTACGCACCCACATAACCATGGAAAAAAAAGGACTTTACTGACGATTTATCGGCAATGTAACGGTATCATGGACTTGTTTAGACGGTAAGTGAAGTTTTTCTATGATAAAATAAAAAAGTTATTTTACATCCTAAGTATGTTTTATAAGGCAAAAATAGTTGTATGTTTTTGCGCAAACAAGATGGCGGACAGTTGTGTTTGGTACGTGATTTCGGGCGAATGGCTGCATGTAGACGGTTGAAAATCGGTATGCAGGTAGTCATGATAGTATTAAATCTTTTGAGATTGTGTTTTAAGAATTTGTGTTTTAAATAATTAAGACTATTTACTGCAAATTTGCAGGAGCGCCCCTAATCTGCATTAACTGCAGTAACTGGTTAAGCATTTTCTATTTCCTTGTACATGTACACTGCAAACACTTTTAATCCAAATAAAGAGGCTTTGATTGGATAATCAGTGCAGTGGTTAAAGTTTCAGCTTGTAACAATAATTTTAGCCCTAATTGTGTCCCATCAGTGAGTAGCTTCACATTTCTTAAACAACCATGTAGGAAGACGAATCCCAAGATTCCGACCAACAATTAACGCCACTCTGGACGGAAATAAACATGATGTTGAATGATTAAATTATTAAATATTAGAGTGTGTGACGTTTTTGTCCAGACAGTGTAATTAAACTAAATATAACACATGATTTTTTTAAAAATCCTGATTCTGCCTAAATAAGTAACTAAACTAAATAAATACTGGAAGACTTTAAAGAACAAGTAGCGTATTTGCAGTCATAATGAAGCTGCGTCATTTGACACAGTGATCTTTAGCTGTAATTCCCTAGATAACCACAGTGTGTCGCCAATTCCCACAACGCTATAAGGTACTAATAAATAAGGCGCTGTCTTTTCGTGCACACCATTTCACTCTGGAATCTTCACAGATCTTCATATAAAATGAAAACCCAGGTAAAACTGACTGTTCGTAATTATACAAATGTAAATCGTAATGTCTGTTTCCTCTTTTTGCACAATTAATTCACACTCAGATTCATGTGTATTAAAAACAAGTGTATTTACCATGGTGCTTTTGTTCAATCTGTACACACACACACACACACACACACACACACACACACACACAGTGTTTTTGTAAACGCAGAAGGTTTAGTACTTCATCCAGCCCTGAGTTTATTCTGAAAACATTTCACCATTTCGCAGGGAATCCCGGACGTTTCACCTTTAATATGAAATCTGTATGGCTGAGATTTGGATCTTTTGAAATAAATTTGTAATGGTAGAGTTTCACGCAAAGCTAATGTGAAGCAAAGAAAAACATTTTAAAATGGTGCCTTTATAAACTTTATATACTTCAATTACATTTCACAGCCTCAGTACATAATTCATTGTACATTTTCCTTTCCCGCTTTATGAATTCTGGTTCTAAGGAGGCAGAGCTGTTACTAAATTGTAAGTATGTGTTGTTGCTTTTCTGTGTGCTGGGCTCAACATGCACTGGGGTTTGAAGGTGCCTGGTGCCTTTTAAACGAGCTAAATAAAACTGATCGTGTTAGTCTTCTGTATAATTATTTCATATCTGACTGAAGCACGCTCAAAAAGCCGCGATGTCACCGGATAACTTCACATTCTAGTTTATATTATTCATGTTTTATAATACTTGCATATCACGTAATGCAAAAGCTCATTTCAGGGTCCTGCTTCAGAGAAAGGAGCTAAAAACGTGGACAAAAAACCAGACTTATGCTGGGGACTGTGGTAACCTAGCGAGTAAGGTACTGGACTTTGGACCAGAAGGTCCAGGGTTCAAATCCCACCTCTGACAAGCCGCCACTGTTGGGTCCTTGAGCAAGACCCTTAACCCACAATTGCTTGGATTGTAAGATCGTATCAATTGTAAGTCGCTCTGGATAAGGGCGTCTGCTAAATGCTGTAAATGTAAATGTAACGCCAGTTACAGTCTAAAAGAATGAAGTACTGCATGAAGAATGAAGTACTGCATGTACCTGCTGTACCTGTTTACTGCCTCTTTATTTGGATTAAAAGTGCTTGCTTTTGTGTACAAGCGTTAAAAATATTTAAATGGTTAAACTACTGTCATTAAGCCTTCCACTTAAACAATAATGGATCAAAATCCTGCACTGTACTTAAATTAGCTCAATAGAAAGACAATCAGGGACAGTAATGAAGCAAAATACATTTTATGTAGTAAATTATACAGTATATTACCGTTGTGAAAGTTAAAGGTCCATAAATGCATCATGACACATCAGGATAGGTGAGGGTTACATGTGCAGGTCACCATGCATCAACATCAAAGCTCAATCCTCACAATTTATACACTTGATCAAAAACAATAACACTTCTGTTAAAAAATAAAGCTTACCAGAAATATTACAGCATAATATGAAAACTGAAGAAACAAACAAATCATTATTTTTATGAAGCTAACAAGAATAACAAAAAATGAAGAAAACGAAGAATATCTTAATTGCATCCTGTTTCTTTTAGATGAGAGTTGGTCAGTCTTCTATTACTGCATTCTGTTCTTTGTCTTCATCAGCATGAACTGTTAAAATAAAGAAATGAAATGATTATTATACATAATCTTAATACGTTTATAACAGCATATTTACAATATTTGATATTATTCCAAATTTCATATTATTCTAACACAGTTCCTGAGGGTCTTTGTTTTATTTTTTAAAACATGCACTTGTGCACTTATTTTAATATTTGGTGTATGAATTTTAGCTTTTATTCCTTTCCTTTTTCCCAAACTTGTTTCTAGTTATCTGTATGCTTGTAACGCCGCAAGGAGTGAGGAGGCAAACGCAGGCCGAGTGGAGGTAAGGCAGTTTTATTGGCAGACTAGCAGAAAACGAACGAGCTTTGTGACTTAGCATGGGAACCTCGTCGAGAAGTGAGTGACTGAGGATGTGTGGTGGTATATGTGTGGAGAAAGGCAGTCTGGAATGAGAGGCAGGTGCGGGTGATCAGTATGTGGGCGAGGCCGAGCGAGGCAAGGTGCGTGCGGGTGGATCGGTGCTGGAGGTGGGCGTGACAGTGCCCCCCCTCGAAGGGCTCGTCGAGGCGGGAGCGCGGCGAGAGACAGGGAGCGAAGGCGTCCTGCGTGGGCGGTCCCGTGGCCTGGGTGCCGGTCGATCGGGACGGGAGGCGTGGAAGTCCCGAACGAGGAGGGGGTCCAAGATGTCCTTGGCGTCGACCCAGCTGTTCTCCTCCGGCCCGTAGCCCTCCCACTCGACCAAGTACTGGAGACGTGAGGCACGCCGGCGGGAGTCCAGGAGGCGACGGACTGCGTAGGCGGGAGTTCCAGGCGGGGCCGACGGGCGGAGGAATGGTCCGAGTGAGAGGAGTCTGTGCCAGCGCCCTGGGACCCAGGGCTTCAGGAGCGAAACGTGAAAAACGGGAGAGACACGGAGGTATGAGGGAAGGCGCAGTTTATAGGATACGTCATTGACCTTATGTGTTATGAGGTATGGACCCAAAAAGCGAGGAGAAAACGGGGTACTTCCCTGTGCGGTGCGGAGTCACTGGGTGGAGAGCCAGACGAGGTCCCCGGGTTGGAAGTCAGGAGCGGAGCGGCGGCGGCGGTCAGCGTGCCTCTTGTAGCGTCGGATGGCTTTGTCGATGCGTTGGTGCACCTGGCACCAGACGTCCTCGGAGTGGCGAAACCAATGGTCCACGGCCGGGGCGTCCGACGGCACAAAATCCCAGGGCACAAAGGGGGGCTGGTACCCGAGGACGCATTGGAAGGGTGTGAGACCCGTGGAGGAGTGCCTGAGGGAGTTCTGAGCAATCTCGGCCCATGGCAGGTACTGCGACCAGTCGTGCGGATTGTGGAGGCAATAGCAACGCAGGAACTTCTTGAGCTCCTGGTTGGAGCGCTCGCACTGGCCGTTGGTCTGCGGGTGGTAACCGGAGGAGAGGCTGACGGTGGAGCCCAGTCTTTCGAAGAACGCACGCCAGACAGCCGAGGTGAACTGGGGACCCCGGTCTGTGAGAACGTCCTCCGGGATGCCGAAGAGACGGAAGACGTGGGTGTAGAGGAGATTGGCTGTTTGGAGCGCAGACGGGATTTGGGAAGGGGAACAAGCCCGGACGGCACGGGGAGAAACGTGTATCACCGACAGGATGACGGAGTGGTCCTGGGACGAGGGAAGGTCAGTGACGAAGTCCAGGGCGATGTGGGACCAGGGCCTTTGCGGCACGGGCAGTGGACGGAGCAGACCCGCTGGTAAGGTCCGTGGAGTCTTTGCTTGTGCGCAGACGGCGCAGGAGGAGACGAAGCGGTGGACGTCCCTGCGCATGTTCTGCCACCAGAAGCGCGTGGAGAGCAGTTGGTATGTGCGCGTCTCCCCGGGATGGCCAGAGCAGAGGGAAGTGTGCGCCCAGACGAGGAGGCGATCGCGGAGGTCCTGTGGCACGAATTTCTTGTCTGGCAGGCAGGAAGGCGGAGCGCGCACCCGGGAGAGTCTTTCCTGTAGGTCCCGTTCGAACTCCCACTCTATGGCTCCAACGGTGCACGAGGACGGAATGATGGGAACTGGCGGATCGGCAGGGGCCGGTTCGGGATCGAATCTCCGAGAGAGTGCATCGGCCTTGGTGTTCCTTGGTGCCCAGCCGGTAAGTGATGAGGAATCGAACCGGGTGGAAGAAAAGGGACCAACGAGCCTGGCGCGGGTTGCGTCGCTTGGCTGATTGAGGTATTCCAGGGTTTCAGGTTCTTGTGGTCAGTGAGGACGGTGAAGCGATTTTGGACCCCTCTAGCCCAATGCCTCCACTCCTCCAGCGCCAGCCTTGATAGCCAGTAGCTCTCGGTCGCCCCAGGTCGTAGTTGCGGCTCGGCGGGGGTCAGTTTTTGGTGCGAGCAGAAGGCGATGGGGCGCAGTTTGGGCGGTTTCGCCAAGGCGTTGTGAGAGCACGGCACCCACGCCTGTCGAGGACGGTCCATGGCGACGCCCCTGAAGGAGAGATCACATACCCGGTAACGGACAGACTCTCGTGTGGAACTCACTCGCATTTCTCCGCCTTGACGCGCAGATGGTGGAGAGTGGAGGCGCTCAATCACCTGGCCGTACCTGGTCGACGTGGGTCTTGAAGTCCGGGGAGTAAACGAGGATGTCATCAAGGTAGACTACTACGAACCTGCCGAGCATGTCCCGCGGAGCACGTCATTGATGAAGGCTTGAAACACCGACGGGGCGTTGGCCAGGCCGAAGGGCATGACCAGGTACTCGTAATGCCCGCTGCTTGTGCTGAAGGCTGTCTTCCACTCATCGCCCTGCTTTACACGAACCAGGTTATAGGCGTTCCGCAGGTCGAGTTTGGTGTACCATTGTGCTGCGCGGAGGCGCTCCAGGGCCGAGGGCACCAGTGGAAGCGGGTAGGCATAGCTGCGTGTGATCCGGTTCAGTTCCCGATAGTCGATGCAGGGCCTGAGGCCACCGTCGCGTTTAGGCGCGAAGAAGAAGCCCGCCGAGACAGGCAATGTGGATGGCCGGATGAAACCGAGGCTCAGTTACTCCGAGATGTATTCCGACATGGATTTCTCTTCGGCAGCGGACAGCGGATACAGGCGTGCTTTCGGCAGGGAGGCGTCTGGCAGGAGATCGATCGCGCAGTCGCCGGGACGGTGAGGAGGAAGAGTGGGAGGTGAGGCCGTACCGAAGACCGGAGCCAGGTCTGTGTACTGAGAAAGTACATTGGGAGGCAGAGGATCCGGCTGGGTGAGCGGGAGTGAACGCACCTGCAAGGCGGGCCGGTGGATGCAGCGTTCTTGGCAACGAGGCGACCAACGGACGAGCTCGAGGGCTGACCAGGAGATGAGCGGGTCGTGATCACGGAGCCAGGGGAGTCCCAGGATAACGGGGTGCGTAAGGGATCCAAGAGGGTAGAACTGATAGTCTCCTGATGGACCGCCCCGGAGAGCAGACCAGAGGGGGGCAGTCGCCCGAGTGAGGAAGCCCGAGCCGAGGGGAAACGGCCAATCGGCCCGAGGAGATGCGGCGCTTGAGTGGCAGAGTGACGCAGGGAATCTTCCCATCGCGTGACGACATGCTGGGCGATGAATTTCCCTTGCGCGCCTGGAAAAAACAAGAGGGAGGAGAGGAAAAAAAAAACGGAGTCGATCAATGCTTTAAGAGGGACATCAGCGTGAGCGGGCGCAAAACCACAGGGAGGAGGAAAGAGGAATCAACCAAGGTTCGACTCACCCGTGGCGTGCGTGCTGGAACTCTGGCACGCGAGTCGGCTGGGCCGGATGATGGGGCGAGGTCGCAGGCAGGATGGAGGTGGCGGTCAGAGCCGCAATAGCAGCACAGGCCTTGCTCGAAGCGACGCCGGCGCTCCTCCGCGGAGAGGTGGGCGCGGTCGAGCTCCATGGGCTCAGGAGGAGGCGAAGACTCGCGAGGGGGAGGCGAGGCGAGGAGCGGAGGTGGAGCGCGGAACGAGGAGCTGGTCCAGGCGAATAGCGAGGGTGATGAGAGCATCCAGGGACAGATCCAGGTCCCTCCCTGCCAGTTCTCTGCGGAGATTGGGGCGCAGACCCTGAAGGAAGGAGGAGAGGAGAGCAGGGGTGTTCCATCCGCTCTGGGCCGCCAGGGTGCGGAAGCACAGAGCGTAGTCGGCAGCAGAGCGGCGACCCTGCCGTAGAGCCAGGAGCACTTCCCCCGAGGAACGCCCCTCCCGTGGGTGCTGGAAGACTGCGCGGAAGGCCGTGAGGAAGCTGCTGTATACGGTGGCCTCTTCCTTCTGTTGGGACCAGATGGCCGTAGCCCATTCAAGAGCCCGACCAGAGAGGAGGGATATGATGAGGGCGATCCGGGTTTGATCGGACTCAGGTGGTGTGCTGGTGAAGTACAATTGACATTGCAAGAGGAAGCCCTCGCAGCGTTCCGGGTCTCCGTCGTATTTGTCCGGAAGGGCGATGCGGTAGGCCGCCGAGGACGGGCGAGGAGGGCTGGGGGGAAGGGCAACCGACGCCGAGGCCTGCACGGCGGGGGAAGGCGTGAGCTGGGACACACGCTGAGTGAGCTCGTGGACGGAGGGGACCAGGGCGTTGAGCGAGCGCTGGTTGTCGGCGAGTATGGAAACCGCCTGAACCACTTCCTGGATCTGGGCACGAAGGTCGGCGAGCTGTTCCGCCGGGGAAGCGTCGGGATGCAGATCGGCGGCCGCTGCCTCCATGTTTGTCGACTTCTCGATCTGTAACGCCGCAAGGAGTGAGGAGGCAAACGCAGGCCGAGTGGAGGTAAGGCAGTTTTATTGGCAGACTAGCAGAAAACGAACGAGCTTTGTGACTTAGCATGGGAACCTCGTCGAGAAGTGAGTGACTGAGGATGTGTGGTGGTATATGTGTGGAGAAAGGCAGTCCGGAATGAGAGGCAGGTGCGGGTGATCAGTATGTGGGCGAGGCCGAGCGAGGCAAGGTGCGTGCGGGTGGATCGGTGCTGGAGGTGGGCGTGACAATGCTCTTCTTTCTTTTAGTTTGTATTTTTGTTTTGTCATTTATCTTTCTTTTTTCACAAACAGATAAAAGATCAGACCAGCATCTCATGTAAAGAAGCCGCTCTGATGTTGGGTCTTAGGCAGTTTAAATATCACATCAGTCAGGCACAGTAATGACTAAGTGTATTGAATGAGCTAATCCATGTGAATATGCTATGGTTTTTGAACAATGTAGTTCACATTGCTGCCACTCATATCAGCATGTCGGACTAAAATTCCCAGAGTTCCATTCACATACACAAAACAGCACAAAATAGCACAGAAGCGGCTTTCTGCCTGTTCACTTTTTGGACTTTTTGAAATCTGCAGAACACTAGCTCACTGCATTCATCATCATTTTTTCATTAATGTAAGTCAGAGTGTTTGTTATTGTAAATGCACAGATATGCTGAAAGAGTTCTTACCTCGAGCTCTGTAACATTTCACCAGCAGGATGATGGTCGACAGCAGATAGGGAGAGGCAGCCAAGGCACTACAGATCATCTTCAGCACTGATAATGAAGAACGGGACTGACCTGATACTGAAAGACATGATAATAAAGCTTTATTTAGACAGAAATGTCCATCCATTAAAGCTTACGGTCAGTCTGCTAGAACCTGGGAAGCATCCAAACACAGTTCCTGTACAATATGCAGGGTGAGTTTGGGTTTGGGAGCTTTTCCTAACCCGGCATCACCCTTGGTGTGTTTAACAGTGTTGGATAACGTTAATTTGTGTATTTAAAATCAATATTTAAGCTATTTCTCACGTCTGACTGAGACCCAGCTCTTTGGTGACATTCCTCCTACTGAATGATTACAGGAGTAGAAACCCTCATCTGATCTGGAGACAGCACTGATGGTCATCTCTCCTGGAGTCTGCCTCTGGAGGATTGATCCATCTTTATAGAAATCAGAAGTGTGGGATGAAGAGTTTGTGTTTCTATATAAACAACGCAGAGTCAGAGGATCTCCTGCAGTCACAGGATGGACCGGACTATCCAGGATAACGTCAGTTTCTGGAACAGATACAATCACAGTTAGAGCAGAAGTGATGATCAAACTAATACATTTATTAAGACCAGTCTCAGATAATAAACATTAAATAGTTTCTTGGTTGCTACACACTAGGGGTGTGTGATATGTCGCCTATTACAATACCTTAATTGTTGTCATACGCTGTGCAAAAAACAGTCAAATACACGGCTTAATGGTTCATGTATTCATGTAAAAATGAGTGACCAAATGCACCAGAAGACAAAATACAGACACCACCAGCCTCGCAGTCTACATCGTTAGGCGGTGGTGTGGCTTTGAAAATATGGATATTGCTCAAAATCTGCAAACTATGTTGGAAATCGGCTGATATTAAACACAACTCAACAACTTATTTCACCAACTGTGAACAAACCACAGTACAGAATGAAGATTATGACAAACTGCAAGAGTCAGCTTCCGTGATCTCCGCTCCCTCAGACGGCACTGCATCAAGAACCATCATTCATCAACAGCTGATAGAACCACATGGGCAAGGGATTCCGTTATCCAACCTTTATCAAGCTCTACAATACAGAGTTACATTCACAAATGCCACTTAAAACGTTACTGTGCTAAAAATAAGCCTTATGTTATAACCATGTCCAGAAGAGGCGTCGGCTTCTCTGGGCTCGGAGGCATTTGGGATGGACCACCACACAGTGGGAATGGGGATTGTGCTCAGACCCATCAGTATAACAGATGTTTTTTAGGAGAGCTGAAGAAAAACAGATGAAAAGTACCATCCAGACTGTTATGGGGAACAAGTCCAAAAGCCAGGCTCTGTCATAGTATGGGGTCGTGTCAGGGCTGTTGGTAAAGGTCTTTTCCACTTCTGAGATGCAGCATTAATGCAGAAAAGTACACTGAGATGTTAGAGCTACATTAACTCCTTCAAGACAACATCTTTATCAGGGACGTCCATGCATTTTTCAACAAGACAAAACCGAAAACCAAACCACATGCTGCACACATTATAAAGGCATGGCTGTGGAAGCAGAGAGTAGGGGTACTGGATTGGCCCCCCTGCAGTCCTGACCTGTCCCTAATAGAGAATGTGTGGAGAATTTTGAAACGGTAAATGCAACGACAACCCCGTACTGTTACACACCTTAACACGTGTTTAGAGGAAGTATGGAACAAAATAACCTGAAACACTACATCACTTGGTATCCTTTGTACCAAAACCTCTTTTAAATGTTGGGAGAAGGAACAGCAAGTGGTAAATACTTCACCATCCTAACTTTTTTGGAATGTGTTGCAGGCCTGAAATGCAGGAATGGATGTTTATTATCAAATGAAATGAAGCTGACCAGAAAAAAAACATGAAATATCCCAGGTTCATACTGTCTGCAATGAAATATGATAAAATAAACGTATTTTCTATTTTCCATACTGTCCCAACTTGTACTGACTTGGAGTTGCAAACGTCTCTTCTTGAACAGTTTCTCCCAGCTTTAAACTCTGAGTTCTGATTATTTTCTTATGAATCAGATCCATTTCCTTTAACAGTAATCACTAAGTGAGGACTCACCGTGCACTGTGATGTTGACAGGGTTCCCACTGTCTCCAGAGTCCGACACACACCAGTACACTCCAGTGTCTGATGGGTCTAAAGAGCTGATGTTGTAGATAAAAAATATTGGGAATAATTCCACATCTAAATAACGAAGCATGCTTGAAAATGATCCATGTTCTGTGTATCGTCTCAGTTCCCATCCAGTAGAGTTACTCTCACCCACACAGCTCAGTGAGAGAGATTCACCAGCAAAGTGTTGAGTTCTGTTGGAACTGATGATCAGAGAAACTGGAGGTGATTGACCTTAAACACACAAATGATCAATCACAGGTATTATAATGATTTCTTGTCACAGCACGACAAGACCTGAACCTGATCCCGTCTCCACCCCCCGATTATACAGAGCCATGTGAATGGAAAATAAAATCCAGTAATGGTCAGGGCTATAGCACATGCTTTACACCTTCCTAACTCAAGGACTTAAGTATAAGCGTTAATAACACTGATGGAGTTCTTAAAAGTAATACTTTAAATTTATTCTCTCACTCAAACAACCAGTCCAAGCTGTAGTCCAGCGCTGATAAATTTCCTCACCAGTGATCCACAGTGGCTGGTTGTCACTCCCTCTGTGAAAATGAGTTCCTTCTCTTTTTACTTTACACCTATAAACTCCTGTGTGATTAAGAGCAGCAGGACTGAGAGTGTAGGAACCTCCAGATCCTCTGCTGCTATCTGAGAGGAGTTCTTCATGATGAAAAAAATGGAGAAAGAACGTGGATCTGTACCAGCTGAAGGTCCAGTTTGTAGATGAGTCATTGACCTCACAGCTTAAAGTTACTGAGTCTCCTTCAGTCACCCAGCTCTGTGGAGAAACACTCAGTACTGGCTTTTGGGGATCTGATAGACAAAGAAATGCAGAAACAGGTTAATCTGAAATATTCCCTCACATAACAATATAATTTATAACATTTGAACTCAAACTGAAGTGAAAATAAAGACTGGACCATGGACCAGTGATTAGTGATTCCACCTGTTACTGTTGTTGGGTAATTACCATGTAGAGACCAAGTACAATTACCTGGTAATTACTGAACAAGACCTGTTACAATTACCGGGTAAAAACTGGGTTGAGACCTGTTACGTTATCTGGGCATTTTGCATTGGTAAGACATTGCGCTTGGTAAGTGTGAGGTAAGTGTGTCTTGATGCTACGTTTTGAATGTGTGCAGCAGCATAAAAGAGAGAGCTGCAGTAGTCAAGTCGAGAAAAGATGAAGGCACTGACCAACATTCTGGCATCAGTATCTAACAAACCTGTTATAATTGTTGTGTTATAATTGTTGTGTACCTGTCAGGCTGAGACCTCGTACAATTACTGGGTAAATTCTGGGCCGAGACCACAATTAAATTAATTAAATGTGTCCATAGTATTCTTACTCACAGACGCCCTAATCTCATTTTAGACTACAGTTCATCCTAATCCTGTTCCATTTCATAATCATCGAGGAAATCCAGCGAATCACCTTTCAATTAGTAAACTAATACATTTAAAAAGGCCAGTGTTAATAAACATTAAATATTCTCTAAGTGTTTCTTGGTTGCTTTGCAAACAACTGTCGAAAACACGGCTTAAGAGTTCATATATTCATGTGAAAATGAGTGAACAAAGTGCACCAGGAGACACCACCAGCCTCACAGTCTACATCATTAGGAGGTGATTTGGCTTTGACAAGATGGATGTTGCTCAAAAAGACAGCAATCTGCAAACTATGTTGGAAATCGGTTGACGTTAAACTCAGCAACTTATTTCACCAACTGTGAACAAACCACAGTACAGAATGAAGATTATGACAAACTGCAAGAGTCAGCTTCCGTGATCTCCGCTCCCTCAGATGGCACTGCATCAAGAACCATGATTCATTAACAGCTAATAGAACCACATGGGCAAGGGATTCCTTTATCAAGCTCTACAATACAGAGTTACATTCACAAATGCCACTTAAAATGTTACTGTGCTAAAAAGAAGCCTTATGTTATAACCATGTCAACTTCTCAGAGGCATCTGGGATGGACCATCACAGAGTGGAAATAGGGAATGTGCTCAGACCCATCAGTATTCCAGATGTTTTTTAGGCAAAATGAACAAAAAAGACGAAAAGTACCATCCAGACTGTTAGCCAGGCTCTGGCATGGTATGGGGTCATGTCAGGGCCCAGGGTAAAGGTCTTTTCCACTTCTGTGATACAGCATTAATGCAGAAAAGTACACTGAGATGTTAGAGCTACATTAACTCCTTCAAGACAACATCTTTATCAGGGACGTCCATGCATTTTTCAACAAGACAAAACACAAAACAAAACCACATGCTGCACACATTATGAAGGCATGGCTGTGGAAGCAGACGGTACGGGTACTGGATTGGCCTCCCCTGCAGCCCTGACCTGTCGCTAATAGAGAATGTGTGAAACGAAAAATGCAACGACAACCCCGTACTGTTACACACCTTAAGACGTGTTTAGAGGAAGAATGGAACAAAATAACCTGAAACACTAAATCACTTGGTATCCTTTGTACCAAAACCTCTTTTAAATATTGGGAGAAGGAACGGCAATGTTACAAAAAGTGGTAAATACTTTACCATCCCAACTTTTTTTGGAATGTGTTGCAGGCCTGAAATGCAGGAATGGATGTTTATTAACAAATGAAATGAAGCTGACCAGAAAAAAAACATGAAATATCTCAGGTTCATACTGTCTGCAATATGAAATAAGACAAAATAAACGTATTTTGTATTTTCCATACTGTCCCAACTTGTACTGACTTGGAGTTGTAAATGTCTCTTCTTGAACAGTTTCTCCCAGCTTTAAACTCTGAGTTCTGATTATTTTCTTATGAATCAGATCCATTTCCTTTAACAGTAATCACTAAGTGAAGACTCACCGTGCACTGTGATGTTGACAGGGTTCCCACTGCCTCCAGAGTCCGACACACACCAGTACATTCCAGTGTCTGATGGGTCTAAAGAGCTGATGTTGTAGATAGAAAGTACTGGGAATAATTCCACATCTAAATAACGAAGCATGCTTGAAAATGATCCATGTTCTGTGTATCGTCTCAGTTCCCATCCAGTAGAGTTACTCTCACCCACACAGCTCAGTGAGAGAGATTCACCAGCAAAGTGTTGAGTTCTGTTGGAACTGATGATCAGAGAAACTGGAGGTGATTGACCTTAAACACACAAATGATCAACCCAAGGTGTTATAATAATTTCTTGTCACAGCACAACAAGACCTGAACCTGATCCCGTCTCCACACCCCGATTATACAGAGCCATGTGAATGGAAACTAAAATCCAGTAATGGCCAGGGCTATAGCACATGCTTTACACATTCCTCACTCAAGAACTTAAGTATAAGGATTAATGCACATGTCATAATAACACTGATGGAGCTCTTAAAAGTAATCCTTTAAATTTATTCTCTCACTCAAACAACCAGTCCAAGCTGTAGTCCAGTGCTGATAAATTTCCTCACCAGTGATCCACAGTGGCTGGTCGTCACTCACGCTGTGAAAATGAGTTCCTTCTTTTTTTACTTTACACATATAAACTCCTGTGTCATGAAGAGCAGCAGGACTGAGAGTGTAGGAACCTCCAGATCCTCTGCTGCTATCTGAGAGGAGTTCTTCATGACGAAAAATATGGAGAAAGATAGTGACTCTGTACCAGCTGAAGGTCCAGTTTGCAGATGAGTCATTGAACTCACAGCTTAAAGTTACTGAGTCTCCTTCAGTCATCCAGCTCTGTGGAGAAACACTCAGTACTGGCTTTGGGATCTCTGACAGACAAAGAAATGCAGAAACAGGTTAATCGGAAATTTTCACGCACACACAAACAATCATATAATTATTACAAAAATTTAACAACATACTGTACATTTAGCATACAATACTTTATTTTTTTTTTTTTTTTTTTTTTTTTTAGGATTTTTATTTTTTTTTTTATAAATTTTTTTATTGAGAAGTCAAAATAAGCATACAGAATAAACCAACAGTGGAGAGAAATAAGTTAAAGACTTCAACATTTCACCAATTTTGGTCCAGGCAGACAGAACCTCCAAAGACAAACAAACACGTACACACAATACAACACGGACGCCAAAACACCAAAAAAAACAAACAACCAAAACAAAACACACAAACAAAAAAAAAAAAAAAAAAAAAAAGAATATGAAAAATAATAAGTACTTTAAAAAAAAAAAAAAAAAAATACATAAACTACATACCTTTCAAATAATCCAAAAAAATAAATAAATAAATAAAAAGGGGGGGGGTAAATGTGTTTAAATTGAAGGTATGGTCCTGAAGCTGGTCAAATAGAGAGAAAAGAGTTTCCACTTCAAATAAAACTGTGAAGCATCACCCCTCTCATGTGAATCTATCTTCTCTAATTTTTAATAGTGTACATAAGCATGGAGCCACGATTGTAGGCGGTGTTGTGAGGATGTCCAAAGTAGAAGGAATACGCCGCCGTGCAGCAAAGATTGAAGCATAACCTGACTGGACTTTGGAGTGAGTGAGCATTAATAAAGTCCCAAAAATAGCAATCAGGGGACGTAACTGAATAGTAACCAAATATTTTTGACATATCTGAGATAATCAGACCCAAACAATTTATAAATAACATGGCAAGAAAAAACTATGGTTAATTGCATGGAGACATGGAGCAACGGTCACATTGATCAGTGACTGTACCAGGGTAGAATTTTGCCAACTGAGATTTAGAACGGTGTACTCTGTGTAACACTTTAAACTGAATTAACTGAAGTTTTGCCTACGGTGAACTGGAACGTACAATGTTAATCGCCTTCTCCCACCAATCATCTGGCAACTCAGAGCCGAGTTCTTCCTCCCAAGCAAGCTTTATTTTATTACAAGAATACGGGTTTAAATCCATCAAGTAAAAATAGATTTTGGATATAAGTGAAAATTGAGAGGGGTTAAAATCCAACAAAGAATCATATGACTGGTCAATAGAAGGATGAGTGAAATCCAAGAATAGAGAGGAAATACAGTGTCTAATTTGAAAATATCTAAACAAATGAGAAGCTGGTATGTTGAAATTTGTGGATAGTTGAGTGAAACTACTCAAAACTCCATCCTTATAAAGATCTCGAAAGGAGACTATGCCTCTCTCATGCCACAGCTTAGATGCTGCATCACACAACCCAGGGGGAAATAGGTGGTTGTTCAATATGGGCATCCTCAGTGAGGGTCGTGTGAGTTTAAAATGAGCCCTAAATTGAGACCAGATACGAAGAGAAGAAAGAACCAGTGAATTATCTGTAAATTTAGAATATTTTACCGGAATCGGAGCAGTCAATAATGAGAGTAATGAGGAAGGAGGAGCAAGAGAGAGACTCAAGTTTGCAGCACAATAGTTCAGGAGAGTGAAGCCAGTAAAGCATCTTATGGATATTAGATGACCAGTAATAATGCAAAAAATTGGGAAGAGCAAGACCACCATCAAATCGAAATCTTTGTAAAAGCGCAAATATCACCCTGGGGACCTTTCCATCCCAAATGAATGCAGAAATAAGCTGGTCCAATGACTTAAAAAACTTTTTAGGCAGGTATAAAGGAATTGTTTGAAACAAGAAAAGAAATCTGCGCAAAACATTCATTTTGATTATGTTCACCCTGGCAATGAGAGATAAAGGAAGAGATCTCCATCTCTCCAAATCAGACTTAACCTTGTCCAGCAAAGAAGAAAAATTGGGGTGAAAAAGAGACGGCAAACTATGAGTTATTGAAACACCTAAATATTTAAATCCAGAATTTAAATGGCAAAATGGAACTGTTGAGCGACAGAGCCAGAGAATTCACTGGATAACATTCACTCTTTAGGAGATTTAGCTTGTATCCTGAAAATAGACCAAATTTCTTCAGCAGTGACAGTATGGATGGGAGACTGCTCTCTGGATTAGTTATGTACAATAACAGATCATCTGCGTATAATGATAACTTCAATTCAAGGGGATTGAAAGGGATTTTAAAGCAATCGACAGAGGCTCAATTACCAGAGCAAACAACAGGGGCGATAAGGGGCAACCTTGCCTGGTGCCACGAGACAGGGAAAAATAATCTGAATGTACATTGTAAGACTCGCGTGAGAAGATGTGTAGAGTAGTCACATCCAGGCTATAAAATTGTGTCCAAAACCAAATTTATGTAAAATAAAAAAAAGATAGTGCCACTCAACACGATCAAAGGCCTTCTCGGCATCCAAAGAAATAGCCACTTCCGAAGCAACGCGCGAATGCTCGGAATAGATGGTGTTTAACAGTGTGCGGATATTAAAGAAAAGCTGGCGCCGCTTAATAAAACCGTTCTGATCATGGGAGATAACTTTAGGAAGTACATTCTCCAAACATAATGCCAGAGCTTTAGCCAAAACCTTTACATCTACATTTAACAAAGAGAGAGGTCTGTACAAAGTGCAAAACTTAGGGTCTTTGTCCTTTAAAAGCAGAGAAATGGATGCTTGAGTCATGGTGGGGGGCAATGAACCACAAGACAGAGATTCATGAAAGACATCCAAGAGAAGAGGCGCGAGCTTATTAATAAATTTTCGGGGCCAGGGGCTTTATTAGTCTGCATTGATTTACTGGACAGGGTTATCTCTTCCAAACACAAGGGAAAGTCAAGATCGTCAGCAAGTGTTGAATCGAGGGAAGGAAGCATTAGCTCCTTAAAGAAGGATAAAGGTCTGAATAGAAAGATTTGAATACTGCATTGATATCCCGTGAGTCTGGGCAAAGGTCTCCTTTTGTGTCTACAATCTGTTGTATTACCCGAGATGCAGCCTGTCTCTTCACCTGGTGGGCCAGAAGTCGAGATTGTTTATCACCGTGCTCATAATAAGTACACCAAGCACGCAATAGAAGTTTTTCTGCTTCTGAGGTAATTAAAAGATTGACTTTGGTCTGTAATTCTAATCGCTGCTTGAGTAATGGTGGTGTTGATTGAATTGCAATGAGCTTGTCCAGTTCTGCAATTTCACCCAGCAGGTCCTGTACCTTGGATCTTTGAATTTTATTCATGTGAGCTGTATAAGAAATTATTTGACCTCGCAAATAGGCCTTAAGGGACTCCCATAAAAGAGAGGAAGAAATAGAATCACTCTTGTTAATGGCTAAGAAATCATCAATAGAGGAGGATATAAAGGCATTGTAATCATCATTTGAAAGCAATAAAGAATTAAATCTCCACGTAGGAGAAGAACAGTGTGACTTTGTAAGGTGTATGTTTATAGTGTGAGGAGCATGATCAGAAATAACTATAGAATGGTAGCTACTGGACGCGACCTTAGAAATGAGTGAACTGTCCACAAAAAAATAGTCTATACGGGAATATGTCTGATGGGGGCGGGAAAAAAACGAAAACTCCTTTTGATGCAGATTATAAAACCTCCAAGGATCTATTATAGAGTTGTCAGTTAAAAACTCCGAAATAGCCCGTGACATTAAGGATGGAGTTAGAGTACATGGATTAGAGTGGTCTAGAGATGGATCAATAGTACAATTTATGTCTCCTCCCATTATAAGAAGATGCGTACTAGAGAAGGGAGCGAAGTGAAGAGATTCTGCATGGATTTGGGATCATCAAAATTGGGGGCATATATATTAACCAACAGCACTGGTATATCGAACAAAGAGCCTCGAACGATCAAACATCTGCCATTCACATCAGCAATGGTAAAATCAGAAATAAAATGAATCCCTCTTTTAACCAAAATGGCAACTCCTCTAGATTTCGAATTGAATGTAGAATGAAAAATGTCTCCAACCCAAGGAAATTTTAGCTCAAGATGGTCATCCCTTTTAAGATGTGTTTCCTGTAGAAATGCGATGTTGCAAATGGGCATTAACCCTTAAGCGTTTAACCAGATTATTAAGGCCATTGATGTTCCAACTCAGGAATTTAATTCCGGCTCCGCTATGTAAGTTGTGTGAAGTACAATTAATCATCTGAATTTGTAATATACAATCGAGGTAAAAGAGTGATAGAAAAACTGCCAGCAGATTGGAGATACGGAAGGGAGAAAGGAGGCATGAGAAGGGGGAGAAGGAAAAAAAAAAAAAAAAAAAAAAAAGACAGACAGACAGACGAACAAACAATAAAGGACATAAGAGCACGCTCAGATAAATTCCCAGACCCACCCACAAAAACCACCCGCTTTCACCCACCCTCCTCCACCAACATTTACACAACCCCCACACGCAAGAACCACACTGCCGATAGGACATAACCCACCATGAAGCCTCCGCTGAACAAAGAAGTCCAAAACTATAAAAAATTGTAAATATACACAAGGGAGTATGTAACAAAGTAGATAAATAGGAACACAATATAAATGAACTGCAAAGAAGTGTCCTAAATTATGTAAATGTGCACATATGATTTGAAAACAGGCACAAGCACCTAGAAAACTAAACGAAATCAAATTATAACAAAAAATGAGTAGAATAAATTGAGGAGTTGTGTTCAAATAAATGATTTGACGCCCAATAAGAGGGTAAAGTGTCAAGGCAAGAAACTGGGGGGGTGGAAACAAAACAAAAACAAATAGAACACGACCCAACCACATGAAATCCCGCCTCCAATGAAAAGTTAAGGTCGTAGGATAGTTACCACCCAAAAACGGGTGCGTTTTATCTCCTTGCAGCAAAATCAAAGTCAAAGAGTTGTATCACACTGCAGAACAGACACAAAACTAAATTGTCTCACGCAACAGAGAGAACAGAGCTATGCAATAACTCCAACGATCCCAAGAGCATAGCAAACTCCGAATATAGCTGTTATAATCACTTCGACAAAGAAGCAGCAAAGCGTTTCGCTTCATCTGCCGATGTGAAAACATGCTGTTCATCCCCGTGAGTAATCCGGAGTCGCGCTGGATAGAGAAGGGAATATTTCACGTTGTCCAAAGCACGCAGCTGTTTTCACACATCACTGAAAGCAGAACGAGCCTTGGCGATCTTTGCTGTATAATCAGGATAGACTGAGATCCTCATATTTGATACAGAGATCCGCTGCAGTTCCCTGGCTTTCTTTAGGATGTGAGCACAGTCTTTAAAATAATGCATCCGAGCTATAATAGGACGCGGTGGATCCCCAGATTTAGGAGCAGGAGCAAGAGAGCAATGGGCTCTGTCTATCTCAGGACATTCATCCAGGTTGAAAGCATCTTTAAGGAGCTGAGAGACGGATGCGCAGGGTGTCGGCTGTGACTCAGGAACTCCGATAATCCTGACATTCTGCCTGCGGGATCGGGATTCTAAGTCACCGCACTTAGCATCAAGTTTAGGGGAGTCTCCGAATTAAATAATTAACTTTTGATTTGAACAAGCTCCACGACATCGTCCGAGACGGAGGAACGACTGTTCAGCTTCTGAAAAACTTTTCTTCAGACCGAAATCTCCGATCTCACAGCGTGATATCTCCGGACAATTTTCCGTGTACGCCCTTTATAGCTGGAGATCTAACTTAATGCTGGTCTAAATTCGTCAAGTGCAAGAACACAAACTCGACTTTCATCCACTGCCTGATCAGTTCGATTGCAGTGCCGCAACATCCAGGCTGATGAGATGGAGCGCTCCGCTCGCTTCGTCCCTGACTATGGCCCATGCCTCAGCGAAGCAACGACAGGCCTTAGGAGAGTCTGCGAGGATCCCGGAGTTTTGCTTACTTTTGGAGGCATAGTAATGGCAGTAAGTCAAACAAAAACGAACAACTAACCGTTAACTAAAGCTGGGATACAAATTAAAAAGGTAAATGTGCCTTAAAATAGCAAAGAAAGAGGACCCTGCTCAGCGAGAAACGAATTCACGTCTGCTTCATGTGGCGCCGTGCATACAATACTTTAAATTTGGATTGTACAACAATATCATTTATACCATTTGAACTCAAACTGAAGTAAAAATAAAGACTGGACTATGGACCGGAAGGTCCCAAAGTTTGTCTTTCTATTATTGTGGGGACTTTACATAATGGAGGGACAGTACAGACGGATTAACTCACTGAAGTAGGAAGGTTCGAGGCCATGTAGAGCTTTGAATGTTAGCAGAAGTATTAGATATATAATCCGACAGATAACTGGATGAAGTTGCTGTAGTAGAGATGAAACATGTGCACTGCACTTGGTAAATGTGAGGTAAGTGTGTCTTGATGCTATGTTTTGAATGTATGTAGCAGTGTTAGGATCCCTCCAAACTGACACTAGAGGTCAGTATTGGCTTGGCTATCACACCGCGATCCTCACAGATAAGACAATCGCGCATGCACCTGTTTATTGCGGCGTGAATGCAATATTAGCGACACCCGTCAGCGGTGCTATTTAAGAGCACACTTTGGCGCTGTCAGTTGTCGCACCCTTGCCTTGCGTATTCATGAGACCTCACCCGTCTCACATGCTCCAAGAGCACTCTACTTTCATGGTTCCCACTTTTTGCACCTGGTTAGGGAAATCGGTAGACCTACCTTGCCAAGAAGGTAGATCATGTAGAGTCTGGAGACTCGAGGTAAAACTGGTAGCTTAGTTGCTAGGGAGGTAAAGCTTTGTTCCGCAACTAACCTCCTCCTTGTGTCCTCTCTCCACTCTCCATATCACTTGTCGTGAGGGGTCAATCGCTGCCGAACTCTGATCTCTTTCCGTTCTGCACATGTGCGGATGATTGTTAGTGTCCGTTGCCTTTTTCGGTTATTTTTTCCCATTTCTTTTGGATCTCGCGACTCACAGCCGTTGGGGGTTTATCCCGTTTGTGGCCATAATCTCTAGTTTTGTGTCCTCTTCGGGCGTTGCCTCTGTTTGCCATCAACCTTATCCTTCCTTTAGTGTGTTCATTTTCATCAGTGCTCACGTGCTGTGAGCGTAGAGCATTTGTCCCTGGCGTCAGCAACCAGGGATTGATACCCAGGTACCGCATAATCAGCAGACCTGTTCTTTCCTTTTGTTTTGTTGTCAGTTGTGTATTTTGTTCTTTTATTTCTTTATCTTTGGTCCATCCCTTCCATCTGGAGCTAACTGCGATTGGGTCCAAAAACCCTTTTTACTTTTGTCTTCACGGTTTGTCGGTTTTTATTATGGCAAACCATAACAAGCACAAGACGTACAATATTGCAAAGATGGAATAACACAGTCTAAGGAATTTGAAATGAGGTTCAAATGTAAGGGTGTAATCAAAAAAGAACGACAGGATTTGTTATAAAAACCTGTTAGAATTGTTGTATTATTGTTGTTGTGTACCCATCAGGCTGAGACCTGAAGGTAAATTCTGGGCCGAGACCACAATTAAATTAATTACATGTGTCCATAGTATTCTTACTCACAAAAGCCCTAATCTCATTTTAGACTACAGTTCATATTTCACCTTACCTATTTCTTTCCATTCCGGGTCCTCTACATAATCTTTGAGGAAATCCAGCAAAAAAACTTTCAATGAATAATAAAAAAACATTCCAAAGATTATCCTTTTGTACAGATGGAAACAAAGTGGGGAAAAAATGGCTTGTTAAGTCAGCAACTGAACTGAGTCTCCATTGGGAATGTGGGATTTATCTATTTTTGCACTTTATTGCAAAGTTTATTGCAGTTTTGATTAAAACATTGTGTAACTGGCCTTTTCCTATTGACACCCATTATTTTCTTGTGATCAAAACGTAAGTGAAGCATGTCTTTATTTATGTCTTTCTTTTTAAATCTGACCTGTGTGTTTAGGCGCTTTTCTAGTCAGACGTGTCTCAAAAGAGTCCATCATAAACAGCAAGATGAAGCTCAAGTTATATTAGATTTAACCCAGTGTGTGTTGCAGCTCCATAATGTCACACATCTTGGCAGGAAGTTTATTAATAAAGGAATACAGGAAACAAAACTGAAAGGAGCCTAGTACTGTAAAAAAACAAAAAAGATTAACTTAACGAAAAACACTACACACTCTAAGGTTAAACATGCAGTGACAGAACATTAATACGTTAATACACACTATTACTAAACAAACAAGGCAGGACCAGATATGGATGAGGCTAGGGGTGAAGCTCCTGGAAAGAGAGCTTTACTCCAACACATACAGAGGGTTTGTTCCTCCTTGTGTCTTACAGGTTACATTCAGCTTGCAGTGGAGAGACATATAGATCAAGTGGGACACTCATATTTAATACATGTTATCAAATGCACGTTCTACAAATTATTCAACTGCTAACATATAATTCAGAAATCGGTATTATTATTACAGAAACAAATAAACGCAAAAAAGAAAAACACTACTACCAATTGATCATGCACAATTAATAATAATAAAACGAGAAATTTGTTTTCTTTTTTTTTATTAATGATTAAGGAAGTTAGCAATAGTTATGTCCAGGATGGAGTGACAAACTATGAGCTCATTTTGTGTATTATTTAGTGTATTACATGAACTACACTAAACCAAACATAATAAAAAAAACAGCAGTCTTTTTAAAATGTCATAAAGAAATCTACAGGTTTATAAATATATAAATGTATATTATTATTATATTATAAATATATATAATATCTATCTATTTATTATATATTAAAATATCCCCTATATACTGTGTATATATATATATATATATATATATATATATATATATATATATATATATATATATATTATATACTATGAATTAGGGCGCAATGTAACATTAGCAGTTTACACTCTACACACATTTTTATGTCAATTTATAGGGAATACTTTGTGTTGTCACTCTCTGGCAAAAACATTTTACATGATGCCCCACCCAGAGAATAAATTATATATAAATTACCTTGAGCATTCTTCACTTTGAAGAGTGAAAACAGGCCTGTAAAAAAGAAGTGAAACAGAAAATATAACAGAAGAAATGCATATGTTTAATTTATTTAAGAAGAATAATATAAATGGTAAATGTAAGACACAGTGAACGTTATAAACATGTCAGTACATGCCATACACAGAACCGAATTTCCCTGAATCACTGAGTTTCCCAAGTAATGGAACAAATCATCTTCCAATAATAGTTTATAAAGTAAAACTCTACATAGCGGCACCTTAACATTTTAGACAGAACTTAATGCGTAATTACCAAGTTAAGACCTGCAGTACAATTAAGACTGCACATGATCGGTTTCCTAACTCTTCCACTGAACTTTGATGAAAGATTCAAAAGATAAAATTCACTCACAGAGCATCACAAAAAGTGATCTGGGATCCATTCTGCTAACAATGAACTCTGCTCTCAAAATCTGGCCTTACAACGGAGAGAGCGAGCAATATAGAGAAGTAGGACTGTCTATATATATATATATATATTTAGAGAGAGAGAGAGAGAGAGCCTTGTGCAAAAGTTTAGGCAATAATAGGAATTTGCATGTTTTGTTGAATTTTTAAAAGACCACACACACAACGTCTGCATGCAACAAACCACAATATTGCATAGTCAATCAAGTTCTGCAACCTAACAAACAAACTCTAGTGGGTGATTTTTTGGGGGGAAGTTTTGCACATACCAAATCTTATCGCAAATTTTTATTTGTTGACAAAATATATGCAATAAAATTTGCACTGTGCATTCAGTACAGTCAGCTTTTTTTGGAACAAAACCAAAGTTCACACTGCATGTTGATGCTCTGCAGCACAAAACATTAAACTCACACCGTCAGCAGCTTAAAGCTTCTTCCTGCTCTGTCTTACTAAATTAAGAACACACTACTGAGAAAGCAAGCAAGAGGGAAAGGAGGAAGAACAACTAAAGAGCCGGAGTGTGTATGTCACACCGTTGCTGGATTGGACCCAAGCACAGATTGAGACTGGCCTCACATGCTGGGTCCATTTGCTGCTCTCCAATCTGGTCCTGTCCAAATCCTCATACTTCTAAGGCGAGAATGATCAAGCATGGAGGAACATGCTGCGCCCCCAACAATTCGTCCATCATCTTTCCCAGTGCCTTAATATTTGCACCTGTCTTTCTTTTCACTTTCCAAAGTCATGCATGTAAGGATAATGGATCATTATGAACACGGTATGGAGCAGTGTTGTGCCAGTTCACAGCTTTTCTGAACTAGTTCAAGTTCAGTTCATACCTGCTCAAAGTGAACAGTTCACGTTCAAAGTTCACAATTTTAATTCTGAACTAGTTCAAAGTTCAGTTCATTTTACTTTTTTCGTGAGATATTAAAATAAATTACTTTTTTTCACACTACAAGATAGAAATCACTATAGTTCTTTGAACTGCTCATTGTAGACATTTGTCATGACACCAATGTACCGGCGGCGGTTGCTATGGCTACCCCGCTCTGCTGCAATTCAGCACGGGTAACGTCTTGCGGGAGCCCAGTATGTTATTAAACTAGTCTCAGCCGGGACAACTGACGTTGCCCCGCACGCATTGCGCACCACAATGTCAAAAACCATTTTGTCTGGTGATAAGATTTAAGCGGCCACCCAGCGAAATTTACAAGGAGGGAGGAATTCTCTCGTTGCGTTTCAAAAGAGGAAAACAGATGTCCTCAGTTTCAATGGAAAACAAATTCCAACGTTCATACAGTGATGTTCTTGCCGTTCATGACACATAATGTGAACAATTTCACGTTCACGTTCTTATTAAAAAAAATGTGTGCGTTCAGTTTTCAACGTTCACGAAAAAATGGCGTGTTCCAAAAGAAACGCGTTCTTTTGAACTCGTTCACGCACAACACTGGTCTGGAGAAGCAGCAGGGGGCCCTGTTCTTAATAATTCAATACAAGTTGAGGTTTCTTGCCACAAAGATCAGAATACACTATATTCTGCACCGAAAAGACCTTTAAAGCTCAACGTTCTCAGCAGCTACAACTTCTGTTGGTCAATGTGGAGAACCACTATTTGATAAAACGAAGCACATGAAGATATGTGATATATTTGCAGGTTGTTTTTGCTGTGAACGAGTCAAAAGAAACGCGTTCATCTGAAAACACGCTCATTTTTTTTCGTGGAACGTTCGTTGAAACTGAAACGCAAACATTTTTAATAAAGAGGAAACCTGAACGTGAATTAGTTCACAGTGTGTCATGGAAACGGCAGACATCACTGTAAATGAACGTTGGAATTGTTTTTCCATTTTTAAACTGAGTGACATCGTTTTCTTTCTTTTGAAACGCAACGAGGAGAAAAGTTTCCTCCCTCCTGTATTCTCGCTGGGTTTGCGCTTAATATGTATCACCGCACAGAAATGGTTTTTGACATGTGTGCGCAAGCATTGAGGGCAACGTAGTGTCCGGGCTGAGACTAGTTAACATAACTGACTTCCGCAAGACGTTTACCCGTTTGATTGAAATGCAAGCAGGAAGCGGGGGTTAGCCATAGCAAAAAACGCCGCGTACACAATTGCAGTGTCATGAGCAAATGTCTACAATGAGCAGTTTCAAAGAACGTATAGTGATTTCTAGCTTGTAGTGTGAAAAAAAGTATTTATTTTAATATCTCACGAAAAAAGTAAAATGAACTGAACTTTGAACTAGTTCAGAATTAAAATTGTGAACTTTGAACGTGAACTGTTCACTTTGAGCAGGTATGAACTGAACTTGAACTAGTTCAGAAAAGCTGTGAACTGGCACAACACTGGATATATGTGATATATGTGAAGCGTAGAAAGAGACAGACAGAGTGTGAGGGCATTTAAGGCCAGCTTTTCTTTTAGGGTGCTTGAGCTTTGCAGCTCATTTTATTTTCAGAAAAGGTTACACGTTTTCACTTTTTCATATTTTCCAAATCACCATTAGTTTTATGTATGTAGTTGTATTGCACTTAACAGCATCTTCTTGTTTCTGGGAAGAAAGAAGCAAGTGTGTAAATACTTAACCAAAACAATAAATAATGTTAGAGCAGCATCTTTATGTTTTTAATCCCAGTTCCAGTTAAGAGCAGCGAGTTATAATGGTGGAAATTAAGATGATCTTCTCACAAACGGCTTACCCTCACTGAACGTTCTCTCAGCAGCTCTCTTTGTATTTAGTCACTCAGAAGCAGAGTCTGAGCTGCAAGTTGTCCACATTTTCTAGACTATTTTTGAATATCAGCCTCGTGAGCGCAGGCATCTGCCGATGCTGACTATCTCAAAATGGCATTAATCGGTGTATTACTAGCAACATTAGGTTTAAAATTGTAATCAAAGTACAGTATTATATCAGTGCAATATGTCTACAAAATATTTCTTATATTCAATATTTATTTTTACTGACTTGATCTTATTTGTTTTTGTGTAGCTCTGCACTGTCTCTGGCGCAGCAATCCTAATTTCACTGTAATGTACAATGACAATCAAGGCATTATCTTATCTTACTGGAGCTTCACCATATATTAAATAACTGGGGGGAAACATGTTTATTCTGAAGAACAACAATTCAAAACAAGGTGCACTTGTATACTTTTAAATAATAATTTAAACAAAATCAAACTTTAGTTCGTCGACATTAAAAAACGATGGGTTCTCATTCACAGCGGGTTATGCGCCATCTGGTGCTCAAAAATGGAATTGCATTAGATAAAAATAAAAAAAAATCAAGGATTTATAATTTTATAATTTATAATCATCCCATTTTTGCATTCGCGATGCATCGTTACAGCACTACTGTCCCAGGCTTTTCTGATTTGGGGTTGTGATTCCACAAACTGTACTTGAGGCTTAAGTTAAGACTGTGTGACCCTTTCAACAGTGCAAGAGAAGCAGGTTTTAAAATACTCGCTGCGGGGTTTGATAATGCGAGCGTGAGCGTGGTTTGTTCTAGGACCAGTGAACCCAAGCTGCTTCAAATCAAAACGAATGGTCTCTTAACTGAAACACCACACAGCGTGCTTTAGGTTACAACTTATCAACCAGTTGAAGCAAAAAGAGGAAGACACCATGTAAACAGATTTGTAGAAAAGTCTTTACTGGTCAAACAGAGTTTTATATAAAACATATGTACAAAAAATGGATCCTGTCTTTTTTTTTTTTTTCTTTTTTCACTCGACACACGTAGTCTTAGATCACATCTGGAAAGAATCAGATGTACTGACGGGCATGGCGTTACAGATGTTTGCCAACTATAGGACGCAAAATTCTGAAAATGCATCCCCAGGACATTACGTTGCGAGTTCTAGCCCCACTTTTATCCCTTTAAAGTACTAATGAATGGATTTTCAAATCACCAAGTTCTTGACTGTGTCTCTCTTAAACCCCGAGACGAGAAGCAACACACACAGCTACAAGCCGAGCAGCGCTTTAGCTTCTTCGCTCTGCGCCATTAAGCTCTCGCTGGCGTACTTCTGCAGCAGCTCCATCTTCTTTCTCCTGACCAGAGCCTCTTCAATCTGCAGTGATTCAAATCAGATCAGTCAGACTACAAGCCTGAAAAATAGCCTAGCTGACCCAGAAAAAAAGGTGGATCCAGAGAGGTGACGATCTCAGATAGAGAACAAACAGAGGTTAGTCTAAACTCTAAAGTGCACGCAGACTGGCACAGGCCAGGGGGTTAGTCAGCAGAGGATTTCAATAACAATAAACATGATAAAGTAATAAAGGCTGAGTTTCTTTCGCTATCCTGCACAATAATAACTTTTTTATTATGTGTCATTCAAATAAATAAATATAAACAATTAAATCACCTTTTTAACGCAAGTGTGCCCTGGACAGGACACCAATACATTGCCTGGTTGGCAACCCTCCTTCATATAAGCACTAACTGGACTCGAACCCGGGTCACTGCGACTCTGGGCTGGTGTATTGGACCCAAAAAAACTACACTACACTACTGAAGATGTGGTCAGGTGGCATGTAGGGACCATATTTATACAATATATTTAAACAGACAAAAATTCGTCAGCTAAAAATGGGAAAAACAGACAAATGGACTGACAGTGAAACGGGGTTAAACCATAACCTTACTAAAAATGAGAATTTATTTATATTTCTATACCTAACGTTCATATTTTTCACTCTCGATATGATCTGGTGTCAAATAAACAACACAATGTACATTAGACCCTCTAGGAACTGATCCTTTGTTTTATTAAAACTGGCACATTCTTATTCTTATTCCGGAGTCGCTCACCTCTTTCTGGGATGGCACGGGTACGTGAGCGATAAACGTCTGTGCCCCGTCCTCGCCCTCCATCTGTTCCCTCGTCTCGTCGTCCGACTGCAAAACGAGAACGCTCATTAAAACTAGCTTTACCGAAAAACAATCCGACATTTTATCTCCCTCGCCATCCTGCACAGTAATAACTTTATTTGGCGTTCAAATGTTAAAAGTGCACAGCGTCTGCCCTTACCTCATCGTCCCTGACAGCATAGATGTACTCCTCCTCCTCCTCCTCCTCCTCCACCTTCGTCACTTCGCCCCCGGCTACACGGGCCTCCTTATCCGCCTTCCATTTCTCAATGGCTTGTGCTATTGCTGTCCGAAAAGGAGCCCAACAACATTCTCGTACCAGTGCAGCACACCAAACGCGCTTACCAATAAGGGATGACTTTATCAAAGCTTTATCAAGCACTGAAGTACAGAGCTACGTTCACAAACGCCACTTAAAACGTTACAGTAAAAAAAACAAGCCTTATATCAACCATAATTAAGTAAAGAAATGCTGTATACGTAATGAAACTGAGGTCGGTTCTCTTATCAAACTCCACCAGGCTTATTAAGGACTTGCTCGCCCTACCTTGTTTCTCGTACTCCTGCTCCAAGGGAACTAAAACCCCGTCGTCCTCGTCTCTGTATCCGTAGTACTCAGCGTCGATGTCCTTCATCAGCTCGGCTCGCGTTTTTCTGGGCGGTGGCACAGCTACGGAGGAAAAGGATCCGCATTTATTACGGGCTGTTAATACAGCCGTGGTAGCTAAAGCAATAAAACAGTAATAACGGATCAAATGTCTATAAGGAAATCTCAGCAGGACGTGAGGAAACCGACAGTACATTTTTATTTCATATTAAAAAAAACTTACGTTCCGACTCAAACAGCTCTCTCACTCCAGGTAGGTCTTTCGCAGCCCCAAAATATTTGTAACCCCTGTTTCCCGGCACCTCCTTACCCTCGTGATCCAGCATTCTAGGTCCGAATCTCTAACACACGCAGACACATAACGTAAACGTTACCGTTTGTGTCAGGTGGGCATTGGAAAGGACCTCACGATACGATACGATACGATACATCACGATACACTGCGATATTCCACATAGTTCACTGAAAACATAAAAACAGCTGAAACACAAGTGATGATGCACATGTATTTTATCTGATATTTTTCCCCAAACTGATCAGTAGAGACAGATTCTTATAATATTTGAAAATTTGTTTTTATTATTAAATACGTGCTGTACTTAAGCAGGACTGATTACACTCTTTATAGCGAAACATTAAAGTATCATTCAAAATTAGCTTATTTCAGTCCGCAGATGAAAAATGAGTGAAATGGCAGGTTTACCGCGTAGTCGGGGCCACCCAGCTCCTTGATTCGAACCTCCCAGTGGCCCTTCTCTCGGATGAGCTTGTTGATTTCATCGTTCAAGTCGCGGATCTTAAATTCTCCCAAACCAGCTGAAAGCATTTATTTACACATCAAAATTATATTACAAAAAAATACCCCCCCACACAAATGCGTATCAAATCTAGCTGCAGTGCTGCTGGTCGTCACTCACCGTTCTGAATCTGGGCTACCTTCTTCGAAATCTCACTGATTATCTGCAGGAAAAGGTTTGTTTTGTTAAATAGAACTCTATGGATTGGCTCCGTTTGCTACAGACGAATGAAGATTCCTAAACGCCTGTGTGTAAAGATCCTGACAAACACATGTAACCTGCCAAAAATAAGCAGTGTAGATCACAATTATTCTAAAGTACTGTTTTAACTTCAGTAAATGTGGGTCACTTGGTTCCCAAAGTTTCTTCATCATCACATTCAGTGAGCTTTTCCTTGCCACTGTCACCCCAGGCTCGCTCAGTTAGGATATGAAGCTGCTCTCAGACAATGCACCCTTGTGAAAAGTGATCGAGTCACGTCAGAGTCAAATTTATTCCTGTAGCACTTTTTAGAACAAAGTGACGCCTCAAAGCAGCTTTACGACTCTCTAGGCCCACAGCCCTGACTGAACAAGCCCGGGGCGGCAGTGGCAAGGAAAACTCCCTAAATGTGACGAATAAAACCTTGTGAGGACTAAGACTCAAAAAGAGACCCAACCTGCTCGGGCAGCCTAGATATTATATGTAAGAACTAAGTTACATAATTAATAAGTTTATAGTAATAGTTAAAAAAAAAAAAACATTAAAAGACCGAATTTAAAAAACACAACAAATCAAATATAATAATATATGTAATATTATAAAGTTACAGAAATAAATCTGACTTTTTTTTTCAAAATAATATACAGAATATAATAAATTAAGGAAAACGTAATATTATAGAGTTATAGAAATAAATCTGGACTTTTCATAATAATATCTAGAATATAATAAATTAAGGAGAATTTAATAATAGAGTAATAGAAATAAATCTGATTTTTTTTTCAAAATAATATATAGAATATAATAAATTAAGAAGAATGTAATATTATAGAGTTATAGAAATAAATCAGATTTTTTTTCATAATAATATCTAGAATATAATAAATTAAGAAGAATGTAATATTATGGAGTTTTAGAAATAAATCTGTACTTTTTTTTTCAAAATAATACATAGAATATAATAAATTAAGGAAAATGTAATATTATAGAGTTACAGAAATAAATCTGGATTTTTCATAATCATATATAGAACATAATAAATTAATGGGAATGTAATTATAGAGTTATAGAAATAAATCTGATGTTTTTTTTCATAATAATACATTGAATATAATAAATTAAGGAGAATGTAATATTATAGAAATACATAGTTACAGAAATAAATCTGACTTTGACTTACAAGCAGAACTAACACGTATTTAAAAAAATATAAACAATCGTATATCAATTAGAGATGCACCGACTGATCGGCTGGTGACTGGACTCGGCCTGTTGGCCTCATATAACTGGTGCTATTCCAGTCACATTTCTTAATAAGGTTCTTCTCATGGACGTAATAACGTACAATTTTTTTTTTAGCCAAGAAAATTGCAATCGGTGCATCTCTATTCTCATTTTTTATAGTGTTTATAGAATAAATAAACTTTCTCTCATAGAAAAGGGACTGTGGTAGCCTAGCGGGTAAGGTACTGGACTCTGGACCAGAAGGTCCAGGGTTCAAATCCCACCTCAGCCAAGCTGCCACTGTTGGGTCCTTGAGCAAGACCCTTAACCCACAATTGCTTGGATTGTAAGATTGTACCAATTGTAAGTCGCTCTGGATAAGGGCGTCTGCTAAATGCTGTAAATGTAAATGTAAATGTAAAATATTTCTCTCATGTTCAGCGTGTTAGGAAGCTGCTTAGTTTGGATCCATTTCACTTTAGTACTTTAGTCAGAGTAACTCATCCCACCCTCCCATAAAGGTGCACCCGATCCCGCAGGTGATCCTCAGGGAATCTCACTGAAGAGAAACTCACCTGCCGTCTCCACTTCTCTGCTTTGGGTAACTCGTTGCATTCTGAAGCGAGATATGGCCGCCTCTCCTGTCAGTTCCACAGCAGAAAGGTTATTGTTACTGAACCTAAACGGGTCAATTTAAAACCAATCCTGACTGATTCTGATCTCTACCTTCACTTTGCCTTCTTCCAGCTGAGCTTGACGAAACCTGGCCAAGGCCGTCCTGTAGAGCACAAACACAGAGCGCCTCTAAGCATCCACACGCCCGAACGGATGTCTAACAACAGTTTAAAGGGCCAGTCAGTGGTTTTGGGTAAGAAAATCTATTTCTGCAAAGGGATTCACATAATTAGGGAGAATCAGGTAGAAAATATGGCAATAAACAGGGGAGAATCATCAACAGATCGTCAGATATCCGGCCACATCCTCCAACCAGCACGTGTTTAAAGAATAAAGCACGGGTCTGAGGTGCATTTTAAAACAGCAAGCACTGACAGGCCCTTTAAACAGCTTATTAAAACAGATTGGTTAGATAAGCAGATATTTAACAGATACATAAGTCGATACTCACATGGCCTTTTCTGCGTTTCGAGCCTGAAATCATAAAACACACGATGAATAACAGCGTGGTATTAAGACGTGTCTTTGGCCTGTTCTCTAAAACTATTCGATGTTGTCTCTTAACCGCGGTTGCCCTTCGCTCGGTTAAGAGTGATAAAGATCAAAAAGACTTTGTTCTCATGAACAGAACAGAACAGAAACTCATCCCTGTAGTAATTATGAATGATCACATTACAGCAAACTTCTTTCTCTAAGGAAAGTTAATTTAATAATTAAGCCACCATTTCTCTATGCTGCAGAATAAAAGCCCCACGCAGGAAGGTTTACATTATTATACAATATCATACAACAGGACGTTGATTGAAATGGATGTTGACCGGACACTGCCATAGTCACATTGAGGTTGAGAAACTTTGCACATAGTGCTTTATTTTAAACAATAACACTAATTAAAACACAAAATTAAAACATTTAGCGCAGTACAGGCCTGTACAATACACTCATTCTTATCGTTGTATCTTTTATAAAACTTGAAATAGTGACTGAAATACTGAACATGAAAAAGAGAGAGTCCAATACCATGTTTTTTGCTACCTCTCAAAACTGAAATTCTCTTTTCTGTCAGCAGGTGTCCCACGGGTTCGATCATACTAGTTTTCTGTCATTGGCTCAAGAATGAAATTGTATATATAAGACATTTTTATTTTCTATTATATACCATTCTTAAGACCTTGGATATTAAAGTGAACGGAGGGACGTTAAACAGTGCTTACTTGGTTATTATTATTATTATTGTATTATTATCTATTGTATTAAGTCTTGGTCCTTGCAGGGTTTCTTCCTTATAACATTTAGGGAGTTTTTCCTTGCCACTGTCGCCCTAAGCTTGCTCAATTAGGACCTAGATAGTTGTAAAGCTGCTATGAGACAATGCTCCATTGTAAACAGCTCTATAGAAATCATTTTTACTTGTAAGAAAGAACAGTGAGCAGAGCCCTGTGAGTGTGGGAGCGAGAGAAAGAGAGATTTTCTCAAGTTTAGTCCAGATTAATTTAGTTAATATTTTTGTTTAAGGTATTTTGTGTTTCATCGAGTAAACTTAACTAATACTGTGTTATTGTGGCGAGTAACGCCTCAGTGAGTGAGTACATAGCGTTGTGGTATTACTTTATCATTTATGACTGTCACGCATAGAGTTTCTATAGAGTTTTAATTTAATATAATATAATTAAACCCGTCAGGAATTTGTTTGTAGGCGGCAGCGTTATCGCTTGATTAGATTGTTCACATGTTTGTGCTAGGATTTAGATCTAATTTATGATTCATGCAACATTTTAAACAAAAAACAACACAATTAATCATGTAAATATATTTCCGTTCCTTTTACTACCACTGTACACACAACAACCCGTTCAAACATGAACCGCATCTCAAATGACCACCTCTTATAACTCTAGTGCACTACTTCCGCGACGCACGTCTTTACTATGCTCCCTACATAGTGCACCTAAACGTCTTCTACGCAGCTATTTGACATCAGGCCTTACACGATGGCTACGCTACAGCTGCTAATGAAACATCCAGCAAATGACGAGTCTGAAGAAAGCAAAAAGTCCTGCAAATAACGTTATTTTAAGTATCATTAAACAGCACAAACGCAGGCAGACCGAAACCGTTTTAATTTATAAGCAATTTACTTACCATTATTAGGTTTTCTTAAACTCAGCGCCCCGTTGCTTGGTGGAGCGACGAAACCGTAACGCACAAAAATGACGCAGTCATTTAACAAAACAAAAGTCCGGGACTTTAAATAAATATAGAATTTTTTTTGAGAATTAACAAATATGCTATGAAAGGTGATCTAAAAAATAAAATAAAATACATTTCATATAAAGGTACTAACACATAAGAGCCAAAGAGAGCAATTTAATATTAATACGACCATGAAATTTTATAATTAACTCATAAAGAGCTTTGTAGTCCAAGTTATTTATTTATTTATTTTATGTAAACGGTGCATAATTCATGTAAGACGCAAAAGCCTTACATTATTAATGAATACATTTTATACTTGACATGCAATAATAAGATATGACCTATATACTATTTATTTTAATGATTTATTTATCTATCTATATATTTAATACTTTATATGGAATAATTGTGCACTGTCTGTGTACTATTTATTTAATCTGTGCGTAATCTTTATTTTGTTTATTCATTTAATCTGTCTTTAATCTATATTTCTTATGGAATGATGACCTGCAATGCATTTATTTATTTATTTAAATTTATTCATTCAGTAACTTGAATAAAGTAAAACATGCACACGATTAATTAATGTATCTATTTATTTACTTAAATTCCATAGATAATGTCATTTTGCAAAGTTATATATTATTGTTT
Organism: Ancistrus triradiatus; assembly: GCA_025084515.1. NCBI lineage: Eukaryota > Metazoa > Chordata > Actinopteri > Siluriformes > Loricariidae > Ancistrus > Ancistrus triradiatus. Next base: position 585,405 of record JAJAGP010000060.1, on the reverse strand, counting down.
AATTAATTATTTATTTTATTTGCAAATAATCATACACAGCTTTTACAGTGTTTTATTCTGTGTTTGTGGTGGAATAAATTATGCATTATTTTACATTTACTAACTGCCTGAGTGACTGAATAATTTATTAACTAATTAATTATTATTTTTCCTATCTTTTAGTGTTTGGTATTGTTTGCTTTTGTGTACTTTATGCTATAATAACTGCTGCCTCTATACATTCTTGTATAACCGTCATCACTGTGGCGCCACCTAGTGTGGCGCCAAGAGATCGTTATAATCAGTGTACGAGGCCATTCCTAACGTAAAACGTTGCGTTATTTATTCAGTCGATATTACATTATTAAGTGTACAAATAGATTTTATGTTTATGCTCCTAAAACAATAACTTACAGAGACTTTTTGTCACACGGACTCCAAAACCGGACAAAAGAAGATTGGGAAAACGTTGCCTCGTCTGATGAGTCTCGATTTCTGCTGCAACACTCAGATGGTCGGGTCAGAATTTGAGTGAAATGGACGAATGGTTCCATCCTGCCCTGTACCGATGGTGTGGGGCGTATTTTCTTGGCACACTTTGGGCTCCTTAATACCAACTGAGCATTTAAACCCTACAGCCTATCTGAGTATTGCTGCTGACCGTGTGCACCCCTGTCTGAGCACAGTGTACCATCTTCTGACAGCTACAGGGTAGCTGCAAATTGGAACATGGTAATGAGTTCACTGTACTCAAACAGCCCGCACAGTCAGAGCTCAATCCAATCCACCTTTGGGATAGCACTAGATTATGTGATATGGTAGTCTCCTAATCCATCATCACCTCCACCAGCTCGAGCCTCTGTTAGCTCTGCTGTAACTGATCCGAAATCAATCATTTACGAGCTGAACGAAGCGCTTTATCCCGGAGAGAGAGTGCTGAAAAGGGAAAGGTCCTCCTGCAGGTGTGGAGAAAACAGCCACCGGTTCCACGGAGGGCAAACAGGACATTAAACCCCCCCTACAGTCGCATCATGTTCCATCGTTCAATTTTAATGAAGGTGTGCAGAGACACAGACGGACAGACTGAAGCATCTGCTGGAGTACGCGTGTGTCTAAAGAGCCACGGTCAAATGCAAAAGGTTGGGTACAAAAGCAAGGTGCAGCAGTTTAATATCAGGGTTCGAGTCCTGGTGCTGCCTTCAGACTGGGTTGGGTATCACATACAGAGAGAGAGCGGAGGCTGGTCGGGGGGCCTGTCCCCAGGCTGCAAAATCAGCTCTAACCATGCCACGTTCAAAGTCACTTAAATCACCTTTCTTCCCCATTCTGGTGCTCTGGTGCCGTATGATTGGCTGATGAGATATTTGCCTTGACGAGCAGCTGAACAGGTGTACCTAACAAAGTGGCCGGTGAGTGTATATTCATACAAACAGCACTGCATTGGAAGTATTTTAATAAATAATGATACAGAACATTTATAATGTAGCGGCAAAGCAATCCGTACGTGATTACGTAAACTTTATTTTCTCTAATGGACCCAAAGTTCACATTATTTCTCAGACATCTGAGGTTTCAAACATTTGCATTTCATTGCATTTTGCTTCGTAGCGATTATGAGACAGTGTTCGTGTTCCTGTTCCTCCATTCAGTATTAATTCGAAGACATTCTGAAGAGTTTAAAACAAAACTAACAAAACAAACAAACGATCAGTATTAATTCCACTCATATACGACAAAACCTAAACTGATAAGCTTATGGTCTGATCTCTGTAGCTGTAAAGAAATCAAACATCTGGACATGTCAAACTGTTATGCACGTGGGCCGCCCCTTATCTCACACGCTACAGACCTGCGACTGGATTCATGAAGAAAATCTTCTTAAGAAAAAAGAAAGAAAGAAAGAAAGAAAATCTTCTTAAATGTGTTTTCTTAACTTCAATCTTAAGAAAAGTTACAAAAATTGTTATTCTTCAAATCACTACTTATAGTAGGGCCAATCCCAGACTGAGCAAGCCTACGGTGACAGTGGCAAGGAAAAACTCCTTAAACCAAGCATTCACACTTATCGTAGGCTGTAATAGTCGACAAGGTAAGCATCGAAAATGAAAACTTTAAACAGATTATTTACTGAAAATAAGGCGACATGCGTTCAATTCAAAACTTTAAAAGTCTTTTGAGTGAAGGTCATCCTTAAAATACAAACGTTTACATAAGGAAATTCTTTAAAAATCCTACAATGTGATTTCCTGGATTTTTTTTCCTCATTGTGTCTCTCATAGTTGAAGTGTCGCTATGATGAAAATTACAGACCTCTCTCATCTTTCTAAGTAGGAGAACTTGCACAATCAGTGGCTGACTAAATACTTTCTGCCCCACTGTAGCTTACATGACAACAATGAGGTTTTCATTAAGATAATATTTGAGAACGAGAATTGCATTTAAAACATTCTTATGAACTTCTAAGTGTTTTTCTTAAGAACCTTTGCAAGTTTTTTCATAAGAAAGCTTTCATGAATCCGGCCCCTAAGAAACCCAAACTTGGAAAGCCCCTGGTGTGGAGTAACCTTAGGAACACAGACAGAACTGAAAAAGAACCTGGAGGTAAGAATCGTTGCCATCCTGAAAGGCTGGACCCGATGCTGAGAGTGGCTAAGGTTCGTATCCCATCTCTGGCGAGGGAAAAACTGAATTGCATTTTGATTGTGAAGTTGGTGTGGAGTCTCTCCACCTTCTGCATCAATTCTTAAGTTTTGCCCTCATCAGGTACCTTCTGAGTTTAATAATATCCTTGCGTTATGGGGCTGGGTCTGCAGCGCCACACCAGGGGTGCCCCACGTGCACGACACAGCTCAGACGAGGGGGTGTAAACAAAGAAGCTGCTCAACAATTAAAGGTCCATTGTGAACCTGCTCACACTCCATGTCGTTCTCAGTTTAATCCAAGGTTGTTTAAGGTCGTTTTAATCTCACAGCAGCGTGCAGACACTGGAGGCGCCATTATTGTACGTGTGGGCGTTTGATGCCACCTGCCCGTTCACGCTCACAGTCCTGGCAGCAGCAGGGATGTTCTGCTTCACCTCCGCTTCGAACTCAAGTCGGTGGAGCTCCTCTGTCAGAGCCGCCATGTCCGAGTTCCTCTCTTGCAGAGCTTGGCTGGTCGTCTCCAGCCTGGCCGTCAGATCGTGGAGCGCCTTCTCTTTGAGTTGGCATTCGCGTTCCAGGTGGAGCACTCTGTGGTGAAGCCTGGCAGCCAGAGCCTGGGCACAATGCAGCTATAGGGATGTCAAGAAGAAATCTATTTAATGCACAGGATACGACCCCAAACAGGGTGCCAGTCCATCTCAGGGTTCTGCAAACACACCCAGTGCCAGTCTAACCTGGGATTAAAGCCAAAGCCCTCAGGAAATGAAATTTCCAGCAGCTTTTTCTCCCAACCACCGGAGATGCTGGACCTCTTTATGATCTTAGACAAAAGCTTGACCAACATGGGTCTGGTCAATGTTTAGCTTATTTTTAAGTTACACAAGCTTTGCAAGCTTAAATTTGGCATATCCTGAGACCTTACAAAACCCCTAGTGGATCAGTGGACAGGTGTCGCAGTTCATGCAAGTAAACAACATCATATTTCAAGTTTTCAACCTCATCCTGCTCAGGGTTCTGGGGGTTCTGCACCTATCCTCAAAGAACAACAGAGCATGGGACGCCACGAGCCAGCTGGAACCTGTGGTGGTGGGACACTGTATGACCACCCGAGCATCTCGTATTTAAATTTAGTTACTAAAGTATTTTATTTACGCATCAAAACCAACCAACCAACGAACCAACCAACCGTGCAGTCTGACCGATTTTGCACGAGTCTGCATGTTATTTCTGTTCAGTGTTCTCCTGATAGTGGACCCATAAACAGTAACATTAGCCAACGTGAGGGAGACCTTTAATTGCTTAGAGGTTACCCAGGGTTCCTTTGAGACCTTTCGGACTCTTGCGGTGATCTTTCCTGATCGGCTGCTCCGACCTCTTGGCTCGGCTGGTCCAAACTCATTAGAGATGATTTTGTAACCTTTGTCATTCTATTGATTAACAGCTGACTAATTTAAATTTATGTCATTTAGCGGACACCCTTAAGGCCTTTTCACACCGAGTCTGATTTTTAAGGACAAAAAAATCAAGATCAAGTTTTGAAAAAGAACACACGTGTATCATTGCAGTCCGTTACACCGAATCCAAAACTGACGTTCTGCGATGCTGCGTAAAATGTTTAATCGGAGCCTGTTCTAATTTCTGCGTTAAAATCAGGCTGACCAATCAGAGCTCGGTCACCGGGCAGAACAGCTCATCAAGAGCTTATAGGACGAGCAACAGGCTGCCTCTAAAAACATGGATATGAAAGAAAAGATCTGGTGGAACAGAACTGAAAGGCTGGAGAATGATGGTGATAAAGCTCACAGGGACTGGATGGAAGCGTTTGATCATTTATCTAAGTGCATTCTGATCTGTTCATGCTCACAAACACAAACTAGAGCTTCCTGCACTCATATTCAATCGTGTTTTTGTTTTTTAAGTTGACGATGTGAAAGAGATACGGAGAAATCTCCGACACATGAAGAGAAGTGAAATTAAAGAGTGTTTAGACACAAAATGTGGCACACTTGGTCCCACTACGTTACAAATCACATCTGATTTTTTTCTTGCGTAAAATCGGACTGTGAAAAGGTCTTTGTCCAGAGCAACTTACAGCTTATATGTTCTTACAGTCCAGGCCATCATGGTTTGAGGACCTTGCTCAAGGACCCAACAGTGGCAGCTTAGCAGAGGTGGGATTTAAACCTGGACCTTCTGGTCCACAGTCCAGTCCCTAAAGTTGGGGGTTCATTTCCTCAATAAATAAATGACTGAGTATAATATTTTTCATTTTTCAAATCCTCTATCATACCTGGTTAGAGAGCTGAAATGATGAGGATTTGAGCTTCTCGAGCTGCTCCACTTTGGATTCGCATGCTGTGAGGATCTCAATCAAGGTCTGGTCGGCGTCCGGGGTCACGGGAAATTCTCTTTCCCATTGAGGTTCACCGTTTGAGATCGGTTGATCGTCTGACTCGGATTCCTCTTCGACTTTAGCTCGAGCTTCTACATCTTCTGCTTCTTCTTTGTGGTCTGGGAGAGGTGTGGCTGAGGACTGATGGTCCAGTTGGACATCCAAAACGGCAGAACTTGTCACCTTGTCATCAAAAGAACCCCACTTTACCTGTTGACTAATAAGGTTTGAGGCATCTTCTTGACAAGCTTCCATCCTCAGACTTTCCAAACTTCGAGCGGGACAATCCACGGCTTCTTCCAGGTTATCGCCGTGTTGCTTTATGGTCAGCGGTTCGAATCTTATGGTTCTCTGATCGCTTGGTCCTTTAAATCGAAATTCCCCATCACCCGGGCTTCGGCATTCGAACGCGTCCTCCATTTCCGCCAGTTCTCTTATGGACTCCAGTGGTAAAACATGGTGCAGATGGGCCAAGACTCCTTGTTTCTCGGGTAGTTTTGTGTCCTGGGCGTCCTCAGTCAGACAGGGACTTGCTGAATTGAGGCTGAACACGTCCTCCAGGTCCTGATGTGGAAGTCTTGAGTGGCTTTTGCTTTCGAGAAATTCGGAACGGTCCTCAAGGTGTCCAGTCGTCATCGTCAGAGCATCTTACAGTAAAGCAGGTCTGTAAGAACCAGCAAGTTTAACCAGACTTAAGTTGCCTAGATTATACCAAACAACATAAAATTAAATTAATGGTTAAATTCTGTAGTTTTTTTTAAACATCATAAACTCTTTGGGCTATTCTCTAACACAACACAGAAGCGCATTCCCTTACCTTCACCTGGAGGGAGTATCATGAACCAAATGTCTCATCAGCCAGGCTCATCCCATTCAGCATTTGGCCGACTGAGTGACCTTGGTGTTGAAAACCTGAACACCAGGCCTGCGGGGTCTGGTTACACCCAGTTATACATCAATCCACAACAGCTATTGTCATCCCATTCACTGCAACCGTTCAGTTCAGCGAGGTTTTGGATGGTTTGCTTTCAGTTTTAATAAAACAAGAAGAACATTTAGGTATAATTAGCCTTTAATAAACTGGAGATCCTCTGCCCATCTTTACTCCTCAAAGACTCAGCCTTTCGTGGATACTGCTTTTGTACCAAATGATGATTATAATCATATCATTATGCTTTAGTTTTTTTATCTCATTACTAGCCCTAAATTATCTTGGGTTCAAATTGTCGGCATTGAAATAACAGTCAAAGGAAATGTCAGGAACACTGCATTTATTTTTTATTTATATTTTCCCAATGTCCCAAATTTTCTGATTTGGGGTTGTAATACAGGTATGTGCCATTTTAACATCCAGTCGATCAACATCTCATCGTTTTAACTTCCGAATTTGTCATATATATATAAATAAAATTCACACCTGAATGACAGAAAACTAGCACGAGCGAACCCTTGTGACAAAAGAGAATCTCAGTCTTGGAAAAAAAAAAACCATGGTAACAAAGTTTTATAAAAGATCCAAAATATTGTGCAGTAGTGCACTGAACTAAATGTTTCATGTTGCTGTTTAAAATGAAAACTGTCCGCGTCACAGAACGCAATGTGGACGTTAAGCGGCGCGTACCTCTATGGTTTTTGGACGACATCCACAGCACGGCGCGATTACACAGAACGTATCGTGGATGTTAAGTGACAGAGATGTGCACTTTATATTTTTCTTGAATTCAACACAACGCTTTTCGTTACAGATCACATCGTCCACATCATTTGAGTGAAAGCTTGAACTTTTAAGAAAAATGTCAGAATTGATCAAGCTCCACAAGTCGGTGTAAAATCTGATGATCGATGTTATCCAGCCTGATTACACAACATTCCAAAGTTGTGGTATTAGCGAAAACTCAGCTTTCTCCGTCTTTAAGTGCCCCATAAATGCCAGTCAGCGATGCTTGATCTTGTTTGGTCTCCATCTAATGGCTGCAAAGCTTTGAGGTCTGTTCGGGGTGGTTACCCTGCTGTAGCGTGAATCCTCCTCCACAAAGAGGCTCTACTATATGGAGGAAGCCGTTCTGTAAATCATCTGCAGGCTTTAAGCCTGGGATTAAATGACTCGCTGATGAAATGAACACCCTGCAAACGGCAACAGGCCAGCTGTTATGTGGGAGGGTTCCCTTACGACAGTTCTTTTAATACACAGCGCTATCACTTTCCTTTTTCCTGTTTTAACCCCGCTTATCCCGGTCAGGGTCGTAGGGTGGGGGCCTATCCCGCAGTTTACAAGGCACAGGCGGTGTCCCAGTCCCAGTCTGCTTTCCCTCAGACAAGGTCTCTGCGGTTTTGGGCTAGCGCATGGCTGTGTTTCTTTTTATACGGAAAAAACTATCTCTTTAGAGTCAAACAATAGCATCAATAAGCCAAATGTGATAAATCATTTATCTAAATGACAAGGTTATACATCATTTTCTTCCCACCCTGATGGTTCGAGCATATTCCTGGACCACAATGCCAAGACTGATGGTGCTCAGATCGTGAAAGACGCACACATTGGCCACCAGAGTCCCAAAGTCCTTAGGCTGTGCCGGAGAAGACTTCACAGAATGATTCAACTCTCCCGTCAAGACAAGACTTCAGCCAAAAGTTAATGCATCTTTGGACGTGGAAAGGTTGCTTAAGGTTGAACGCACGCCCTAATCGAAGCTAAAGGCATGCCAAAGAAGTATTAAAGTGAGCAACTTTCCTGGCCAGACAGCGTATAACGTAAGGAATAGTGATCAGGAGATTGTCTAGGACACAGCCAGGCATTAAAATACACTCACCAGTCACTTTATTGGGTACACCTTGTTTTCCATTTGATCAGTTCCACTTACCATATAGAAGCATTTTGTAGTTCTACAATTACACACTGTAGTGCATTTGTTTCTCTACATACTTTCTTTGTCCCCTTTACTCTGTTCTCTAACTGTCAGGACTCAAAGTAACGCAAGTCAAGTCTCTGCTACAAGTCAAGTAAGTCGTTTGAAATGATGAAGCTCAAACTCCAGTCTTTAAATCCAATTCAAAATCCTGTTGCAGTTCTTCTTGGACTTTTACCTCATCTGTCAGGCTCGTCATGCCAAATGTTCACATGCAAAAATAAGGATTATTGCTTTTTCTAACATTTAAACATCTGAACAATACTGAGAGATGAAGGTAATATAACTAAGCGTATAAAAAGTTAGCTTAGAAGACAGTTACGTACCTTTCTTTGTGCGTTTCTTAGTGTCGGAGGTCGTGGTGCTTGTATCGGCCTTATATTCTGCACATTGCTGTTCTCTTTTTACTAATTTCATTGAACCCAAACTTCATTTAAGAGCCGCTTTCATGTTACGAGCTTCTTTGTACGTTTGTCTCTGTGGGCTTCCCACATTGAGCGGTCGCCAGGTTTGTGCTTGTTGAAACAGAGATCACCCATTTATGTTTACAAAATGCATAAATAAATAAAAAAAATCCCTAAAAACATTGTCTCACTTTTAACTGTCTCAATTACAAGTCTCAAGTCATGAATACCACATCGTCTTTTATCAACGTTTTAGCAAGTCTCAAGCCCTTAAATTTTCGACATGACTTACTCAAGTCAAGTCATTCGAGTCCCCCAACTCCAGTCCTGACCATTAGAGAACAGAGTAACAGCGACTGAAAGTATGTAGACAAACAGAGGGACTACAGTTTGTAATTACAGAACTAAAGTGCTTCTATATGGGAAGTGGAACTGATAAAATGGACAGAAACAAGGAGTTGTACCTAATAAAGTGATCAGTGAGCGTGTAATTTTGAGAAGCTGGTCCCACATTTACACGTACTAAGTGGTAATAAAAACAGGTTTCTTGTTGCCCATTGAAGCTCCTCTCAAATCTGTTTGAAACCCAATACCGGTTCCTCATATGAAATCAGCGGTTAAATTTAGACCTCGGTACATTTCAGTGCTCCCTTCATTCTTTCAGAACGCTGACATTTACAAGGCGTTGCCCTTTTCAGACGTTTTACACCGTATGCCCGCGGCTTTTTTTATAGGCTGCCTATTTATAAGCGCGAGTCATCAGGAAGGCTCGCCTCTGAAATCGATCTCTGCTTTCAAAACGAGGCCTGCATTTCTAATTTAGCTCTCACACTGCGTGTTCTGCTCCTGAAAGGAAGCAGAGCGGCTGAGATCCAACCGGTTCGAGTTGAGATGCTGGTCAGTACAGACGAGGAGGCCACAGGCTGAAAACTGTAGGTCGCTGAGCGCTATGGGACGAACACGGACGGGACGAGCACAGAAGGTTATCAGATAGCCGAGGACGATGCGGTGCAGCGTTAGAATCATTTACCATACATATCACACCGACAAATGACAAACTACTCTTTTGGAAAGCTTTTCCACCAGGTTTTGGGACAATAATCGGATTTCTACTTCGCAAACTGCCAATCATCTCACAGAAGGATGCGACGTAAACTTCAAGCTTTAACAATTAAACAACAAAATTCTTCATTTCCTCAAGCATACACTGTTTCAGAGTCTCCATAAATGTGTTTGGTAGGCATTTCACAATGCTGCGTTTAACTCTAGGGTTGCCAGATCCCACAAGAGAAACAAGTAACCCGGTCTAGGGAGGAATAAAAAAAATAAATAAAAAAGGCCAAAAGAAGTCTTTTAAATTAAGCAGACCTGGCAATCGTGTTCAATTCCAGGCTAAAGGACTGAGAAAACCGATTGAACTCGGTAAGGATATACAGTGGTACCTCGGTTCTTGACCCATTTTGACGAGAAAATAGTCTCAGTTCTTGTTGTTTGCTCGGTACTGGGAGCAATTGCTTAAGCTTGTGAGTCGATTCCCGATTCATGATTCACAAGTCGGTACACAGTGATTCCAATTCACAATAGCAATCGGTGAGATCTCTGCTATTTTTATCATGTTTTTCTTAATTTTAACATGTACAGTACCGCATTCTTAGTGCAGCCAAGTCTCCATGGATCCTAAAAAGATGAGTTTATAAGAACCAACCGAAAGCAAAACAGGAACTGAATGCTCCAGAACACAGAGCGAGTGTTTTTCACTTTCAGTCCATTACTCACTAAAGGACATTTTTTTGACAATGACAGATTTTAACACTTTATTATAAAATAAGTTGTGTTAATGGCCCTCTGTAGGTTCATGTGTTTTAACGTTAACTTATAAGGCTGAATCTGCCTCTAGAGGCACCATAACGTAACTGCACTCATTTAAGGTGGACCAGAAAATGCGAATAAGACGCCAACTTCAGCCTCGTCTCCACTGATACCCAAACACTCGTTAAACTCCTCCATTTACTTCAAGGCAGGATAGATTTAGTCCTTTCAGATTTTCCTGTACATTTTGATTCTTCCTGATATTACACGGAGCTTGTGACATTATGGTAGACCGTACACACCTCACCCCCAGGACCTTCAGGATTCCCCCACAAACCCGACCTAAGCTGGGTCAAGAGCAGAAATACGAAGGGAAAAAGCAAAGAGAAAGAGAGTCGACTCAGAAAAGAAGCTCAAGTCTCACTCCCCTTCCTCCTCCAGCTTTATTGATAGTTTAAAATTACAGTTTCTACGTTTCTAGGACTTCAGCTGCGTTCACCTTCCGACTTAAAAACTGAGTACAAGCGAATGATAGTTTTTTTTTCTTCTTTTACAGTAGTCTACGTGATATTGTACAAAAATAACATTTCGATTTCTGTGAAAACATTCACCTTTCTCCTAACTCCTAAGCTTTTCCCTCCCACTACTATTCCACGGTAGCTTTTTCACCTTGTGTTTTTCCTCTCCATGGGTAAAATGACCTGCGATTGATTTTCCACTTGATTTCAGATTTTTTTTTTCCCCCGACGTCTTAGCTGCTCAGTTTGAACTGACACAATGTTGTTTTCTCGAATGTGCTCTAAACTCGCTCGTCAATGGTGCGTCGCTGTTTTCTCCACGTCGCTGCGTGCCGCCGGTATCGGGGCCCCGGAACCGGACTGATCGGAGTCCCAGTGCTGCTTTACCGGCTTAATCGCTCTCGGCACGACCCGTCGATTAAGCAAACACAACAAAAAGCAAATCATACCCGGAAGTTCACATTTCCTTATCATCATCTTTTTTTTGCCCTCCCGCTCTGTCGCTGCGTCCGCCGAGGCCCGGGGAGGCCGACTCGACGTCGGACGCGCGCACTCAACACCAAACTCACTCATCCCTGTTCACCAGTGGCATGGAAAGGGGGTTCTTTAACAAAGCATTATACATAACACCTCTACCAAACTAAACATAAACTTTTTTTGTATTAAATGCAGAAAGTGGAAATCCGTGTTTTTTTTCCACCCCTTTCCTTCTTTTAACGTGTCAAGAGCTCACTGGCCTGGGACTAGCCTCTATCTGCCAACCTTTGGCCAGTGAAGAGGATTCAGAGAAAATAATACAACCATCAATCAGAAAAAGGAGGGGCGACCACAGAGCCGGGACTAAGCCGTGGCCTCGATGGTGCATTCCTTCGCCAGGTGCCCGGATTTGCCGCAGTTGTAGCAGTTCACTTCGCTGGCCTTGCTGCACTGGACGGCCACGTGGCCGATCTCGCCGCACCTACACACACACACACACACGGGCATTAGGCAGGCCTGCTATCAGTGCACTGTGATATACGGAGGCACTTCCATCACTACACAAACTCAACTCCCGAATCGTCACAGATTCTTTCTCAAAATTATACGTTAGTTCCGACCCCGCGATCTGATTGGCCGAGTGCCGACCATGCAGGATAACGCCACTCTGACCCCGTACACACGTAACCTGGCACCGATGCCAGCCATAACAAAGCAGCAACGTCTTATTTCCTCCAAGACGTCTATATCTTTTGTTAAACTTCATCCACGGATCTGTTAAGTCCGGCTCTTATTAACCCGACCGAGCGGCTGATGAGAACTCCATCCTCGATCCTGTACTTTGGTTCTAACACCGGGATCTCCCTCTGATTTGCTTCTGTCGGTAGGATAGTGGATCTTAGTAACAGCCTGCCTTAGAAATCAGACTCATTTCATTTACTGAATGTAAACACAATTTCATTTTAATAAATTAAAGCTGATCAATTCGATACACTTGTGTTTATTGTCTGTATAATGAACAGTTGGGAAATTCTGGTCCTTTTGTCCCAGCCTTAGTACACACAGTCCTGTTTTGGGAGTGTGCCACTATAAGCACATGGTGTGGATCCCATAGGCATGGCTGGCAGGAGAAGAGCTGGCATTCTATACTGAAACCTGACAAGTAACGGTACAGGATCACCACCCAAACTCTGGCTCTGACCATATTCAGCTTTGCTTCGCCCAATGTTAAAACTATATTCCCACTTGGAGAAAAATGGCAGATTCAGGGGCGCTGGTCGGCGCCACATGATGCACCTGTACCCCAAGGAGAATGAAACTTCACAAGAGCACATCCAATCTATTCTGATTCATTTAAAAGAAGAAGCCGTGGAGGTTTACCTGTAGCACTTGACCTTCTCGCAGCCTTTCTGGATGTGCCCGAAGCCGCCGCAGGAGTAGCACTTCTGCTCGTTGGCGTGGTCACAGTCTCGGGCCACGTGCCCGGCTTTGCCACAGTTGTAGCAGACCTGCTCCCTCTCCTTCTTGGGCTCCTTGCAGTCTCTGGAGATGTGGCCACTCCTGCCGCAGTTGTAGCAGGCTGCAGAGGATTTAGAGGCAGGCGATCAATAAAACGGAGAAGCTGCTGCAGCCGGTGAACAGCCAAACGATTATTCTACCTGAATACCTGAGCAGGTACAAGCCATGACTAACGAGCCGGCAAACCTCGGTACCCGAAGGCACGTCGTTAGTGGAAACGGCTCGGTTAAGGAATAGCTGGATAGCAGGCGGGAGGATTATGGGACGTGGCTTTTTCTCCGCAAAAACTACAGGCTACCAGACGCAACGTGATTTTTAAGGGAATTTCGCCACCTGGTTCAATCCTTTGGCGATGAGAAAACAGACAAGATGGACAAAATGCCTTCTGTGAGTGACGAAGATATGCTTTTGCTGCTCACAGAAAAATGCAAACGCCCATATCGGGTACATCCCATGTAGGAAAAAAGAAAGGAGCATGGAGAGTTTCACCGTCTCATACAAGAGATGAAACTTCTTTTTTTTTTTTTTGTGCCAACACCATTTGATTTAAGAACTCTATACGATTAAACATCAAGTTCCTCTTTTTACTCAAATATAATTTATTATCAATTATATTACTATTATATTTAATCACTATTGTTCCAAACCTGAACATTTTTATAAGCAATAAAAGAGCTCTGTGGTTCTGAAGAGGAGAGAACAGAGTTCCGAGAGGCAGACTGAAAATGCAGGAGCCGCTTCATGAGGTGCAGAAGCGACACTGACTGGTCACTGAGTTTTTTTATCATCGGCGAAAGTTCACAAAAAAACGAAGAGGGCCAATAAAATAACATCGCATTTTCAATGTCCGAAAAATCCCGATTGGTGTGGAAGATTCCGTCATCATACACCAGCTCAAAGGACTGTACTCGTCTGAATAAATCGTATCGGCCTCGCCTGCTACAAAGGCCTCCGACCTCGACTCGGCCTCGCCTGCTAATTATTCTTTGTACCTAAGCATCTGGCACATTTTTCACCATTTCGAAAAGGAATCTGGGTCGTAACCTTTACATTCTGTATCTATACTGGAGTAACTGGTAAGAGTAACTGGGTACACACTGCACCACCACACTTACCATCTTCAGTTCGTTCACAGTCTCTGGCCACGTGACCCGGCTCACCGCACCGATAGCAGAACAGATCTACACGAGTAACACAGGAACACGCCAACATGCAGCCAGTACAGATTTATTCATTTATTAGGAAGTGCTACAGTCGCGTCGACGCTCACCTTTCCCTCTTCCACGACCTTTACCGCGACCGCGGCCGGCGTTGGGGCAGTTCTTGATCCAGTGGCCGGTGCGGCCGCAACCAAAGCACTCGTTGCTGCTCATCTTTGTGGGCTTTGATTAACGCTAGTGAAGAAAAACACAGGACTTCATGTATAATTAAAACAGTTGGTACATACTATTATAATCAGCCCAAACAAAGGTGAGGGTTTAAAGCAGAGGAGATTGCAATAGAATTTTATTTTCATATATTGGATAAAAAGCGCAAAACACAGTCAGGAAACCTTAGAGGAAAAAAGTGTGTTACGAGAAGGAAAGCATATAAGACATAAAATGCTGCTGCTAGTGTTGTAGTACTTCAGCTCCATTTCCTTCTTTCTATTCTCGCATGATGAAAAACAAACCATCTGGTCACGGCCTCGACTTGGACACAACTACTAAAAGTCGCGGTCTTGTCTGGGACTCAACTAATACTAAAACACACACTTGTCTTCGGCTGTGAGATTTGAAAAGGTGAGAGTCTTTAAACTTGAAACTGTTTAGTTGATGGGACACATTGCAATAAATATTTCTTACACCATCATCTCCATTTCTTGTTGGCTGAAATATTTTGTACGCTTGTTTTGACCTTTTCCCTCCATTTTTCTCTCCTCTGAGCATATTAAACTGAATAACAATAAATACAAATTGTTATATAACATACAGTACAACCTCGGAACTCAAATGCCTCTTTACTCAAGCAACTCACACATCGAACGCCCCCAAATTTGAGCAAAAATTCCAATTTTGAACACAAGCACCCCAAGTACAACACAATCTTCCAACGATAATCCACATAAACCCGTACAATTGGGGGTGATAATGCACCAATATCTATAAAACCCAGAAGAAAAAGAACTAGGACGCTATCATAGGCATATTACATATATAATAATGATACATTGGTACCTCGGTTCATTTTGACCAGAAAAATTAGTCCCCCATGGGCCATAAAATGGTTAGTTTATAAGAGCCAACCGAAACAGGAACTGAATCCTTCCAATCCATTATTCACTAAATTACATGAGATTTTAACAATATTATAAATAAGCTTTGTGTTAATGATTTTGGGTAACTCCAGGTTAATGTGAGTGCTAATCTGGAATCGGCTCCTCCTTGATACAGTACAGACTCTACACATTAAACTCATCAGTCATGATATATTTAACTTATGATGGATTTGTTGAACATATCCCCATCATAAATCAGGAGGCCCTGTACAATACAGCTCCATTAATGCTGATAATGCCTTATACAGGGGGGATTTTCTGGGGTCTGGAACCCATTCATTCACTTTACATTATTCCTTATGGGAAACATTTGCTAATGTAGACCTAACATATCTGGTAAGACAATATCTGGTTTAAGACCATGAACAGCCTTTATAACAACTTTATCAGACAACAGACGCGTGCGAACGGACACTGTGGCATATACCTGTATAAGCATGCTACTGGACTTAAAATAATGTATAAAATAAAATACATTGAAAATAAAACAAAATGAAAAACACACCAAACGGCTGAATTTTAATTTTAAACATATATAATAATTATAAGGACCGTTGACAAAAAACAAACAACCTCTACTATTAAAATTGGGTTTAAAAAAAGGTACACTTGTAAAAAGTGAAAATAATTAAGTAACTTAAAATAATTTTGACCTTAATAAATCTTGCAGAACTGAAAAACAATTGAAAAAAATATATCAAAAATGTACCCTACATCACTTGATACATAAAACAATTTAAGAAACTCATAAAAACAAAATACAGAAGGAAAAAACACTTCATTGTAAACCCTGCATACACACTGATGACATTTGCTTTGCTTTAGGAGTCCGTTGCCAAAAGCAGCGCGTGCACTCAATATGAGGGCTAAACCGCTAGTTTATTCAGTCATGACTCATGTTTACATCAATTAATTAAACTAATGGGGCCTTAAAAACCGAGCTTTAAGACATAAAACGTGTAGAAGTGCGAGAACAAACTTATTTTTGATTCATATTTGCCCTCTGTCTGGCTGACCGCATGGAGCTGCGCCACGCCACCTTTCATAAACACACACGGTGTCCTACCGAGACCCTTCTCGCCCATTATACGCCGCTTTCACCCCTCAAATAACCCCGTTAAACCGCTCTCTAGTACCCCAAACATGCCCGCAACCCACGAGTGCAACAAAGGTTTAATTGAGCCGAGTTTGTAAGCGAGAGGATTCGCGCTCCGAGCTGAGCATGGCGCAGAAGGCCGTCCGAGAAAAACATGGCAACCGTAGCTACACATATACCCTGGCCACAACAGCTCCATTTCCCTTCTCACAGCTTTAATGTTAAAGCGCAAAGTCTCTCAAACACTGGCAGTGCCACACAAACAATTCCTAATCTCATACAGTCTTTATTTTGATTACAATTACACACTCACCTCGGTTAAAGGCTTCACAAATCGTTTGTATTTGGACTCTCCTCCCTCTCTGCGCTGCTGCACACGGCACGTACCCGCCGCAGGTTGCCAGATTGGTATGGGCGCCTTCGTAACGGTTGCCAGATTTCTTTCGTATGGTGAACGAAATTTGAACACTACTAACGAAATATCCAGAGGTACGCAAGTTCTTTACGTAAGTAAAAGTACTACTTAAGAAAATTCAATTAAGGTTGAATTATGGCTTATATATTTTACTCATGTATGCTAATAAAGTGTATGCTTAATGTATTTGAATTACAAACGTTAAAGTATTTCTTTAAGAAGACATTTTTGACATTTTTGAATCAGGACGTTTTTATCAAGGGTAAGAGAAACAGATCAACGACACTGACTGTACTACAATTACATGAATCATTTGAAAAATCATACAAATGACCGTATCATCTTTACCACAGCAACAACAGAATCAAAACATACAAAATACTTTGGATTTTTTAATAAATGCTGCTACAGCGCCCATAACTAGACATGCCAGTGGATAAACCTCTACTATTTTGGTTATGGCTCATTCTGCACTGCAGTGACACTAATATGGTGGTGGTTTTATGTTAGTGTGTGTTGTGCTGGTGTGAGTGGATCAGTCACAGCACTGCTGCTGGAGTTTCAAACAATACAGTGTCACTGATGAACTGAAAACAGTCCACCAACCAAAAATATCCAGCCACCAGCATCCTGTGAGCATTGATAAAGGATTAGAGGATGACGAACACAAACTGTACAACAGATGAGCTACTGTCTCTGACTACTACTACTATCTACTTTACATATGCACGCTAAAGCGAGACGACCATGGGTGTGTGTGTGTGTGTAGTTGGTCAAGGTCAAGTTTATATATCATTGTGAGGACCAAACGTTCCCACAAAGACAGAAAATATTTGACACATGATATTTTTACCTTGTGTGGACTTTTTGCTGATCCTCATAACTGTTTTTTGTTTGTTTTTCAATTACTGAGATAATGGTTAGGGTTGGGGTAGGTGTAGGTGTCGCATTAATTGGAGTTAGTAATATGTAATTCTAATGATAGTAAGACAAAATTTTGTGCTGTGTGTGTACGTGGATGAAATTGGGCCAGTGTGAAAGACTTGAGAGTTCGTTGTACCAGCCCTAGTGGTGAATAGAGAGCTGTGCCATAAAGCAAAACTCTCAATTTAGCAGTCAATCTACGTCCCCACCCTCACCTATGGGCATGGGCTCTGGGTAATGCGACCAAAATTAATAATAAAATATATTATAATAATAATATAATATAATAATAAAATTAATTCTATGGTCATTTTTAAGGAAAATGCTTTTAGAGCCAAAGTCGTTGTACAAAAAGTGCAGCAGAACTTTGAGTCAGTCTAGCCCAGAGCTGGCGGCACAGTAGCGCTGATTTGCGCGATCGTCACCCAGCTTCCCGATTCGATCCTGATATCAAACTCTGTCTGTGAGGCATCTGCATGCCCCCCCCCCCCCGTCTACGTGGGTTTACTCCGAGTAATCCAATTTCCTCCCGCATTCTAAAAATATGTCACATTAAATGTAAACTTGCTCCAGTTGTGAATAGCCTTTGAGGCTGATGCAATGTTACTTTAAGAAATAATTGATTTAAAAACTCCTGAAGTTCATTTACATTTACAGCATTTAGCAGACGCACTTATCCAGAGCGACTTACAATTGGTACAGTCTTACAATCCAAGCAATTGTGGGTTAAGGACCTTGCTCAACGACCCAACAGTGGCAGCTTGGCAGAGGTGGGATTTGAACCCTGGACCTTTTGGTCAATAGTCCAGTACCTTAACCACAGTCCACCCAGAGTTCAGTCCTCCAGGTGAACAGTGAGTACATTTACACAACTGATTATTCCAGCTGCTACATAGGCATGGCTAGCCCCTTTTTAGAGGTGCTTAATTGAGTACCAGCACAACTATAAGTAGAAAGTAATTAACAAATAATAATTTATAAAAAAATAAGTAATAATTTTCTGTCAGCAGGTGTTGCAAGGGTTTACTCGTACTAGTTTCCTGTCATTCAGATGTGAATTTTATATCTTGCCCACATCTGTTTCACGAGGTTACAAAAAAACTAGCCATTCATACTTGATGGCCACATAATGTGTTTTACTGACCAAACTGTTCAGTTTTACTTTTTCTTAAAAAAAAAAAAAAGGTTGTGAGCTGGTTTGTTAAGTATTTGGTGGGTTTTCCAGATAGATGCGTTTTGGATAGACAGACGCATTTACGCTCTTAACAGTAACTAACTACATATTCTGTTTTCGCTCCGAGCTTTTGAACTTATTAATTAGATAACTTGGTTTCATTCTTAGATATAACAGCTAAGCCCCCCCAAGGGGCCTGGGTCCCTTTTTGAGTCTTGGTCTTCTCAGGGTTACTACCTTATAACGTTTAGGGAGTTTTTCCTTGCCACCGTCACCCTAGGCTTGCTCAGTTTGCGACTGACCTCTGATAATAGACGATAAAAGAAAATTGTAAAGCTGCTTTGAGACCATTGTCTCACATCGACCTAGTGTCGACTCGCGTCATAGATCTAATACTGCTTTACAAACACATCTGGCAACCATGTGTTGTATGTGAAACCTCTCAACCTGGCAACACCGCGTTGGCTGCACACGGACCCCGTCTGCCAGCGGCCATTCCGCGCTCACACACATAAAGACACATAGCTTTAGTCCGTATAATCTGCATATAAACAAACAGAACCTGTAATACGGCTGCCATTTAGTGTTTACATAAACAGCGGGGTACTAACGGTGTAAATAATATGTTAAATCACACGGGCTTGTTCCTTCAGCTGCAGCCGCTTAATACCCTGCTTTAGCTTAGCTCTGATACACTGTTCAGTACGGTATTAAACACTACCATTTGTTTACAGCTTCTTTGTTTACATGTCATTTATCGTTTCATTAAAAGCAAATTAGGTACATTAGAGCAATTAGTTGAGATCAATTGACCCCTACCTACAGAAAGCTCTGAAAATCATTGCTGTGAACAATGAGCTTTAGCTAACAAGTATCATGACATTTTAAATGCAGAAATTCCATTAGCTCACTTTTACCACAATAGGTCACAGTAAAGTGGGAGGGTCTTTAACTGGAACAGGTGTGTGTGCCTTAGAGTGGCACAGGTGTTTTCCTGTGGTTAGGACAGGCATTGGAGTAGGACAGGAAGGTGTGCCTTTAAGTGGAAAAGGTGGGTGTGACTTGAAGTGGGAGAAGCAGCTGTGTTTTTTAATTGGGACAGGTGGGTATGACTTGAAGTGGGACAGGTGGGTGTACCTTTGAGTGGGACCAGTGATTAATCCCATTTTTTCGTTCCAACACGTTTAGCTAACAGAAGAAAGCCTCTGTGACCCGTTTCCATGGAAATGTGCACTTCTGGACCCAGTTTCTGTGTAGTTTTTTTCTTACCATCAACTAAATTATTCATACAAAATGCTGGCGCATCTACTTGTGGTATCCATAAATAATGAAGGCTGTAGTTCAGTCTACTAAAAGAATCTTAGCTAAGAGAATGAATGGGTGAATGGCTTCGTTGATGACTGGTTGTTTTTGTTCATAAGAATAAGTTCTCGATCTATAAAGCTCGGTGGTTCTTAAACTTTTTGGTCTAGTCTTGCGACCAGCCTCTGTCCCAGCCCACTGATTTGACAGAATACTGTTACGGATAACCTCCCTCAAGCATTAATCACGCCCTGCAACAGAAAGCAGAAGCCAAGATGCAACAACAATAAGGCTTTATTTTTAACAACAAGCTGCTTTTTAACAGTGATATTGTCATCATGTGTGCCATTTAATATCAAGCTGCTAGGGCTGCTAGTACAGTAAGTTTGCCCCTTAATTATGGCCTTTTGCGCAAGGAGTTCTTTTGCGCAATTCTAAATGCCTTTTCATTTTGACAGAATTTAAGCTCCCATTTGCCAGAACTTGGCACAGATTATGGTTGGTCCATTTCCATTTTGTCTTGGCACCTGAAGCAGTATCTCATATATTCTCTCATATATTCTTAGTAAACTCTCTTAATTGTGCATATCTAGCCTGCTGAATAGGTTTAAAAGAGATCGAGTTAAATGTTCAAAATATTATTAAAAAACTGGTTAATACATTCAAACAGAAAATCATCTCATGATGTTGTTTGGCCCCCAGTTTAAGAACGCCTGCTCTAGATGAAACGTTCTTGTGCTGACGCTGCTCCTGGAGTCAGTTTGGAACTCAGTGGTGAGGGAACTCTATGAGAAAGCCATGTTGAAAGTCTCTGAGCTCTTGAATATGATCTGTCATACTGCTAATGTTTGCCTATTCCTGGCTGCATGGCTTAAGGGGCTTATCCTATAATTTCAATGGACGTCCTGAAACTTTTGGTCATGCGGTGTTTATATGGTAGGTATGGTCTTCGATCAGAACATACTGTAGCACTTTTAACGGATAGACAGACGGTCAGAGAGAGAGAGAGTGTAGGGGGAATCATCTTACTGATGCAATGTTTGTGCCTCCCTCTCCCTCAGCACTAAATCAATACATGTGGAGCTTTAGTCATCCCATCATCTCCTGCTCTTAAGGTGGTTTTGCAAATCACCCCTTTCCTGTTACTGTCTGCAGAACTCCAGAGTGTCAGACAGAACTGAATGCACACAAGTCCTGTTTTACCATACAAACCTTTCAAACATTTATCAGATAGATCAGCAGACTGCATGAAGAAATGCATTCAAAAATGCTTGATAGCTTCAAAACAGACATTCCTCTGCATTTTGTTTTGATATCTATCGCTTTTTGCCTTTAGATATCATTCAGAATTGTGTCTGCAAGACTGTGTCATGAGATACACACAGACCTGAGGAGCTCAAGTCAGAACTCACCAAAGATGGGTTATGAACCAGAACAGCTCAGTAGCTACAGCACTGGATTCTGAGCCTTCCTGGATTGTATCCCTTCCCTGAACAACGCGAATTTAGACCTGAGCCTAACCTCGTCTCAGAACTCTTCAGAGTAAGGGTTGGGTCTTGTGATGCCAACCCCCATTTAACAACACTTATGTCAAAGCATCACTTTAGCTCCATGCCTTAAACTGCTCAAGCAGCTTTTTGTTTGTTTATGTTCCTTCCCCATTTTGCATTTCCCTTCCTTACTGGTGTACCTCCGGTCCAGGGGGCACCTCTGTGAATCTAACCAGTGAATTTGGGAACAGGCCCCAAGCACGGACCCTCCTACGACCCTGGGCGGAAGAAGCAGGGGTAAAACAGGACGCTCTGCTTTAGCTTATTTTGCAGTTGTTGTGTTTCTGGTTTATCTTGAGGAGCAATAAAGTTCATTGATTTCAGAGTGTGATGCATAATTGTACTCCTGTGAGTCAAATTGGGTGGGACACGAGCAAGGATTGCTGTTCAGCATCATGGGATGATCATCCTACCAGGCCTCTTCTCCCTCGGGCACAACCAGGGTTAGTGTCTCAGACTACTGTGGCACCGAAGCACCTAGAAATAATAATATATTAGACATTAATTTTGATACTAAACAACTTTGTTGTGATTTTAGTACTTAACTTTTAATAAGGTGCCCAAGTGGTGCAAAACAGATCATTTAGGACCTCACGAGTCTATTTGTGAACTACAGGTCTCTAGCTAAGCTGCTGGTTGATTTTAGACCCAGACAGATTACTGGACTTGCATTTAGAGAGTGAAATAATGATGAACCGTAAATATCCAGCTCTCAGTACCTGCTCTGAAACCTCAGGGACTACTTTGTTCTTTCTGAATGCAGAGACGAGAAAGTACCTTAAATCCTGGCCGGTGGAGATTTGGTGGCTCCTCCTCAGACCATGTGAGCCGGGTGCATTAGTGATGTCCAGGGATTTAGAGAGAGCGAGAGAGAAATAGAGAGAGAGAGCTTGCACTCAGTAGATTAGTGAGTTGCAGCCATACTGCAACTCTCCTCGTCACAATTTCATATATTTTTGCGTTCCTCAGGAATTATTGGAAATGTAAAACCTAAATGCATTTGCTTGTTTATTTAATCAGTAGTTTTCACAGGTCATGGGATAACGGAGAGGCTCGAATCACTATGGGTTTTTGGTTGTTTCTGACATGGACGTCTGTCACGGACTGATCCTTTTCACTTCAGCGAGCCTAATTCTGGTAAGCAGCATTGTTACAAATATAAAAAGTGGAAGCCGTGTCGTCTAATGTTTCTCTTTTTGCAGCCTGTTTAATGAAGGAAGAAACTGTCTGCTGAAGTTCTACTACCAAGGTCTAATCCTAACAAATGTTTGATCATAAATATTTGGATGTTATGGAGCATATATAATTCATTTCTGTTTAATCTACATGATGCAAATGTAATCCTTGGTCATGAATAAGCCAAATCAGAGTCAAAAATCGGCAAGTATGTTGTTCATCCGGTTTATGAAAGCTTACAGTAAACAATACAAACAGACATGGCATCTGTCCAAGATGCTGTACGTGTGCTAAGAGCAGAATTGAAAAGTTGACAGTCACAGCTCAGTTTAAAAATGATTTACGTACTGTGATTGCTCGTTACCATGATGCTGCTGGATGTTTTCACCTCGTTGGGCTGCCCCTACCTAAAGGAAGTTATTGGGACTCATGGTGACCCGGGTTTGAGGGGTTTGCAGAGCTCTTTTCTGCTTGTTTCCTGATTCTGCAAATGCTTTGTTTCACTCCAGGGTTGCCAGATCCTGCGAGAGAAACAAGCAACCAGGTCGATATGGAAAGAAATTGCAGTTTAGTGGCGGTAGTTTTAACAAAAATCAGAAACTGTCGCTTATTCTAAGAAACTTTGCTTCTTTGCACCTTTTTTTCACAGACCTGGTTGCTTGTTTCTCTCGTGGGATCTGGCAACCCTGGAATGAAACGCAGAAAGACTTTTGGCTGTTCTTAAATGCAATTTTTGAAAAAAACAACAAAAGACATACGAATTTATAATAACAAAATAATATCTTAAAAAATTCTTCATTGTTTTCTTATGTGGGCTCTGGTGCATTTTTACAGCTTTTGAATAGTTGAAATTGTATTTACAGTTATTTCAGGTATTTAGTTGAATCCACTGAGAGGAAAAACATCAAAGCAAACGTTCAAAAAGTTTTAGCAAAGCAGAAATAGCGGTGATAGTAGAAGAAATAGGAAATAAGCGATAATTGTGGGGTGACAACGAAAGAAAAAGATGAGGGTAGCTAGAGTAACTGTGGCAGTGTCTAAGTGTGAGGTCACCGTAAGCTTAAGAAAACATTTAAGAATGTAATGTTTTCAAGAGTGCCACTAGTTCTTAGAATTGATAGAAGAGTTAATACTTAAGAAAGAGTTGTTAACTCTTAAGAAGTTATTTGAAGAATTACAATTTTCTTTCTTCCGTGAATCTGCTCCCAGTGCTCTACCAACTGAAGCACTCTGGTTCGGATCCCGCCTCTGGTAAGGTGATGCCTGTTCGTTATGGAGTTGTATTCCAGTTCATTGGCTGCAGTTAAAAAGTCCAGGCAGACAGGAGATATCACTGAGAGAGTCAAACACGGGTCTGCACCACCCACACGCCCATTAGCTCTTTCTCATCAATCTATTGTTACAAGTTTCCATTATTTTGTTCATCCACTCCATATAAACTATTGCCATATCATGTATACTTATCTTTGCTACATTCCAATTCTTTTTCACATCTTACTCAAATCTGAGCTTATATAATGAGCTTATATACGTTAACTATGCGTTAATATTTATGGACTCGAGTCTGACAGATCAGACATTTCTAATTTTTCTCGCCACTTTGTGACTCATAAAGACTCTAATGCTCATCTGGCTTCCTGTAAAGATGATTGTGGTTAGAAATGGAAACTGAAGGATGTTTGGTTCCCGCTGCTGTACATTTAGGATTCTTATCATTTGTTAAACATTTATGAGGCACTCTGAGGATCAGGGCTGCTTACTGAGAGTGCAAAATGACTTTCTGTGGAAATATCTGTGATATTAGTAGGTAGGAACAAAGCTTCTGATCTGATATCCTTATTATCTTTATTCATAAACATATTAGGAATATTTGAATTGGATGATAAATTGGTGTTAGATTTCAAGTAACAAATAAAATAGTGGAATTATTATTTGTATGATCTATATTATCATTTCCCAACAAACAAGCAGCTTTGATGGTCACCAGCATGACCAGCAGTTGTGTTTTGGATACTGTTATGCTGGTAATGTTGGGTATGATGGTCACCAGTATGGGATACTGGCATATGATGGGCACCGATATGATACGCTAATATATAATGGTCACCAGTATGGAATGCTGGTATATAATGACCGCCAGTATGGAATGCTGGTATATTATGGTCACAAGTATGGGATACTGGCATATAATGGGCACCAATATGATACTCTATTATATAATGGTCACCAGTATGGGATACTGGTATATGATGATCACCAGTGTATGATACTGGTATATAATGGTCGCCAGTGTGGAATGCTGGTACATAATGACTGCCAGTATGGAATGCTGGTATTTTATGGTCACCTGTATGGGATACTGGTATGTACTGGCCGTCAGTATGAGATGCTGGTATATAATGGTCACCAGTAGGGGTCTGAAAATGAATGAATGGATGGATGACTAATTTGTTGATGGCTATATTTATAACTAGTTCTTCACAATATGGTGATCCAATAAACTAAGGAAAATGGAGGCTAGAGACTAGCAGTTGTCATGGAGCAGTCAGAAACCACGCGTATTGCGTCAGGATTGGCGCTCAGATCAAACTCACGTGCAGGTTTCCGAGAAGACAACCAATCATAGCCCAGTAGGCGGGGTTTTACGGAATACGGGTGCGGAAAAACAACACAGGGACAGTTCCGCAACTTTTTTCCTGGTGAGTACCGTGATTTCCTTGTTTCTCACAAGCCGTTCGTATTAAAGCTCCAATTTTACAGGTTAACGTTCTAAACTTAAACAATTAACGTTTAAAAACACTTAAAAACACAAACAAAAGCTTAAATCATAGCGAATGCGTGTAAAAGCTTCACGGGTTGCATAGTTCGGCAGTTTTGGATTAAGTTGCTTGTTGTTTGGCAGCGTTGCGTTTGCTAAGTAGTAAATAAACATTTCAGGCTTGACATAAATATATAACTGAAATTCTGCACATTTTAACCCGGATCTGTGTCAAACTGTCATTTGGAAACGCAGATGAAATACCGTATTTAATTTGCATGCAGGTTTCCTAGTGATGGTCGGTACGATTTTTGCAACTGAGTCGATTCGTCCAAACAACTCCGTGCGTAATGTGTCAAACCACGTATTGATTCATTTGATTCGAGAAGGATTTAAAAAATAACGGCCGTTTAAAAAAAAAAATGCTGACTCAACGGTTAAAAACGGTCGCTTGTTGTGTTGTTATACAAAATACAAGTACGAATTTAGGACTCACCCTAAATGATTTTAATAAAAAAACCCAAACAATCATAAATTTAGAGTTAGGTGACATTCGTTAAATAACAAATTTGAAGCGTTGAAACTAACCAAACTAACCCGGTCACCCATATTAGAGCACCTCCGTGAGAGGAACCAGACTGTAGGGGATGTATCTTCACCAGCATAAAGCCACAGTAGTGCACATTCAGATTGGCAAATGGAGAGATAACAAAATGTCAGGGTTGCTGCTTGAAAAACAAACCTTAAGTTATGGTGCCCCCTTTTGCCACTTGCCTGAGTGGGCGGTCACGCTTGAGTTGCTAAGGAACCTGGGGAAAAAAAAAACCCCTCAATAACGCATCCTTAGGAAACTTTGATTAGTTTGTGCTTGTGAATCAATTCGTACAACCGATTCATCGGAGTGGTTCAAACGAATCGATTCGGTATTTCATTGGCTTTACTGTCAGGCTTGCAGCAATGAAGTTGTAACTTCTTTAGTTGCATAACTGTGGTGTAAGAGGTCAGAGCCATTGCCGCACATCTCCAGAGATGATGAATGTATGATGTCTTGTATATTCTGCACGCTCTCAAGTACACATATTTACCTCTGTCTGAGGAAGGGGAGGACAGATGGGAGGATCATCCCAGGTGCTGCAACAGCAATCTACCAAGGGATGTCACGGGAATTTTCGGGAACACCCATGGGCCTGACTAGGTTAAAGTGGGGTACATTGAGACAGTATAGGAATCAGAATGGTGTTATGCAGTTTAGTTCTGCTGTATTGTAAAAATCTTTTCTTAAACCCTGAGTTGTTTTGACAGCTGCTTTAGTGAGGGTTGATCTGTCTCAGCATTTGAACTCATTGCAATAACTGTTGAAGATGCAAGTGTGGCAGGACTGGTCTGCATTCTCCATCTTGAAGTTGTACCCCTTCAAGAAGGGGGTGAAAACCTGGAGGAGTTCAAGTATCTCGGGGTCGGTCTACGTCCCCAACATTTTTGTTTCTGTATGCTTGTGAGAACTTGTTTTAAAATTCTGAATTAAACTGAGGATGCATTTTTCCTTTAATAATATTTAAGGTATGAAGCATATAAAGACCAGGTGAACTGGTCCAATCTGTCTGAAGCTCAGCGAAAAGAGTTTGACGAGCCAAAGAAATTTCCATTCCAAGTTATTTTTAACCACTGGGCTGCTGGATCTGGCCTGTGTGTGGGTAAAATCCTGACTCGCAGCAAAACCGCAAGCTGACGGAAAGATCAACATTGCAGTTTTAGCCTGGTGCACAGACCAGCAGAACAAGTCTGTGGTGTCGCAGCGACGCACCTCTGTGGCTCCGCGAGCTTGATCGGGAACGTCGAAGCACCTGTGGGAACGAGGCCGTGTGAATCCATGCGTGAGCTGAGCGTTTGGATTTTCACATTTGGTTGCACAGATAGAAAAATTCATGACAAGACTCATGACTCAAGACTCACTTTTGAACTGACTGAGACTGAACCCGGAAGGTTTGTTTGTTTTTTTTGAATGAAACATAAGAACATAATGGATCGCTTGTCTAATGTCTCTGGAGATGAAATGTTTCCACACGGCTGTCATTTTCACTTTTAAGGCCTTTTCACACCGAGTACGATTTTTTCGCACTAAACAAAAGGATGCGATTTTTAACGTAGTGGGACCTTCACCCCGAGTACATTTGTTTTGGTCTAAACACCCTGAACTCCCAGTCTGCTTTTGCTTTCTTTAATTTCCCTTCTCTTAATGTGTTGGAGATTCGCCATGTCTTTGTCACATCGTCAACTTAAAAAAACAAAAAAAACGAGTGAAGATGAGTGCAGGAAGCTTTTTATAGTTTCTGTTTTTTGTGAGCACGAACAGACACTTGGATAAATAATCAAAAAGTTCCATCCAGTCCATGTGAGCTTTATCACCATCATTCTCCAGCCTTTCAGTTCTGTTCCACCAGATCTTCTCTTTAATATCCATGTTTTTAGAGGCAGTGTGTTGCACGTCCTATAAGCTCTTGATGTTCTGCCTGGCAACCGAGCTCTGATTGGTCAGCCTGATTTAACAAAGCAGAAATTAGAACAGGCTCCGATGTTCTTTTTCGTCTGTAAAAATTGGACTTTAGTCTGCTGCTGCTCAAACCGAACGCGTCTGCACCGACTGGCACAGGAGAGCCAAGGAAATAGTGTTTTTAAATGCTTTCTCATTTTATTACCATATAATTCATGGTAAAGTTTTCTTCAGACTTTCTTACACCCTCCCATGCTCCCAGCAGGCCCATTAACCACCTGACCTGCAGTTCCTTATTCAGATTCTCAGCTATTTAAACCCCTTGTTTGCAGCAGTTGGGTCAAACCGATGAAATAGTATCTTTAATGGAAAGCATTCCACCAGTTTTGGCTCTACTCGAGCTGTTCTTCCATTCAGTTCCAGTCCTCATACCGCTGACCACTTGAGAGGGCAATAGCGCCGCCTCCAGTCGACTGAGGATGTCATCCTAACGAGTCTCTCCCTCCGAGGACACTAGGTCCTACTGCCACTCTGTTTATTGGACTCGATAATTCACACGCTCACTTATTCTGTATGCTATCATACTGCTGGGCAGGGGTGGGAATTGGACAGGGCTTCACGATATGATACGCATCACGATACATTCCACATAGTTCACTGAAAATATAAAACCAAAATGCAAGTTACGCTGAATAATTCAGCGGATAAACTGAGTCAAAAGTGTAGTGTGTTTTTTCTTCCTTCCATATTTTGAGCTGAAAATCGATGCAGTATATCACGATAATAAATATGGCCATGTACAGCTGTATCACTTTCTTTTGTGGCCCTATTGTTGGGCCACATGACCAATCAGTATCTCAGTTTTGCCCTGTTTACGATGAATGAACGATTATTTTGTTTTGTTTTCCCTCTGAGTTCGCTGACAGTTTGTACTGTACAGTGTTTTCGTAATGGCTTTTTCTTATCCTTACGCTGTCTGGCCTACACGACACATCTGGAGAAAAACTGTGTGTGGATTTGTTTTAAGCTTTACGCATGATGAGCAGACATGCTGTACCAAAAGAGGGAGCTTATCAGATGCAGTCACGCTCGCCTAACCATCACCACACGATAATCATCAACTGAGCTGCATTTTCTGGTCGAAGCACTAGATGATTAAGGGCAGCTACTTGGTACTCATTGTACTGAGAGAGAGCATGATTCAGTTCCATAAGTAAAGCTTCTGTGTCAGATAGGTGATGTTACGCTGAAGCTTCACAGGTAAGGCCTGGGTTTAATCGACATTGATGCCTTGTAGATTATTTCTATGCTTCCTCCTGAGTGTACCTGTTGTGTAAAAAGGCAGCAGGGAGGTTTGGTCTCTTTTCTCTCCGCTTTCATTTCAAATGAAAAGCTCTCTGCAGAGTTTTGTGATTTCATAAAGTTCTGAAGCAGCTGCTGCAATAATGTCATATATATGTAGTGGAAAAACACTGCTGAAAATTCAACAAAAACAGGCCATTAATGAGCAGTATTAAACATTGAAGATCATATCTGTGAGTGTGTGCCCTACAACGGATTGGCACCCTCTCTACGGTTGTTCCTGCCTTCAGTCTGCCCTGTGATGCCGGGTAGCTTTAACGCGACCCTGACCGGAATTAATCAGATTAAAAAAATGAATGAATGAATTTTTTTTTTGCTACATTTTGTGGATTGTTTCCTACTTTTCTCTTCTTTTACGTCCTGAATTTGTGGAAGTTATCTGTGGTTAAAGATGATTAAGCCCAAGTTCCTCTGAAATTCCTATCAGGTGTTGCGTCACCTGACCCAACTACTGTGCCGAACGGATTTATCGGGTTCTGCTCAGCAGCAGTACTGGTGCTGGACTGTTCCTGCTGTGAAACGTGATCTTGCAAGGGACGATTATGACTTTCAGATTGCACGTTGTTAAGAATATCTTTAAGGGCGTTTATCAATTTTTCTGTAACACTCTTCATCTGTTGGTCGTTATCTGTTGGCCTGTGTGTTTGTGTTGTAGATCCTTAACGTCCCCACAGTCCGGCCTAATGGAGCACATCCAAGGGACGTGGAAGACCCTGACTAACGGGTTTGGGTTCCGAGACTCGGTCTTTGAAGATTCCTGCATGTCACCCACCATCACCAAGAGCTTCCCTTATCGCAGACGCTCATCAGACGACGGGAAAATCCCAGACGCCTCGAAAGCGAGCACCATCCGCGTCTATCTGCCAAACCAGCAGCGCACTGTGGTTAGTCCGGAAGTCCTTCCACTGCAGCGTTTGGACATGTGTATATATAAATATATAAAATCTGCTTTTTAGAGCGTTCTTAGTTAGTGACGCTGTCTTTTTGTAAACCTTGATGATGTTTATCTTATCAAGATGACACTTTTCCCCTCCGTCCGGAATGATAAAGTAGCTGACTGGGCGTGTTGTGTGTTTCGCTAGGTGAACGTGCGACCAGGCGTGACCCTGCACAACTGCCTCATCAAAGCCCTGAAAGTGCGAGGCCTTCAGCCCGAGTGCTGTGCCGTGTTCAGACTCCACCCGGACCATCCCAGATGGTAAAAAAAATCAGCAGTTCATCTGCATTATATTTGATGTGTATTAGGCAGTCAGTAATGGAGATGCTCCGAAAATCAGCCCTTTTTAGCCAATGAAGAGAGAAAACCATTAAAATGTTGTCAGGCTTGGCCAGAGAACGGAGGCGAAGGCATACTCGACCTGAGCTTTGATGCTTTTATAATAAATGAATGCGTTTAATAATCCATTAACAGCTAATCAGATTTGGTCAGTAATCCGATAAACAAGTCGTACTCGTACCTTTACTTTTGTACCTTTTTTTGTTTTCATTTCAAATCACACAATATATATTTAAGTCATTTTATATTATTGGTTTTCAGGGTGTGTGTGCTATTTTTAATTACATTTAACATTTACAAATTGTATTTGTAAATGGTAGCCATTTTGTGGGTGATACTCCAGGGAGCAACCAGGTAAACTACGATCTCAAATCTACTATCATGAGAGAGCGTGACCACATGATCAGTTAAAAAAAATAAGGGTACAGTGGTGCCTCGAGTACCGAAACAACGAGAATTTTCCCATAAGACAAAAAACCAATAATTAGATGAAATACAAGTGCTATCTTTTATGAGTTATCTGACGTGCTCCTCTATTTCGGCTGGAAAGTTGCTTAGAAATCTGTTTATAATAAGCAGACGTTCCAGGATAGCTCTGACTGAGAAAACCGACTGAAATCAGAAAAAGGGTGTACATGCGCTGAGAAATGTGATTACCGAGCTAAAATCCAGCTCTGTTTATCGGATTTCTTAATGTGATTCAGTACTATCAAGTACTGCGTCTCATGGTGGAGCGCTCCGTAGCGTAGCTCGGTGTTGTACAAAGCTGTAACATGTTTGGTTTTCTTCCACAGCCATGTCTAATCACTCTTTCAGAGGTGGGTGAATCAGTGAGAATGCAGCTCTGAAGTGAAATATCATTAAATGAGAATTTGTTCTTCGTCTGATTTCAGCAAGTTGCGTATGGACTGGAACACTGACTCTATCTCACTGATCGGAGAGGAGCTGCTGGTCGAGGTCCTGGATCACGTACCCCTGACCACACACAACTTTGTAAGTCTTAGGCTGTGTACGAGCTTAAATGTGACCCGCGCTATAAATAACGTGCTTTCTGACATTTCCCAGTTGCATTCAAACCACGTTCGGATGCAGTTTCATATCTGATTCGAATCAGATTTCGAGAGACATGACTCTTTGAACAGCAACATGAATGAACTCCAGCATGATATAGTGCCTCAAATAGAATAATTATAGACTGGTCTCGTCCTTAATTCGTTCTAGAAGGCTTGTCAAGAACCAAAAACGATGAGAACTGAGTATGTTTCCCATAAGGAATAATGTACAGTGAATGAATCGGTTCCAGCCCCCAGAAAATCCCCCTGTGTAAGGCGTTATCAGCGTTAATGGAGTTTTGTTTACTTAAACACTATACATGCACAAACAAAAATAAAAATCAATAATTAGATGAAATGCAAGTGCTATGATTTACTAGTTTACAAACGACGAGTGCGAGACGCATTTTTCTTGTTATTTGAAGAGTTCTGCGAAGTAACCAGACGGTGAAATTCCCAAACAAAACGTCGCGAATAAATTGGTGTCCGAATATTTTGCGTTTTCGCTTCTCTTTTCCGTGCGCCGTTCAGTGCGTAACGGCCTTTAGAGTTCAGGGACGAATGGCTTCCTTCACGTTGCAGCTCGTTAGTGGATTAGTAGCAGATTTGATTTGATTTTCTGGACCGACTGCAGGTACGGAAGACCTTTCTGAAGCTGGCCTTCTGCGACATATGCCAGAAGTTCCTCCTGCATGGCTTCCGATGTCAGACCTGTGGCTACAAATTCCACGAGCACTGCAGCACCAAGGTTCCCACGATGTGTGTGGACTGGAGCAACATCCGGCAGCTCCTGTAAGCTCTCCTAACCTGTTTAGCTCAGATCAGGATCAAACGCTTAATGAAGACGAGCGAGTGAATGTAAGAAAGAGGTTTGGCTTGATGTAAACATGACCTAAATCTCCACTTAATCTTCCTCTCTCAGTTTGTTCCCCACCCCTGGTGAAGGTGGAGCTCCATCCCTGCCTCCTCTCACATCCAGACGTATGCGCGAGTCTTTATCCCGACTACCTGCCAGGTAAGCCCCTCCGAAAGAAACCGTACTCTCAATTTTGAAGGAAAAAAAAAAAAAATAATATATATATATATATATATATATATAAAATATAAATATTTATATAATAATAATATAATTAAGTATTAATATATAATACATCTATAATAAAAAAAACCTTAAATAGTACTTCATATATAATAAAATATTTTATATGTAAAATAAAATATTAATAAAATATGTAATGTGTGAAATCAAATATGTTGTTGTTAAATATAAATAAAATATAAATCCTTACATATTATTATATATTAAGTATTATATAACTATTATAATATACTTATATAAATACTTATAATACTTCATATATAATAACATGTATATAAATAAAATATGTATGCATGTTTGTATGTGTGTGTTTTTTGAAGATAAACCTTTTTTTCATTTGACCAGCTGTTTACGGATACAGTGTCTGGATTTTATTTCCTCTTATAATTTATTATAATTATTATAAAAGGTCTCGGTTGTTAAACTGAATGGACGTTGATCGGATGGTCTTTACACGACGCTTACCTGTTTTGGAAGTTTTTGGATGTTGGTGCGCTGCTGGTGAGTGTTGAGTGTCGTACCGGCCTCTACAGTTCACATAGGGAAGCAGCGATGATGTTTTTCAGTTTCTAAGTGCGTCTTCCAAAACCGTTATGGGTACATAAACGTTTTCCCGTTTCCTAGCAAGACTGTTCTCAGATGGTAGCCGGTGGCTGTTGAGAGAAACCCATGCTTTCTCTTTTTTTTTCAGTGCTCATCACAGATACTCCACACCTCATGCCTTTAATTACATCGCACCTTTGCCCCCCTCCAGCGGCTCGCTCTCTCAGAAACAGCGCTCCACCTCCACCCCCAACGTCCACATGGTAGCGGGCGGAGTTCCATTAGAGGTAATGAATCTGTCTGAATGGCTGTCTGAATCAGCTTTAGTACTAAGACTGTATGTCTATAGGACATGCCCCGGGATTAAACAGCGTTTCTTCACAGCTTGTCTCCTTCCCTTATTCCAACAGGACTCCTCAAAAAGTCAAGACTCGGGTAAGGAATTCCATGATTTTGAATGATTATTAAAATGTGATGTTTTAACCGCCGGTCATACCCTAGACCCCGTGTACACCAGGTCAGTTTGTCCATGTTGAGAATCGGGATAGGGTCTAGAAACGTTCAAATGTGTGTAAATGCACCCAGTATTAGTCGATTCCCTGATCAAGGAACTTTTTAAAGTACTTTGGGCAGACAGCATCCACAATACCCTGTCATATGATCGACTCCTATGAGTTTTCTCTCTTGTTCACAAATTGATGCGTTGCAGCTCTAATCGCCGGCCTGGTAATCATGTCGAGCCGTCTGCTTCTGAACATGAACTCACAGCTGGTGCTTCCTCTTAGTTCAAAGCTTAGTACAGCAGACCGATTTCAGTCTGGTCCTCTAGAGACGCGTCGACGAATAAGTGAAAGTTCATGCGTTTAAGGACTTGCCAGAATACGATCCGGATATGAGATGCATAAACATACGGAGTGTAAACAGGGTCTGAGATTTGTTGTTCGTGTTTGGGCCCCACACAGGGAGAGTTCCTAATGCGAGTCCCACAGGCTGGTCCCAGTCCAAAACTCCTGCTCCTGTTCATCGAGAGAAATCGCCTTCAGCTAATCCACAGGACAAAAACAGAATAGTAAGTTTTAGTCTGTTTACCTGCATGTTATGATGCTGCTATTCCTTAAGGCCATGAGCAGCGTTTCTATTTCTATACAGACTGTACAAAAGTCTTCGGCCACCTTAAGCTTTGTTGTTTTAGCAATGCTGTAATGACCGTGTATAAATTAGATAAGATGCCTTTATTGCCATTGCACAGTGTAACAGCCGCTGTAGTTAAAAGTCAGTATTTAGTGTGACCTCCCGAAAAGTGGTTTCTTGGCTGCAACCCTTCCAAATAGTATTCCTGATCAAGGGTCAGCTCGGCATCCTGATGAAGCTGCCGGGTTCTGCTGTGGCTCAGTGAAACACTAAATACTGGTACTCACGGCTGTTTAATATAGAAGCTGTTCTTAAGTACTGCATAGAAATTTCCTGTATTTTATCACTGCATCTAATAAAGTGACTCAGAAATAAGTATATATGGTTATGATACCGTTACTAAAATATAAAATCTAATGGTGGCCTAAGACTTTTGCACAATACCCTGTGTACTGCGTATAATACACACCGATCAGCTAAAACATTTAAACCGCCTGCTGAGCGAATGGCACATAACGTTGATTATCCGGTTCTAGCAG
Source organism: Ancistrus triradiatus (assembly GCA_025084515.1). NCBI lineage: Eukaryota > Metazoa > Chordata > Actinopteri > Siluriformes > Loricariidae > Ancistrus > Ancistrus triradiatus. The sequence goes on along the minus strand of JAJAGP010000060.1, from coordinate 550,555 downwards.
TGAACAGTCTGTTCTCATAGTTGACATGTTGGATGTGAGAGAAATGTTCAGGAGTAAAAAGGAACCGAATCCTCTTGGCTCTTAATTAAGACGTCAGTCGTTACACGTACACGTTTCTAGCATAATTTTTTGCCGGTCTGCTTTAGCGGCCAAGAGAGAAACGAGATTCCAGCTACTACTGGGAGATCAATGCCAGCGAGGTGGTCCTGCACGCCTGCATTGGCTCAGGCTCATTTGGGACGGTCTATAAAGGAAAGTGGCACGGTAAGCCTCACCCTTTCTTCCCCCCCGGTGTCTGCCATTTTCCTCGGGCGTGCCAAGGGGCCGGGGATGATCACCACTCCCGCTGTGTGAATCTCTACAGGTGATGTTGCTGTGAAGATTTTGAAGGTCAGAGATCCAACGCCGGAGCAGTTTCAGGCCTTTCGCAATGAAGTGGCCGTTCTGAGGTGAGAAGCACGGAGAAATGTGAGAAGTGGTTTTGCTCTGACAGAACAGGAGATGATGACGGGTTCCACCACGAGTTTCCACCAGGTATCTCTGGGAAACGTCGTTAGATTAATCGGCTGCTCTGTGCATTGGACACGTCTAATTGGTTAATAGTAGGGATGCACGATATATCAGCGGCTATTATATATCGATATATCGATATTAGCCGATATAAAGAAATTCAATATCGGTGCATCCTCAGTAATTAGTAGGGATGCACCGATATTGAATTTCTTTATATCGGCTAATATCGATATATCGATATATAATAGCCGCTGATATATCGTGCATCCCTACTAATTGAATTTCTTGACAATATGTGGCTGAAACTGAACAAAATGAAACATTTGGCCGACTACATAATCCGGCTTTCCACAGCTTTCCATTCATTTTGCCACTTTTTTCACCAAAGCATCACTTTAATGGCCTAAATGTATTTTTGTCTTGCTTTATAAGCAAGAGGATTTTATTGTTACTGAAAAAATAAAACGCATTGTTGAAACATAAAACATTATAAAATAAAAAATATATGTTTTAAATGGTTTGTACCTACGATTGTATAAAATTGAATTGCAGTGTGGACTGGAATTAAAAAAAAAAAAAAAAAAAAAAAAAAAGAATTCCATTGCACCTGTTGTTCTGTGTCTCAGGTGTTAAATATGGGAAGTAGGCAGCAAGGGCACTCACTAGGTAATGAGACAGACCCAAGCATTCAGGTCAAGGTCTCGTTTAGTTCAGGTGCTCCTAAATAAGGAAACGAAGCTACAAATGTGAGGGAAGCGCTGGCCCGGTAGAGCCCCGGCCGTAGAATGACATCTGCTGTTTGTGCTACAGGAAAACCCGACACGTCAACATCGTCTTATTTATGGGCTACATGACCAAAGATAACCTGGCCATCGTGACGCAGTGGTGCGAAGGAAGCAGCCTGTACAGGCACCTGCACGTCCAGGAGACCAAACTGCAGCTCTTCCATCTGATCGACATCGCCAGGCAGACCGCTCAGGGCATGGAGTGAGTTACAGTCGTGCCTCCATCAGTGTCTGTACATAGTCTAGCAGGTTTGCCCATGTCTGATCTGTTTAATAAGGTTAGCATCGGATCAGCGCATCGTTAGTTACGAATACTAATGGGTTATTAGAGAGAGCTGTAATTCTGGACTGAAAGTGAAAAGCAAAAGCCAAACAGTTGGTGAACTCTGGTTAAGGTACTGGACTATAGACCAGAAGGTCCAGGGTTCAAATCCCACCTCTGCCAAGCTGCTAATGTTTGGTCCTTGAGTAAAGCCCTTAAGCCACAGTTGCTATTAGATATTAGTTGTACGTCGCTCTGGATAAGGGTGTCTGTAAATTTCAAAATGTAATGGTGCTTTGACAAAGTAAGACTTTAGTTGATCGGTTGTAGCTTTATTTCCAGCGCTGATGTCGGGTTTGAATATTCATTGGGAGCTTCAGTGTGTATTTAATGAGGCGGAGAGTCCGTTTGAAACCCTGTTTGTGTTTGCAGATTCATTCAGTTTGCTGTGTTTCCACTCCATCAGCACGTGAATGTACCTAATTATAGAAACGGGGTTCAGTGGCTGGGTTCAGAAACGAGTTCAGTGGCTGGATAAAAAGTGTTTATATGTACTCAGTACTCATGGAAGCATTTTGATGCTCCGAGCTAATGTTTATTTGTGAACTCTTCTTTCTAGCTATTTGCACGCCAAGAGCATCATCCATCGGGACATGAAGTCGAACAGTATCCTTAAAATAAATGTCTGAACGGCTGACGAAGCAGACAGGAGTGACTTGATGTTGCTTAAGAGCATTTTATAAACTAATAATGTTCTTGAAAGCTTTAGTTCAATACTAGCGTTAATAAGGATGCACCGGATTCTGGAGTTGAAATGAAAACAAAATAAATGTTACGCTTTAGGTCCAGCATTTGTTTGAGTCCGTTTTAAATTTTATATCATATTTATTCAAGTTCTAAGTTCCGTCAGAGCTTCATGATCTCCTCCCTGACTTTGTGTGAATTCAGTGATTAAGAGGTGAGTCCCAATACTTTTGTCCATATAGTGTTTGAAAAGCATTTAGTATAATTACCAAAAAGTACGTTGAGTAAAATGTAGTTGTTTGAGGCCTTAAGTCACGTCTCCAGACATCTTCCTTCACGAAGGCTTAACTGTGAAGATCGGAGACTTCGGATTGGCGACGGTGAAGACCAGGTGGAGCGGCTCCCAGCAGGTGGAGCAGCCTTCAGGATCCATCCTGTGGATGGTAGGTACAAACACACGAGCCGTCCTGCGTTACCGCTGCCTGTAGTGTTGTCATGATACCAAAATTATGACTTCGATACGATACCTGGCCAGAATATCTCAATACTGAAGCGATACCACAGCAAAAACCTACATCAGCAAAAGTAATGGAGCAATAGATGAAAGGACGTGGAACTTCAAATTTAGTTTTTTTTATTAGCAATAAAAAACAGAAAGAAATTTTGACAATGATTATGTACATTTATACCATTTGATAATTTGATAATTGAAAATAATTTGATTAGAATCACATTGTTATTAAGGCTTGTACACAGCGAGCAGTAAACTGACGTCTTCTGTATTCTTGAGCTTATGGGATTTCTTTGATAGGTTCGTTAACTGTATTTGCAGACGTATCTCACTGGTTAAATAGTTTAACTGGCATTTTCTAGCAGTAGAAATAATTCCATGCTACCCGCTGGTGATTCTGAACGGAATGAGCAGGGTTAAAGAAATGAAACCAAAAACGTGTGTCGTGTGCTCCAGGCTCCGGAGGTGATCCGCATGCAGGATTCGAACCCCTACAGTTTCCAGTCGGACGTCTATTCCTATGGCATCGTGCTGTACGAGCTGATGACCGGAGAGCTCCCCTATTCCATGGTAGCAAACCGAGACCAGGTATGGTAACAGAGCGGAGATGGTACAACCCAACGCATTTAAATATGTCATTAACATCAATAAACCTGGCAGCGCTCGTTTTTGAATGGAAATGGTCTTTAATTCATTCACAGCACAGCAAGCCCCCTAGAGATGAACCAGTTCTGTTCCAAGAGTGTTTTATTAAGGTATTAAGCATCCAGTTTGTGTGATCCTCCATCACCTGATCTCTCTTTCATGTTAGTGCCCGTTGTTACGGCTCGCTGCTTCTTATCGAGATCATCACTGCTTTTAATCTTAATACCAGACATTCTGGGTTTAAAGGGCAATCTGCACAAAAAGGAGGTACACGGTCCTAACGGACCACAATTCCCAGCATCCATTGCTCCTTTCGCGTCATCCTTGCACGGCGCGGCACCTCAGCTGTTTAGTTTGGTTATTTAAATCCTGCATTTCCTGTGTTCGTTGTGAATTCAGTACATTTTTGCTCTGTTATGGTTTTGTTTTTTCTTTTCCTCATGCTCTCGTCACGTCGTTCCTGTTCTGTATTTTGGATCATTTGTGGACTCCAGCTCTTAGTTTCGTTATTGCACTCAGTTCTCCCGTGTTGTTCAGTTTCTTAATAAAGCTCTGCTCTGTACCGGCTTCTAATGTTCATCTCCCGCTTTCTGCCCGTAACGCTTACTGATAAAGCACGAATATGACCGAGACCGAGTAATGACCAATGTTCGCTGTTAAGCTAGAGATGCGAACTAACGTACTGCACACGCAGCTCTGCAACTTGGAAAGTTCGTCCATAGAAGGTTCGCATCTAGGGGACCTGCTGTACTGAGAACGAAAGCATCAGTCGTTTCAGTCCCTCATCGATCACTCGTGTTTTCAACGTATTGTCTGCAGTTTTCTTGTGAAAATATCCTGTTATATTTACATTACAGTCCAAGTTTATATATAGGCTGTACAAAAGTCTTAGGCCACCATACGATATGCTGCAATGACCAAATATCAGTATTTCTCAGTCTCTTTATGAAGATACAAAGTATGATGTACAACATTTGTACACTAAATAAAAACCATGATTTTGAAAAGTGGTTTCTTGGCTGCGACCCTTCCAAAAAAGTATTCCTGATCAAGGGTCAGCTCACCATCCCGATGAAGCTTCCGGGTTCTGCTGTGGCTCAGTGAAACACTAAATGCTTACGACTGTAGAATTATAGAATAATAAAGGGACTCAGAAATAAGTATATATGGCTGTGCTAAAACTATGGCTTCTGCACAAGCGCTTAGTGATGTCATGATGCGTTCCTGATGTCTCTGGTAGATCATCTTCATGGTAGGAAGAGGCTATTTAGCTCCAGACCTCAGTAAGCTGTACAAGAGCTGCCCCAAAGCCATGAAGAGACTCGTCGCTGACTGCATCAAGAAGTCCAAAGACGACAGGCCGCTCTTCCCGCAGGTACAAGCTCTGTTTGCTCTTGTTTTATTGTAGTGCAACAAATCTGTGACGCTGCAGCTCCACTGTTTGAAGTTTTAGAACCGAGGTGGTTCTGTTTAAACCCGTCTCGTTCTGCTCTGTAGATCCTGGCCTCCATCGAGCTTCTGCAGCACTCCCTGCCCAAAATCAACCGCAGCGCCTCCGAGCCGTCGCTGCACCGAGCCGCTCACACGGACGACATCAACATCTGCACCCTGACCTCCACCAGGCTCCCCGTCTTCTAGAACTGGAACCGGGGACGCGAGACTTTATCCAGAACCGAACCGAGCACAAACGGAACAGGTCCAGAAAAAGATCTGGCTGTTCGGTTCACGCACAGCAGCGGGGAGATCAGATCGCAGGTTTTTATTCCGTCTCCGACTTGGCATGGTGCTAAAGGCACTGGTCGGGAAATACACTTTGGGTTGTGCTGCTCCTGGAAGTCTTGGCTCCTCCCCTGTGCTTGACTTTGTGTTTCTGCGGGTTTAACGTCAAACAATGACGAGCTGCCGTCCAGCTTTTCCTGGTCCTGATCCCAGAGAGGGACGGGGAGAACATGCCCTTGATAGGGCGTCTCCCCTCCCTCAGAAATGACCAAACTGAAACTCTACAGTATTGTTCAAAAGTCTTAGGACGTTCTATATTTTCCGTTTATATTCTGCTCATTCTCTACTTAAGTTTTAGTGCAGTTTGTAGTCCATTTGTTTCTCTACCTGCTCGGCTTGTCTCCTTTATTCTGTTCTCTAAGAGTTTTTTAACACCTCGGTGTCAGTGCTGGACTGAAAGTCCCACCAGCCAGAAATATCCAGCCGCCAGCATCCTGTGAACCCCGACGAGCTAGCGTCTCTGACTTGACATCTACAAGGTGGAGCGTTACGATGAACGTCTCTAATAAAGTGGACAGCGAGTGAACAGGCGCCTAAAACTCCAGCAGCACTGCTGAGAACGATCTAGGATGCAAATAGTACCTGATCTGTGGGGGTCCTGACCAGACGAACAAAGCATGTAGAGAAAGACGGACTACAGATTGTAATTATAGAACTACAAGTACAGTGAGCGCTAAAACCTAAATCAAGAATACGCAGAATGACACAGAGTGGCCTAAGACTTTTGCACAGCACTGTACTTTTACTGGAATCATGTCACTGCTTTGAGCTGATCCTCTCACCCGGTCTCACCCGCCTCTAGAGGGCGTAGCGTGTTGAGAGAGGGGTTCGAGTTGAGAGCGTACGCATGATTGCTAAGCGCGTTTTTGACGTTGACGCTCGTCGCGGATCGACTGGCTTGTGCACTTGAGAGATTTGTTTTTATTTTAATAAAAGTAACTTAAATACACCTGCGCTTTTCTTCTAACCCTGTAGATCCCTGGTTGATACACCGTGCATACTCACCCACGCACACGAGGCACTTTAGAGACACCAATTAACCCACACAGGAAGCAGCTGGACCTTTACTCGAAGGCGTCTCTGGTTTTATAAATCTTTTTTTATTTTCTCGTTTTTTTTTCTAGTCATGCCAGAGAGCCTGGGTCTGAATGTGCTCTGTACAGCAGGGGTTGCTGTTGCAGGACTGAGGGATGATCCCCCGACCAATCTCCTTCCTCAGGCAGAGGCCTTCGTGATGCCAGACCCAGCTTTATAAAAGTCAGACCCGTGGGTATACGATGCGTCGCAACATGATGCAGTTGCATTTTCTCAACACCAGACGGCGCTCCTAGGCACCTTTAAGACTGCATTTAGTTATTTAAATTTGGTGAGACTGCTCGTACAATATCATTCTTGCAGTGGTGTTATTTGAAAGTCATAATTGCAGAGGATAAAGAGTTTTTAATACAAGAAAAGTACACTATCGTTTGCACATCATAAAGGGAGGTTTTCACTCATTTAAGATTGGGTGAAGCTACAGTCGAGCATTTTGTTCATTTGAAGCCCTTGGTTCTGGTAATTTATTTGCAGGGGACTAAAGTGTTTTTTGTTTACAAACTTACAAGAAAATGTTCATCGTTTTTCATTGTTTACATGGGAGAAATAAAAAAGCAAGGTCTCTGATTGATACCGGAGATCGGATCGGTATCGTGAATCGGATCGAATCATGAGCAGTGTATCGATACACCCCTACATCTCTCGTGGGATTTAAAGCAAAGAAATAAAGACGAGACGTGACGTTAAGAAGGTGCAGTGTTTAGAAATTCGTTTAATATTTTGTTTTTATTACAATCTCACCAGTGTCACTCAACAAAGACAAGTCAGAGGAAGAACGAACGGGACACAGCCGAGTCAAAAGTCTGAAACCTCGACCCGGAACTGAATCGAGTTCCTCAGCTCTCCGTTGTAACGCCACAGCCTTAAGGGGTCGAACTCCGCCCCTGAAGAACTGCTGGCTCTTGGCTCCAAGATCCAGGAGCTCGGATAAACAAATACAGAAAAATCGAAACGATCTGAGCTGAGAAACTCGTCCAGTTCTTGGTACTTTCCTGTTTTGTTTCCCAGGCTGTATCGCTAGTTAATGCGCACACGTTTAAAATTTGTGTTCCTGTTCCACTTGGGATGTAAACTCAACCTCGCAGAGCCAAACGTGGTCTCATAACTCACCGGACATGTCCAAATCGGGCCAGAATCTAAATCATTATACGTGATTCCCAAACAACAAACCTCCCCGGTGCCTGCCCACGTACGGTAAGAGACGCAGAAATCTGACTTTCTGAAACATGCTCTCAGCGACATCTGCTGGCCGCATTAGTGCGACTGCCTTGGGGAAAACCCAAAAACTTCATCTACGATAAAGATACGCTCCGACAAATCCACCCTAAGTTGAATTCATCGTAAACTGGAGTTTAATATATACTGTATATATATCATAGCGAGCCTTCTGGAACGAATGAACGAGAACCGAGTCCGGGACTGGAACCCAGGTCCTTAGGAACTCTCACTTTAGCCTCAGTAGTGTTTACACTTATCATTCCTGCAAAAGCAGCTGTTATCAGGTCACAGGAGATGGACTCTGTGGCATTTAAGATCCTTGACTATGAACCAGAAGGTCCAGGGTTCAAATCCAACCGCTGCCACTGTTGGGTCCTTAAGCAAAACCCTTCACCCACAAACGCCTGGACTGTAAGATCGCTGTGGCTAAGGGGTAACAATGCACCTCGATGCCAAAGCAACGCTACAGGGGGCAGTGTCTCTGGTGACTGTGCATCTGACTAAACACAGATACGCATCTTTTTTACGTTGTTTTATTCAGTATTTTATTTATCTGTTAATATTTACTTAAGTTTCTGATTTAGAACTTTTACTACAGACTTATAAGAATGAAACTAATATATCTAGTCAAACAATTATCATCAAAGTGGGTTGGGTCTCTGAGTCTCGTTTAAGGATTTTCCTTGCCGCTGTCGCCCTAAGCTTGCTCAGTTTGGGATTGGATTAGATATTAGAAGCTAATAAAATTGTAAAGCTGCTCTGAGACAATGCTCCTTTAAAAAAAACTTTTAAAGATAGTTTAAACCCTATACTTTCTATGGTTTTGACATTTTTCCGTCTTAGATAAAATTCCCTTTAAAATGAACAAAAAACAACTTTACACTCATTTTTAGGGGTGCTGGGACTCAATTTAGGGGTGCTAGATGCACCTGTTGCTCACGAACCCTACAGCAGCAGCTTGGCGAAGCCGGGATTCGAACTTTGATTAGTCTCGATTCTTAACCACTGAGCCTTCATCTCTTGAAATTAGACCTGCAATGACTTCCCGAACATTGGGTCGGGGTTTGGTTGGTTTGCCAGCGGGTGCAGCCACGGTTCACTCTCCAGATGTGCGCTGCCGTTACGAGATCACATCTGGCTCGGTAAGTTTCCCAAACTGCCCTAAACATTATATTTCATAAGTAAGGAGCGAGCGCTCCAGAAGATTGATCTTCCAAATCTGTAGATGTCCTCGAGTCACGTGTCTCATGCCGACACGACTGGCTGTGCCTGAGGGAGGGGAGGATCATCCCCCCCAGTGCTGCAGCAGCCGTGTTCTCCAGGGACAGACCCCAGGCACCCTGCGACCCTGACCGAAAGCTGGGGGATACTACAGTGTAACTAATACAGTCTGTTGAAATAAAACACAACACTCACGTTCGTCATCCGCTTTTCTTCGGACGTACGACATTTTTAAAAACCCCAGCGCGGTTCCACCCCGCGGCAGGACACATAGCAGCTCACAGAAACGACACGGTGCCTTTAAATAGGTTCAGAGGAGTGATGAGTTACATTGCACAAAAATGTACCACAGGTAAAAGGGTTTATTTTTTCGTAGAAAACCTTTAAACCGGAGGAAGCGTTACCCGTGAGGACATTATTTATCCGATAACGCACACAGTAACGAGATCCTGGAGCGGCACGGCACGGACGGATCAGTGCGACCCCGAGCTCCCGCTGTCCTCCCCGGCTCCCGAAAGCTGCATGAAGAGTTCTCCCAGCTCGTTAACGTCATCTTCGTACTGCGGAACCCCGCGGTGCTCGCGCTCTTCGATGAAGTCCCACAACCGCACCGAGTTCAGGAACTTAAGACAAAATAAACAAATGTTATTACCAGGGCTGTCAGTGAAGAACCAGTGAACTGCACTCGACCCTGTGAGGCTCCTGTAATGATGAGCTGCGTCCAAAATGGTCCGTGTTCAGTCTAACCTCGTTCCCTCACCCCCATTATCTCGCCAACCTCACCCGTCTCCGGCGGATTTCCCTCCGTGCATTTTCCCTCAAAGCCACCAACTGTCACTCTGTTATCAGACGCGTTCTATTAGGAGGAGTCCGGCCACTGGTTGAAATATGAATGCTACAGAAGCCCCGCCCCTTCATTAGAAAGAACCAGTTGGCATATTAGTAAAGGTGTCAGAGGGGGAAGTCTCGGCCCCTTTGTAGTGGCGGGACGAGCACGCACAGTAGCCAGAATAACCTTAACAAAAAAAATCGTATTTTTCTGCGTTATTTCAATCCGACAACGCAAGTATGTCATTTCATTTTCGTAAGATTATAGCAGCGATTATAAATACGCAATTTAAAAGTTAATTTCTCCTTCAGTCTTGGATATATAGGCTGTTACCAAGACACACTGGGACGTAGCTCTTATAAACTTTATCCGAGAGATGAACCAAACATCTGGTAAACTTTCAAATAATAAACAAGGATTAACACAACTTTAGTTTTAAATGGTAATAAAGGTTATCACTTTTTTCATTGTGCCAACATTGGAGATCAAATTTTTTATGTCAATGCCGTCATCTGTTCTCGCCTGTAGAACGACAGATTTCTGAGCCTGGTTCCTCTCACGTTCTCTTCCTGGCCACTGTGTATATTTCAGTGCTATATAAATCAAACTGAATTAAGTGATTCTGATACAGCGCGGTACTTCTTGCCTCCTTTACTGCAGCTAACAGGAACGTTCCCCACTGAGGTCGTTACTCTTTATTTGGGGGCTGAGACCGGAGCGACCCGGGCGTGTTCCTGCACACAGAGCACTCCAACTAATGGAAGAACAAGTGCAGAGGAGAAGCAGTCAGGCTGACCCAGTAAATCATTACTACTCCTGCTCGGATTTAAACCCCCTAAAGAATTTAGCATTCAAATTAGCAGCGCTTCCAAATCCTGCCAACGTTAGGAGCAGCGAAGTCCAAATATTTATGAAAAGCATCCTTCAACTGCAAGGTATTTACATTCTGCAATTCTGACAAATTCAGAACAGGTTCATGAAGAACTGCGAGATTTGAAATAAAAACTCCAAGAAATGAAGTCACAGTTGCAAGACACTGCGTAAAAACTGCGAGATTTTAAACAAGGACAGCGAGACATGAAATCGCAATAACGAGACACTAAGGAAGAACTGTGAGATATGAAGCCCCAATTATGAGATATTAAATAAGAACTGCAAGGTTTAATTGTGAATAAGATCTGTGAGGTATGAATTCACAGTTGCGAGACATTTTAACTGCATGTCAGACATTGCTCCACACCATACAGCCTAAAGTTTTTGGACACCTACAAATGAAATCCAAGAGATTTGTTTTCCAGTAGTTTTCCTGTCTGGAGGAACACGCCGCTTCTCCGTCTCCATTTTTCCTGACCCTACGTCAGCCCATGTGTTTGTTGTTGCAATGCAAGTGAGATGATCTCCCCTCCCTCCCTCCCAGTCGTTACACTAAACACTGACCGATCGGCTAATTAAATGTGCGCTCTGAGTCCGTTTGATGTTTCCTACATTCATTAAAAGGGTATCCGAAAACGTAATTACCCGCACGCTGCCCTCTGAGCTGAGCTGCTTGCGGGGTTTGTCCGGCTCCGCCCGCGTCCCATCAGGGTAAGCATGCATGTAGAAACACTTCCCTCCAAACGGACACGTTCCTCTGCCCTGGTCGAAGTACTTACACGGCTTCTTGCTGCAAAGCATTAAAAGCAATTATTAAAAAGAGCCTGCCGTCATTATAGCACCATTATAGCACCATTATAGCACCAAGCACCACACCCACCACACCCATCCTCCTGCACCCTTTCAGCAGAGCGGTGGATTCTAACTGAGCCCTGACAGGACAGATGTTCACGTCACTAAATAACACAGTGTAACGCTGACTCTGCTAACCTCAGCTTCATACAGCAAAAATGATAAAGCAGGCTTTAAATTATTCAGAGCTTCACCCGGATCAAAAGCAGTTCATAAACCACACTGTGGGGAGCTTCTGAAGCCTGGCCTCTTAACCTTTAGCTCTCTATTTCGGTCTGATCCAGTCAAACATCAAAGGATACAAGCAGAAAAAGTCTATGACATCCAAAACATCACTACTAGAGAAAACATCACTATAAAATTAAATAATCCACAAGAACAACACCATTAGAAGAAATCAACATTAATCTAAAACAATTAATCTAAAGTTACAGGAACCAGAAATCTAAAAGACTGCAAAAATGACTTATAAAGTAGAGGAAATAAAACCCAGTTTCTCATACACAGAATTATTTCATATTGTTTTCCTTTTTTATGTAAAGATAATCCATCACACACAAAGCATGTGACCTGATCCATCAATCATAGCTGTTGATCTGGAAAACCCCTTTCCAACACCTTATATCGCATTTCGGTTGAACTTCATCCGAGAGTCAAACTCTTTCTGCCATATTTGTGTGTTTTCACCAAAAGTCACCAATACTCGGTGGATGGGAAACCCATTAGGCTTGCTCAGTTAAGGCTGTGGATCTAGATATTTGTTAAGCTGTAATAAATTGAGAGATAAATTTAGATAAAGTACTGGACTATGGACCAGAAGGTCCAAATCCCATCATCTTCTCACCTGACTCCAGATTTGAACTCCTCTATGAGGCGGTTCTTCTCCTCCTGATCCTCCACCCAGTACATACTGGGAATCACAAACTCCGACACCACCCGGCATTCAGGACACGACCTGCGCAACACCCGAACAACAGAGGATTCATCTTTCACTATTACACACTCCCAGTAAGGTGCTTATAATAAACCAGAGTTCATCCAAATCTGTGAGACCACGTGAGCCCCTATCCTGGTATCTTTGCACACCACAATAAACTGTACACCTGTTCAGCTGCTCGTTAATGCAAGTATCGCCCACGACTCCGCGTTTCACTCGGCACTTGCGTGCAGACTTCTTTAAAAATCCTCTGTGCAAAAGTCTCAGGCCACCACTTGATTCGATATGCCATTGTTTTAGCATTGCTGATGACTGTATATCATTATTACTCAGCCTCTTTACTAGAGATCCACCAGAAACTACAGGACAGCTGTATGCGGTATTAAAAAACCCCAGAGAAATCAGAACAACATTCTATAGCGACTACAGCGGCGTTCCACTCACTTGATGATCTTGTTCTCGAACTGTTTGGCGCAGCGCCACTGGCGGATGCAGGACAGGCAGTAGGTGTGACAGCAGCTGGACAGGATGCCGAAGCGGCGCTCGGACGGCGAGGCCTTCTCGTACACCACCTCCATGCAGATACTGCACACCTTATCCTGGCTCTGCTGCGCCGCGAACGCCTGCTCCATGTCCTTCTCGAAGGCCGTCATGCACACCTGCGTGGGCACAGGCCTCGGGCTGAGTCTAGGAAACCATAAACAGGATCTACCCCCAAAACAAACAGAGCCGTGCCGTCGCTCACCTTCTCGTGCGCCGCCCTCTGCTCGGGGTCGTGCGGATGCAGCACCTGCAGCCGGCAGATCTCGCACAAGTCGCCGTGGAGATAGGGGCAGGCGTCGCCGTAGTGGCACTGCCCGGCGGCGGCGTACGGGCAGAGCAGCGCCTGATGGGACGGCTCGGGGTACGAGCTGGCCGAAGCCGAGCCCTCCAGTCCTGAACGGATGGCGTCCAGGTAGCTGTGAGGCTTGGCCTGAGGGTCCATGTAATGCCAGCCATCCAGGAGGTCTGCGCCGTCCCCGGCATAGTGCTGCCCTCTACTGTCACTGCATAAAGCTGCACAAGGAAAGTACAGTGGTACCTCGGTTCTCCAAGACAATTCGTCCCAGAAATCTGACACAAAGGTTACTTGATCATAAATCTCATGGAATTTAGTGAGTAAGGAAGGTCTGAGACGGGTTTACCTCTGTCCCTCAGCACTAGTGGTTTCTTGGTGGTTCTGGTGGCACTCGGTGGAGGTCCAGGACCAGGGGCAGATGCTGCTGCGCTACTGGACCTGCTGGTGTGATCCACAGGAGGTCCGCCTCCACGTCCACCGGGCTTAATGTGGTCGTATCTGCAATAAAAACGAGTTTACTCAAAGCAAACACTAATAAAACCCACTAATAAATGTATTTAATGGACAGCATTAAAAGTAACAGGACGGCCCAAAGATAGGCTCTGCTACTATTTACTATTCCTTGTCACGGAGTGAACGTTTTGCATTGTTTACCCTTCAGAAATAAATCGAATGCAAACCCTAATCATGAGAAAATACAACAGTGTCGTGAATCAAACCGAATCGCGAGTGGAGCGTATTGTTACACCCCTAGGAATTCGCACAAGCAACACAATTCATTCATCCACCCACGCCGAGCCTTACCTGCAGCGATCTCCGTAAGCACAAACACCTTTCTGATAAAATTTACAGATCGTCGAAGGTTTGCTGGTTGCCAGATCGTGTGAGAACATGCACCTGTTCCCTTCTCGACACACGCCGTGAAGGAAATACCTACACAAAAAAAGAGAAAGAGAAGCAAAGGGTAATTAGACATTTTCACCATACACAATATTTATCACGCTACACGAGTTCGCAGACAAAAAGCACCAGTAGTGACAGAATCTTAAAAACTACTTTTCAAATATTATCCTGTACTTAAAAGTTTTTTTTGTGCTGCACTTCATCTAATCAAACATGACTAATTACTCTCTAATTAATTACTTATTTTTCAGTGTTCTTTAAGCACTGACAATATCCTCAATATGCTCAAAAAAAGCATATGGTAACAATTTATCATGATAAAATAAAACATCGTCATATTGCCCAACCCTACTCCAAGCTGGAGCTTACACAGACCGGCCACTTTATTAGGTACACCTTGCTAGTACCAGTTTGGACCCATTTTCCCTTCAGAACTGCTTTAATTCGTGCCATAGATTCAACAAGACCCTGGAAACATTCCTCAGAGAGTTGTTCCATATTGACATGATAGAATCACACAGTCGATGCAAATTTGCATATCCAATCACATACGTCATTAATGGAGCGTGTTTCTTTCCCTTTGCCTTCGTGCACCAGTTCATTGTCACTGTAAGTTTGTTTCTTCACGGAACATCGCTTATATTGTAAGCCATTAAACAGAATTAACACAACACAATATCCACGTACTATGAGGTAAAATAACAGGACGATTAGCTTGACTTTTATACGGTTTCTCGGCTCGTTACTGAGCAGACACCAACACAAATACACGGCTAGTTAGCAACAAGCTAACTGCACCATTCCTCCTCTTCAACCTCAAAGGCACTTTCACTACCGCACACACTTCGCTTACTCCTCCGAGCGGTTCTGTAGCTCTGGTTATAAAGCAGATAAACGGACCTAAAGCTGTTTTTACCTGCAGGTGACCTGTTTCGTGGACATGTTTCATCTCATACATACGCACTTTATATTTATGTTCCTGTACAATCGCGTCTCTAACACCGGTGCCGACGCGAAAACCGAACTCTAATAATCGGTTCCGCACGAGTTAAACCTGTACTGCTGGGTGAAAAATTGCACAATCAAAGTTGTTCCGTTCAATTTTATAAGCTTCAAACGAATAGTTGAAAATTTTCCACTGTTAGTTCGTGTTTAATGTGAGACTAAATATTCTTTACAGGCTTCAAATCTTGATCCAATACGAGTCTGTGGCAGACTAGAAACTAACGGCTAATCTACTAAGAAACAAACAAGACAAAATATATATTTTTAAAATTTTGAACAATCAGACATGTTAGTTTGAGTTTTATATCAAACATTTAAATATTATCATGATTGCATCAAGTGTACAAGACGACTACAATTTAATGTCCCTGTTTCCAACACCAATCAGCAGTAACTAGCAAATGGTGATACAGGTTTCAGGAGTGTATTTTCTTAGCTGTTCATTTTCTGACCAATGATTTGTTGTTAGGAGCATTAGAAGCTCAATATTTTTGCAGTAGTGTAGATACTACTGTCTGGTTTTGTTTAATAACATGATGTGCTTTGTCATATTCTTCTGTGTCACTTATAGTGCTATTCTACAGTACTTTGCAATGTAGAAACATTTTTAAGCCATCAACATAAAATCCCACAGTGGCACAGTGGTAAGCGCTGCCACCTCCAGAGACCTGTGTTTGAGTCCCAGCCTGGCAACTGCCTGTGTAGAGTTTGCATGTCTGGGTAAAGTTTCCTATATGTATTCTGGTTTCCGTCCACATTCCAAACACATACTTTAGTTCAGTTGGGTCTCCAAAATGTCGTTGTTTGTGTGTTTGTGCCCTGCAGTGAACTAGTGAGTTTTTACTGGATTACTGTACTGGATTTCCTTAACAGTTTAAGCGTTGTGTGGAGTTTTCATGTTCCTCCCATATTCCAAAGACGAGCGTCAGGTCAAGTGGTGTCTCTAATGTGAGCACAAGCGTCTGCCCTACAATGGAATGATGGACCAGTTAGGCTGGATGGACAGCTCTACTTCAGGAATACTAAATTGGATTAATCGGCAATGAATATGAATGAATGACTATGTTATTGACCAAAGCGCAGAGCAGAGATATTAAATTCTACTCCAAAGCTTTGGAGGTCGATTCTTTAACCAATGTATAGACGGTAGGAATATGACAGAAGGAACAAGGTTTGAAATGCTTTCTCTGTACTACACTATACCCCCAATAGAGGGCGATTTGAGACAAGCCAACCTGAGTTACCTGATCCCGCCCCTTTTGTTTACCTGCGCACCGATATGGACAGAACGGTGATCAAGTTCAAGCACTGCGGGAGGGATATTTATAGTTTTTCAGATATTAATAACAGGTATTGTGTGGTAGATGAACAGAGTGGACGCTGTGCTGAGAGAAACGTGTGTCCTGTTTGTGGTAATCGTCTGGTTTTGGGACTTTTAGACGCACCCGTGGCTCTTCCCTGCCCCTTTACAGACGGGCATGGAGTTCCGTGTGCGTTCCTGATCGGGGCAAACAGTGGGCCCTGGTCTATAGGGTGAGTTTGAATCGATGTGGGGTTTAATTCGTGATTCTACACCTTTTACACCTGCTTTGTTTATTTTAGAGAATGGAGCGACACTGAGTTACACGTAGGACTCTCCGACTCAGCAGGTAGCTTCAGACTTAACACTAAATAAATAAACTTTCTTATTCAATGATTGTATGCTATATGGACTTTTTAACCCGAACCAAACCTTCCCTGTCAGGTCTGGTCTATAATTACACACTTGGAGGTGTACAGAGGGATGAACGTGGATGGGAACAGTGTGTGTGCATCCAGCTGGTTCCACCATGGAGGGATGACCTCAGAGACTTATGGGATAAGGAACTAAAATTCTTCTCGTCGCTCCCAACGTGGAGTCCAGAGAAGTACGTGAACCAAGTCTAGTTATCTCTGGAATTGTGTGGTGTAGGTGCCACTCAGCTGCAGGATCTTGAGGACCAGGATTTGATCCTCAACTCAGGTTTTGCCAGAGTTCTGACCCTATAATGGCTCTCACCTGTAGTCTCTCCTCCACAACCCCTTGGAGGGTCCAAAGCCCGTCCTGTGGGATGACCCCCCCTACAGGTTTCACATTAAGGCTAAATCAGTGTCAGCCTCCTGAACCCTTAACCCTGATGTTTTTTTCGTTTCCAGATTTCACGAAGAGAGAGAGTTTGGATCGTGCTGCTACGGATTCGCGCTGACGTTCATAAACCACGTGCGATCGCTGGATCATAAAGCTGCTCTGAGCCGTGACGAGTTCACCGGCGCACACGTTCTGCCCCGGATAAGACGTGCTTCCGCCTACATCAGGGTGTATGAGGAAATATCACGGCGTGGACTTTATACTGTGGAAAAAGAAGGTGTTAGTCTAGACACCGGAGGTTTAACATGAATGCTCCTTTGGAGCCCAGTGTTGTTGTTCTTTACACCATGGTGATTGTCTTGTGCTGCTGCTTCTGCATGAAATCCAATTCATGTTGCTTCCAGAGTCCGTTTTGAGCTCAGTCAACCGAGGACTGTATGAACAAATCTGTTTTGAAGAATATAAAATATAGAGCAGACTTGTTTTTGAATGTCTTAACCCTTGCTTAACTCAGGTTCTGCATAGTACAGGTCTGTGTCGCTTAACGTCCGCGATACGTTTTCTGAAATGTCTGAACACCATATTATATTGTAGTGTACTGGTAAAGAATAATAGCCAAGATACTGTAGTGTTTCACATACACTGATTTATTTAATATCAACATTGATCACCACATATTGATTTTCTGTTATTTTACTATTAAAAGTGGTAAAATCTTATCTCACTGTGGAGCTACATGTAGCTTTTCTCAAACACAGATATGGATTGTGAAACTGTCTTCATGTGCAAGGTATGTCCTGTTATATTTACAGTGTGAGAAGGTATTTCAGAAGAGAGCCGGAAACTTGCTGACAAGTGCATTGCAAAGACACCGTACTTCTTACTCCACTTGTTTCTCCCCCCATGGTGCGTTAGCTTTCCACCATAAATACAAACTACTCCTCAAAAAAAGGGTCTAATCTATAAATATCCTATAATCCAGCACGCATACTTCACCTGAGTGGTAACACCTGCTCATCATCATCTCGGTGTTTATAAAGAGCACAGGGCCAGCCAAACATTGCTCAGCATTCAGTCCACGCATTCTGATGCCGCATGTGTTTAATACAAGTCAAATACGTGATATGCATTCATCTTTTCGTACTCGCTTAATCCAATTCAGGGTCCAGCACAATTCCAGTATTTGCTTTTACTATTTAAAAGCCATTTTTGCATTCCAAAGTCCAAACCTATAAGCCAAAAAATATGAAAAAGGTTAATTTAATAAAGTAAAAATCTCCTAAGTGAAACACCATGGCATGGGTTTATGAACGACCCTTTAAAATCACAAGAAACCACAAAACAGAGTGGGATTAAACATATCCCAGTCATTTTAATGAACTTTTATTCTTAAAAAAAGATAAACTCGAGCGACATATGTGGTGCAGTGACAAGTCAGTAGCTCTTCCACATAAATTAAATAAACTCAGTTTATTAAACATTTCAAATAGTTCCAATAATTAATTTAAAATGGATTCATGTGTGCAATTTATTATTAAAAACTATGAACACAAATCCATTTGAGTAAAACTTTAAAAATACAGTGTGATTTTAAAATTATAATAACCTCACTTTTTTAATGTAAAGCTATATTAAGTTAAACAATATAACAGTACTAAATCCCAGCAGTCTTTACGGTAATCAGTTTTCGGGGTTGTTTCTGTAGTGTGTGTATGTGTGTGTGTGTGTGTAAGCCCCAGTTTGTTATTGTGTGTACTGCATTAGGAAATGACCTCTATTGTATGTGGGCTGTAAGGTGAAGCTGAGCCGTAAAAGGATGCCACTGCTCCACATTCACACAAAACCGATTAAGCGTTACGACCAACCCACATCAATTCATAGGAACTAAAACTACACAACTGGTTTTGAGTGGGTATATAGAGGCAAACTAGTGACGAACACAGCACGTCCACTACAGGCAGTATTACTAACACATCAATATTTCTTTTGTTCATTTTTCCTGTATTATTCATCTTAAGAAAGCATTTAAGGAAACACCGGGTCTAATGACATGTTCTGCTGATTTCCTAAGCTGAAATAAGAACCTCACGGAATATACAGTGAATACTGTTTATACACTTCTGCATCATTTTGATCTGTGCATTGTGTATTAAAACATAAAACGAACCATAAAATAACCCTTCCAGATTATACACTAGGGTCTCAGAGCTTAATTCATTAGCCAATGGTACATTAACAAACAGTTACATGAGTTTAGGACTGATCTTAGTATGGTTCTAATTCTTGTCTTGGTTTCAGTCAGTGTGAGCCCTGATAATTGTCGGTATAGGCCCTGGTCTTTGTCTTGTCTTGGTTTGGTCGGTATGGCCATGGTCTTGTCGTGGTTTCGGTCGGTATGGGCCCTGGTCTTCGTCTTGTCTTGTCTTGGTTTCAGTTTATATGGGCCCTGGTCTTTGTCTTGGTTTCAGTTGGTGTAGGCCCTGGTCTTTGTCTTGGTTTCAGTTGGTGTAGGCCCTGGTCTTTGTCTTGGTTTCAGTTTATATGGGCCCTGGTCTTCGTCTTGTCTTGGTTTCAGTTTATATGGGCCCTGGTCTTCGTCTTGTCTTGGTTTCAGTTGGTGTGGGCCCTGGTCTTTGTCTTGGTTTCAGTTGGTGTAGGCCCTGGTCTTTGTCTTGTCTTGGTTTGGTCGGTATGACCATGGTCTTGTTGTGGTTTCGATCGGTGTGGGCCCTGGTCTTTGTCTCATCTTGGTTTGGTCGGTATGGCCATGGTCTTTGTCTTGTCTTGGTTTGGTCGGTATGGCCATGGTCTTGTCGTGGTTTCGGTCGGTATGGGCCCTGGTCTTTGTCTTGGTTTGGTCGGTATGGCCATGGTCTTTGTCTTGTCTTGTCGTGGTTTCGGTCGGTATGGGCCCTGGTCTTTGTCTTGTCTTGGTTTGGTCGGTATGGCCATGGTCTTGTCGTGGTTTCAGTTTGTATGGGCCCTGGTCTTCGTCTTGGTTTTGGTCGGTGTAGACCCTGGTCTTTGTCTTGTCTTGGTTTGGTCGGTATGACCATGGTCTTGTCGTGGTTTCAGTCGGTGTGGGCCCTGGTCTCGACTTGTTCTCACCTGATAAATGACACTGTGTGAATCTGTAACGTTTTTCTTTATTAAATTTCCTGTAACCTTTTTTGTGTTTCCCATTTTGTCTGTTTCACTAACAGTAATTACAACACGACCTGATAGTGTTTCACACATTTAACTTGCATGGTGAATGTTACGAATTAAAAGCTAAAACAAAATAGAACACTAAAGACAAAGTGGCACCCTCCTAATAACCCATTCTAGTAAGAAGTGTTTGTGTTTCAGTCTGCATGTAAATGAGCATTAAAGGAACACCAAGTGCAAACAGAGCCCGCTGTTCCCCCGGTGTAGGGTTAGCTGCAACCCGATCGGCGCGGTACAAACGACCAGCACACGTCAGACTGCTCAAGCACACCTGGCTGGCCTCTGTTGGTTTGGTGTCTGAGCTACCAGAATGAAGAAGGAGGGGTCGGGGAGAAGGTGCATGCTCACCCTCGATGGATAAGACCGTGATCAAGTTCAGCCACTGCAATAAGGACATCTTCTGCTTCTTCGTACCCGAGGAATGCCCCGAGTGTGGGCTGAGCTTCAGCGGGAGGAGACTGGAGGAGGCGCCCGTCAGTATCCCGAACCCGCTCACCAATGGGCACAAGACACCGTGTGCATTCCTCATCGCCCCAGCAGAGGAGAACGTCCTCAGGTAGAGCTTCGTTTAGAGTGATTTCGTCTGCGGTCAGGGGCGACAAAATTCTATGAAAATGTCGACTTGTTTTGTAGGGAATTTGACGGCGGATCTGATCTGCACACCGGAATCACCGACACGAATGGTAAGGTGTAGCTCCATTTATTTTTTCATCAGGATTTATGAAGTGGAACAAAAGTATAAAGGCCAACTTGTTTACAAATTAAACATCTAGAACCTGCTAAGGTCCTTCATTTAAGCCAAACGCGCCGATTATCAGGAGAAAGGCTCGTGTGAGACCATGGGTGTGTGTAACTGTGCGTTTTTAAAGGCGTGGTCTATAACTACACCAAGGCAGGGGTGAGGAGAGACCGGCAGGGCTGGGAGAGCTGCATCAGCGTCCCGTTAGTTCAACCCGACATGTACAACCTCATCAATCAGTGGGATCAATACCTGGAGAAATTCTCCTCCCATCAGACGTGGGATCCGATCTGGCAAAGGTACGGTGATCTACAGTGTGCCAGGCAAACGTTTGGGAACCCCTGGGCAGATGAGGTTTTGATTTTCTAGACGTTAATACAAGCTTCTGCAGGAGACAAACGTCAACAGGATAAACTTCAGACCCTTTCACATTTTTTCACATTGTGTTACGTTTTCTTTCTGCACTCAACACGCCATGAAGAGAAAGTGAAAACAGAATTGAAGTCTCTGCAAATTTTTAAAAAGGAAAAACTGAAATATTTAATTGCCATAAGTATCAGGACACTTTACTCAGTACTTAGTTGAAGCCCCTTTGGCAGAGGATCTGTGGCTCCACACAAAGCGGTCTCTGAGCTCTACAGGCAGTTCCTTCCTCCTCGTGGCTTGGTTTTTGTTCTGATATGAATCGTTAGCTGTGAGACCTTAAACAGACAGGAGTGCGTCTTTAAAAATCACGTCCAATCCACTGAATTTAGCACAGGTGGTTCCGATCAAGGTGCAGAAACATCTCAAAGTAGATCATGAGAAATAGGAGGAACCCAGAGCTCCATTAAGTGTCGTAGCAAAGCGTCTGAATACTTACGTTCATGCGAAATATTAGCTTTTCCTTTTTAATACATATGCAAAAATTTCTAAGATTCCGTTTTCACTTTCTGACTATGGGGTACTGGGTACAGAATGATTATACTTATAATTCTTAAGCCCTCAGCCGGTAAAGTGATACCTGCACATGGAGGTTGATCTTTTCCAAACCTGGCAGACGATCGAAGTAAAAGTAAACGCAGTTCCTCAACCCCTATAATGGGTGCACCTTTAAAAGTCCGGCCCAGATGTTCTGCTCCGTCTCATCCATGTTCCGTGACTGCTTTTTTATTTTGCAGCTTTAACGACGAGAGCCACAACTGCTACAGCTACAGCCTGACGTTCATAAACTGCGTCCTGGCCACCCAGTCCAAGAAACCGCTCAGCAAGGACGAGTTCACGCAGGCGTTTGTACTGCCCCGTATCAAACGGGCGTCCAAGTACAACACGCTCTGCCAGGAGATCTCCCAAAACCACTTCTACATCGTGGACAGGCTCAGGAGAGACACGCAGCCGGCACGGAGCCATGCAGATAAAGAGAAAAGCCCTGAAGTGTATTAACTAACACACACACACACACACACACACACACACACACACACACACACACACACACACACACACACACACACACACACACACACACACACACACACACACACACACAGTAACCTCAGGCAGGCTTTTGGAAGATGGGAGTGTTTATTTTTATACTAACCCTTATACTAAGCCTGACGTTATTTCAGTGTGTTTAGCATTAAATATTCTTGACAAATAACCGAAAAAAAAGGTTATTTCGATAATCAAGCTTTTCTTTATATTCTTGACCGTCATGTCTTATTTATCGTCTCAATCAGAAGACATCGGTATTGAGTTCTACTTGGACTGAGCATTAGAAGTCCCTCCTTTCAGCTTCATTTCTTCTTGGTCATGTTTAACGTTGAATCGATTTCATTCCCACGAGGCTGTGCCCTGAGCCGATGACTGAAGTCGTTATCATTTTCCCATGCTGCAAGTTTATTAACGTGCAAAAGGTCTAGATTTCTTCCTGTTCTGTTCGTTCTCTAGAAGAAACCCATCTGCTCACAATAATCTCCTGTAATAAACCACAGAGAGAATGATTATTACACAATGATCATATATGATGTACTTATAATTCACTGTTCTAATAAAATGATCATCTATATAATTAATTCATTTCTCTAATCATTATTATAGAATGATAATCATTAACACGATTCATATTTAGAGAGAGAGAGAGAGAGAGAGAGAGAGAGAGAGAGAGAGAGAGAGAGAGAAAGAGGGCACAAAACACAGTATTAAATTACACCATATTAAAGTAACACAAAGCTTAAAATAAACAAAAAAACAAACAAACAAAAAAAAGTCCGACCTGAACTTTGACGCTTCTGAGGAACTCTGGTGAAGAAACGTCTGACTCTGATGGTACGATGACGTAACATAGCATCAGCTCCTGCAAAAAGACACAAAGGAATAACGTAACAAACATTATCTGTAATATTATTCCATATAACTCTGATAAGCACATCTGAAAAACCGCACGTCAAGTACATGATTGCCGTCCTTCACACCGAGTCCAAAACTGACGTCCTGCGACGCTGCGTAAAAACTTTAATCGGAGTCTGTTCTAATTTCTGCATTGAAACCATCCTGACCAATCAGAGCTCGGTCGTCGGGCAGAACAGCTCATCAAGAGCTTATAGGACATTCATAGGATTATCATATAGGCTTATAGAATATTTATCTAAGTGCATTCCAATCTGTTCATGATCACAAAAAACAAAACTATAAAAAGTTTCCTCCACTCATCTTCACTCGTGTTTTCGTTCTATTAAGTTGACGTGAAAAAGACACGGAGAAATCTCCGACACATTAAGAGAAAGGAAAGTAAAGAAAGCAAAAGCAGGGAGTTTGGTCACTTCTGTGTAGTGCGTTGCAAAAAAAAAAAAAAAAATCCTTAATGTTATGCATGAGCGAGAAATGAGATTAATGCAATGGATATTTGAACTGAGAGCGTTGGTATTTATCAATGGGACTACAGCACACAAAAAAATAAATCAGGTTTTGAAAATACCTAAATCAACACACACTTACATGTTATGGCATTTTAGAGGGTTTTACGCACATCTGGAAGCCCAGATAAGATTTAAACCCATTATAGTCTTTTCTATTCAAGATAAGAAGGAGATAAATGATTTTTTACCTTTGAGACGTTTGCAGTGGTTCTGCTCAGAGCAGCTAAGGATCTCCAGGTGAAGGGTCGGAGTGAGGAACCCTGTAAGGTCTCGTCTACCCGCTCCACCACCACCGAGTAGCTACACACAAAAACAGTTTGTAAACTAGCTTGTTTATTCTTTCTGACAATGCCTGCTCTTAAAAACATAGACATTCCTTATTGAGAGAGCACAAGGCATTCTGGGAAATGTAGTTGTGATATTGCTTAGGCTTGTGTCTTTAATAAAACAATAAAGCAACACAGTGCCATAAAATGACCATTAAAAACATTTCTAAAAATGATTTCTTTCCCATTTTCTCCCAGTTTGGCACGTCTAAAGCCTTTCATCTTCTCCCAGTCATGCAGGGAGGGTCGTAAGTCTCCTAGCGCTTCTTTTCTCAGCCTCTACACCCAAGGCTTTAGTGCATCAGTTCTTTAAGGTTTAATCGGCGGATTAAAGCAGGACCAACCTGGCGTGGTAAAACGGCGGCCCTTTCCTGTACAGCACTGCAAAAGAAAGCAAAAGGAAAAGCTCAGTGCAAACCAAAGCAGAAACGTTACACCCTTACAAACACCAGAGTCGGGTGTCACAAACCCTCTCTAAAAGGCCCCGGTCTCGGGCTCCAGGGTCAGCGTTAAGAGCTGACCTGGATGAACTTGACTCACTGCAGGTGAGACGGTAACGGGATCGAGGAAAGCAAGGCTTAGTCCGGCTGAATAATTCACCTGCCATGTAGTGCCTCTGACACCGGCTGGAAAATCTCTCACCATGCAGAGTGCACTTTGCTTTTTGTCTGAACTCTCAAACTCCCTGCTTTGTCTTTCTTTAATTTCTTCTCTTGGTGTGTTGGAGATTTCTCTGTGTCTTTCTCACATCGTCAACTTAATAAAACGAAAACATGAGTGAAGATGAATGCACTTAGATAAATAATCAAACGCTTCCATCCAGTCCCTGTGAGCTTTATCACCAGCATTCTCCAGCCTTTCAGTTCTGTTCCACCAGAGCTTTTCTTTAATATCTATGTTTTTAGAGGCAGCCTGTTGCTTGTCCTATAAGCTCTCGATGAGATGTTCTGCCCGGCAACCGAGCTCTGATTGGTCAGCCTGCCTGAGGGAGAATTTTTATGGGTCCACCCTTCATGAGTTTAATTCATTTAAAAGACTCTCATCCAAAGCGTATTACAAACGAGAATGAATTCCGTCCAAGCTCTACTCAGATCGACTCAGAGTTTTCCCCTGCCTTGGTCTGACCTTTAGAAATGAAGTAATGGCTATAAACCAGCTACAATTGTATATATGCAATAAATTAGTTTAAACCAACCGGACCTGTCCTGAAGATGCGTAGAAAAGGACAGTATGGAGGTGTAACACCTGATCTGGGTCACCCCGAGGACCGCCGACACACAAAACCTGGACTTTAAGGTACTTTAAGGAGACTGTACATCGGGACTTTAGGTCCCAGGAGGCAGGAAACAAATCGAGGTGGTTCAACAGTTTGTGGTTCCTCAGTACAAAGTCCAGATGTGTGACCTCCTAATATTGTTAATTCAAGCACGTTGCTCCAGATGTGAGTCTCCCAGACATCTCAGTCTCTGAGGCTCCTTGAGGTAGGGTGCCCCCATGTTATAGGAGGAGGCTCTACAATTAAAATGCTATGATTAGATGAGCCTTTTCTTCCAAGTAACCACAGAGAAAGCACTTAGAAGCTCCAGACACTAATGCTACTTTTAGTGTACGCAGGTGTGACGGTAAAAACGCAAAAGCAAATTATTCTGGTTTATCCTTACAATGCACCAGACCTTAAGGGATTCGAACCCAGGCTCTCAGAAGGAGCTGTTTACAGCAGCTGGTTGTTTCTTTTGTTTAACAATTTTAAACCTCTGTTTTTAAGTCATTTCTTTCAATTGCCGGGAACTAAAGTTTTTTTTTTTGTTTAAAAATTTACACAAGAAAATGTGCATTGCTGTGTATCCTTTAGAAATAAAGAAGTTGTCTCTTTGATTGAATGTGTTATTGTAAGAAAAGGATAAGTGGGTCAAAACATGAGGGATTTTTAAATGAAATGAACTGGTGCATTTGAGTTCCTTACACAGATCCGTGCCGTACTTAGCGCCACACTTGGGAACCCAGCCTTTACTGCGGAAGTAGTGATAAGCGGTGTAGGTCATCTCAAAGCCGGGCTGCGCAGAACGAAGCATGTCCCACACCTGAAGGACTGGGAGAGGTTCCTGAGAAAGACCCATCACATCATATAAACACGTCACCCGGATCAGAAGGCTGGACATTCATTTTCTTTTTTCCTCCATTTTCTTCTTTTTATTCTGGTATGATGAAATAAATATCTGACCACTCTCAGTCTCAGTCCAGGTTCTTTCTACTTTTCATACGGCATTATGTACAACCACTTATGATGTTTGCAAGAAGTGCAAGTCATTCACTGGCTGCATTTATAAGGGACGAGCTTTTTACATTAAAACTAAAATGTGACTGTATAAATAATAAATAACTGTAAACAGTTCGTCTGTGTGTTTTACTCTGCTTTTTAAAAAATCACTGCGATACGCACTCTCTCATTAGAAAAGAAACCTTAATAGTTGAGCATATTTACATAATGATGATACCCAAAATAATTGTTCAGTTAATCGTGATATTGATTTGAGGTCATATCGCCCAGCACTAGTCCAACACACTACTACTATAATGGTCATTCATATATGTTTATATATAAGGGAATCTTACCCCGTTTGAGTAAACTGCCAAACACCCAAGAGCATAAACCAGGAAGAAGGTCTGCAATGCATCAGAAAACAAGCGATTCATTCGATGAAAAACAAACAGGACAAACTAAAAGACATCAAACTTCATCTCCTAAAACTGTCCCACCCGGCCTCTTCCTACGATCCTACAACACTCACACTTGATAAAAGTTACGTTTCTCCTCATTAAAGGCGAAAGAAGAGCTCGGGCTGTGAAAGCACAGCTTAACTGCAGCACTAAACACGATGTGCGCGAACAGAAACACCGTATGGATATTATGCAGGCAGGCACTTAGTCCTTCCTGCTGTGCTTGCTAGATCCTCCTCTCTTACCTCTTCATAACTGAGCTGCAGATATTCCACCATGTTAAAGGGGTTGATTCTACAAACCAGCCTCCCTCTCCCATCCTGGAATGAAACAGCAAATATTAAACCATTGCTACCAAACCGTGTCGTCATGACCGATATGGAGAGAAAACCCGACTGATCTAGAGACGCTCGCTGTACAGAGAGAAACGCACAGAGAGAAAGAGCGCAGCATCAAGCATGACGTCAAAAACACGAACTATTAAAAACCACAGAAGGACGGAGCGGATCATAAGCAGGGTTCGGTGTGGTCTGATTCCGGCTCTGCTTATCGATCCCAAGTTCTGATTCCAAGTGAGCCGAAGTTAAAGGAGTCCAAATAAAGTCCAAGAACCCAAGTTGAAGAAATATAAAAGCAGAAGAACCAGAAAGCGCAGGATCATAAAGATGAAGAATCAGGGAGTCAAAGAATCAGAGAATCAAAAAGATAAAAAACCAGAGAGTCAAAGAATCATGAAGACAAAGAATCATAAAGCCGAAGAATCAAATTCAAAGAACCATAAATATGAAGAATCGGAAAGATAAAGAATAAAAAAGATGAGCAATCAGAGAGTCGAAGAATCATAAAGCCAAAGAATCAGAGTCAAAGAATCATAAAGTTGAAGAATCAGAGTCAAAGAATCTAAAAGATGTAGATTCAGAAAGTCAAAGAATCAAAGAGATGAAGAATCAGAGTCGAAGAATCAAAAAGACGAACAATCAGACAGTCAAAGAATCATAAAGTTGAAGAATCATAAAGCGAAGAATCAGAGTCAAATTACCATAAAGATGAAGAATCAGAAAGTTAAAGAATCAAAAAGATGAGGAATCAGAGAGTCAAAGAATCAAAAAGATGAAGAATCAGACAGTCAAAGAATCATAATCAGAGTTGAAGAATCATAAAGTGCAGGATCATGAAGCCGAAGAATCAGAAAGTCAAAAAAGAAAATCAGAGAACCAAAGAATCAGAGTATCAAAGAATCACAAAGTTGAAAAATCCAAATTGAAGAATCCTAAAGCGCAGGATCATAAAGCTGAAGAATCAGAGAGTCACAGAATCATGACGATCTGCTTTAGCTTTAACTCGGATTATGATGCAGGTTAAATACTTACGCTGCCAGCTTCATCCTGCTTTGCTTCTCCATTGCCTTCCTCTTCAGGTTCCTCCACCAGAACATATCCATGAGCTAAGGACGTGTCCCGGCTCTGAGATCCTGATCCAGTCCGGACTTCCCCCTCGTCCAGCCGACAGCCGCAGTGCGTGAGCCAGTCGTCGTGCCGTGTGCATTTAATCTTAGCCAGTTGGGTCGGATCCAGCCGTTCAGGTTCCTGAGGATAGAGATGAGCTAGAGGATCGTACCGAGGATCCCCCTGCCTATGAGCCTCGGAGTCCTCACTGCCTTTCTCAGCAGCCTCCTCGTCCACTGGCTGGTCCTGACCCGAGGACGCTCCCTGCTCTTGAGTTTCTGCATGTTCTTCTGTTAGATCCAGTGAAATGGGATGAGTCAGATCCTTCAGCACCTGACCCACAGCTTCCTCATCCAAACCCTGAGCCAGGAGAGCAGAGCGCGCCCATCTCACATGCTTCTGGTACCTGGGCAGAAACAAAACCAGGCCACACTGTCTGGAGAAACGCCAAAAAGCTACAAGTGCAGAATCTGGTCTGTAATCGGGATCATATACATGCTGGGAAAAATACAAATGTTACACTTTTTAATTTGGTTAACCATTTTGTTGTCTGTATCTTAATCCACCTAATTAACAAGAGCCTTTCATGTCATCTGCTGTATCTGTCATATCTGCAAAAGAGCAGAATCTAATCTGATTATAACATTCTGAAAATCAGACACCCAAAGCATCATAAAGTCGAGGAATCAGAGGCAAAAAATCATAAAGTAGACAAATTAGAGAGCCGAAGAAACAGAGGGACAAATAATCAGAAAGTCGAAGAATCAAAGGCGAGAACCAGAGAACCAAAAAAAAAGTTGAAGAAACATGAAGTTGAAGAATCAAAAGTCGAAGAATTAGAGAGTCATAAAGCCAAACGTTCAGGGTCAAAGAATCAGAGGGTCAAAGAATGAGAGTAAAAAAAATCATAATGTCAAAGAATCAAAGCTAAAGAATCAGAGAGTCAAAACATTCATGATGTTGAAAAATCAGAGAGTCAAAGTATCAGTCAAAGAAGCATAAAGTCGAAAAATCAAAGTCGAAGAATCATAAAGATGAAGAATCAGAGATTCAAAGAAAGAGAGAGTCGAAGAATCAGAGTCAGTGGTAAAATAAATCATGACAAATTTATTTTTGGGTAATGAGGTTTTGACCTCTCACCAAAAATATCACAGATCTTGAGCTTGATTTAAGAATAAAGGTTATTAAAACAGGTGAACATAAAATTAAAGATTCCCAAAAAGTTGAATCAGTTCATGTGGACATGAGGATTTGTTGGAGAAACGTTTCGTCACTCATCTAACAGACGTCTTCAGTCTCTTACACCTGTTGACACATTCAGCATTAAAGATTCAAATGACTTACTGTTCCAGTGAGATGACGGGTAAACAATGATCACCTACACCTAGATAAAAGAGAAGAGATTAAAAATAAAAATCACACTCACACTGGATTTAATTCTGTTTGTGTAGCTGTTGCAGGTCTGCACTCACATTCCCACCGCTCAGATATACTGTGTACAGGTCTGCTTCTGGATAGAACCCCTTTACCAAAAAAACCCTAAACACACACACACAATAATAATAATAAAAATAAAAAATTTAATATTTCTGTGTAATCATGCCTGGATGTGTAAGTACAGTGTGTAGTGATCTCTTTGTGTGTGTGTGTGTGTGTGTGTGTGTGTGTGTGTGTGTGTGTGTGTGTGTGTGTGTGTGTGTGTGTGTTACCTTGCTACACAGAGCCTGAATGTGCTCGTGCTCTCTCACTATGACGTGCTGATTGATTATTTCAGCTTTATAAATTTCTATCTGATCTGAATCGGAGTCCTGACTCAATAAAACAGGCAGAGGCGCTTCAAACGTTTCATAAACCTTCTTCCTCCGTTTAGGAGCCTGAAATATCGCTTCCATTATGGAACTAACGCATTTATTAACAAATAATAACACAACTTACAGAGAAAAGTCCGTTAAAATGCTCTTATACTTTGGTTTAATGGCGGTTGGCAAACAACCTTTTGGTGTGATTCCGCCACCGAGTGGACTGGAGTGTGAAGTAAGGATATATGCTATCATGTTATTTATTAATATATATAATGTATCGTGAAAGATAATGAACGTAAAGTGAATTACAAACTAGTGATAAAAAATATGTGGCAAGACTTGAGGGAGACCTATCAAATAAGGGCCATGTGTACGTCCCATTAGTTTTACAAAACTTGCATTCTACGCTTCGGTTGGCCAGTTTCACTGTCAATAAGTTAAATAGCCATATAGTTCAGAAAGAGGGTTAAGGCGGAAACTGTCGGAATACGAGTTGGAGAACACCCATAAATGAAAGCAAGTTTTCCTTCCACCCGTATTGACAAACAGCGCATCTTGCGCTACAATTGGTCAGTTTCATTGCGGGTAAGTCACACTACCCAATCGTAGTTCAGAGTATTAGCCAATCAGAGCCAATCAAATGAGACGACACTTGTCGAAAAGTATAGTATTTTGTAAATAATAATAATAATAATAATAATAATAATAATAATAATAATAATAATAATAAATCAAGCTGAAGTATTTTTCTAATATTTGTAACCTGATCAATTTGATGATATCTAACTGTATTTTTTGATATGTATAAAACACATAAAATATACATATGCTACCGCATTTTACGACGTTACTCACAAATACATGTACACATTT
Source organism: Ancistrus triradiatus (assembly GCA_025084515.1). Taxonomy (NCBI): domain Eukaryota; kingdom Metazoa; phylum Chordata; class Actinopteri; order Siluriformes; family Loricariidae; genus Ancistrus; species Ancistrus triradiatus. Next base: position 519,431 of record JAJAGP010000060.1, on the reverse strand, counting down.
AGCATCGTCAACTAACTAGCAAAGCAGCCGTGTTGTAGTAAAAAAGACCACCAGGTTTAATCCTTAATCTGTATTAATTCATTTTCATACCCACTTAACCAGTTTCAGAGTTGTGGGGAGTCAGGGCCTAACCAGTAGCACAGGGCACAAGGGAGGGACTAACCCTAGGAAAACCACTGAACCGCATTTTCCTCCTTTATCGCTAATAATATCACAAATTAATGTATCCTAACTCGATATACAGTCTTTTTTCCAGATATAAAAACAGGCAACCACATCTGTAACACACAGGTGATTACCACAGTCAAATAAGATCCACACAAAACTCACTTAATAAAAAGTGCAGTTGCAAAATTTTGCCAACAAGCATTAAAAACTTAACTATATAACACGAATTGAAACCACGATCATTATACTACACAGAAAATGTGTTAGGATGATATGATTATGAGAGAAGGTATCAGATGTAAGTAGCATTGTTCAGCTTTCCAACACTGCAGCGACATGGTTAAATTCAGACTCAAAATACTTTCACACGTTTGATGAATTCATGAGCGTACAAGAAGAGCTAAAGCTTTTCTTTAACCAGTAGGGGGTATACTTCACCAATCTGTAGATTTAAGGCGTTACTGAAGAACTGGATGGATGAACAGAAAGTATGTAGGTAAATAAATGGATGGGTGGTTACGTATGGATTGTACATATACAGTTAGATAAATGAATTAATTAAATAATAACTTGGAATTTAGTCAGTCAAGTCAAGTCAGATTTATTTATATAGCGCTTTTTACAATGGAGCATTGTCTCAAAGCAACTTTACAGGTTTAGATTATCTCCTAATAACTACGTCCAATCTCAAATTGAGCAAGCCTAGGGCGACAGTGGCAAGGAAAAACTCCCTAGTTCTAGGAAGAAACCTTGGGAGGACCAAGACTCAAAAAGGGACCCAACCTCCTTGGGCGGCGTAGATGATAAATCTAAGAGCGAACTAAAGTCATGGAGTCAAAGTTTTGAAAATTTTAGGTGGATAGGTGGATGAATGGCCCTAGCGAGTATGGGTATAGCTTTCCTAATTAAGACCTTGAGTGTCATATACGTATATATGAGTTTGTACTGTTGATACGTAACTTGATGGTTTGGAAATGGATGATGGATGGGTAGGTATGAAGACATGGTTAGGACATGGGTGGCTGGTTGGTGGTTGGATGGGTGGATGGATAGGTAGGTATGAAGATGGATAGGTCATTTTGAAGATTGGTCAGTGAATGGATGGATAATGGATAGGTCGTTATGAAGACAAGTGTTGGGAGATGGATGAATGTGTTATGTTGCAGACTTTGTTAAAATAAAACAAAACTTACACTGTACCACATCATTCTGCATTCAATACCCAAATTTATTATAAAGGAAAAGAGATGTTTTTGATGTTTTTACACCTCGGATGCACCTATTGTAAATTTAGTGGATAAGACATGATTTGGAAAGACCTGTCTATATAAGGTCTCACAGCTAATGATGCACGTCAGAGCAAAAACCAAGTCACGAGGAGGAAAGTACTGCCTGTAGAGCTCAGAGATGGGATTGTGTGGAGACACGGATCTGGAGAAGGCTTCAAAAACATTCTGCTGCACTGAAAGTTCCCAAGTGCACTGCGGCCTCCATAATTCTTAAACGGAAGAAGTTGGAACAACTCTTCCTAGAGCTGCACCGCCCCACCAAACTAAGTAATCGTGAGGTGACCCAGAATCAAACGGTCACTCTGGCTGAGCTCCAAAGATCCTGTGTGCAGATGGGAGAAACTTCCAGAAGGTCAACCATCACTGCAGCACTCCACCAATTTGGGGTTATGGCAGAGCGACCAGACTGAAGCCTCTCCTCAGCAAAAGACACATCAAAGACCATCTGGAGTTTGACTCTCAGACTGTGAGAAACAAGATTTTCTGGTGTGATGGAAAGATTGAACACTCTGCCATGAAGCCCAAATTGGTGGAGATTGGTGTAGGTGTGAAGTCATCGATTTGGGAAATGGATGGATAAATGCATAGAAGGTTTTCAAATATAGAAAGTTTAACTGTCTTTTATTGCCTACATGACAATGAATGCAGCTGGAACAAACTAACATTTAGAGCTCTTGAACTTTCTTTGCACAACAAATCACACTTTCATTTCTTGCTGCTTACTAACCGAGGTCGGTGGAGACGTTTAGAAGACCATTTTGCCCACGTACAGTGATTTTAACACACATGATCAGCGCTTATAAAAACCCTGCGGTCGTCCTGTCCTCTTGTAGGTGGGACGTCAGCAGATGAAAATACCGAAACACCAGCGGTGAAAACGTTTGTGATGAGGGAATGACTAACCTGCGTTTGTCTAAACAACTCTTTTTCCACTGTGGTTAGTTTTCTGAGCTCGGCTAGTTTAGTGTGAAACCGCCGTGTGGTTAACGTGCAATCAGTTGTGGAAAGAGCAGATGCAAAAATAGACAATTTTAAACAATCTATCCTGGGTAACAGTGACTTGTGCATGTACTGTAATTTGTGTTATCTAGATTTCATTTAGCAGGAAATTAAATACAGCATGTGGAAACAAGGTATAAGATTATGCAGTACCTCTAGTTGTCTTTGAGGAAACATTCATACACTCTTGGAGCACTGCATTAGGAACGCCTGCACTCCTACACATTTAGGCAAACATCTAACCAGCCAGCAATGTAGCAGCAAATATGTTCCAGCAGCTTCAGTCATTGTTCACATTAACCATTAAAATGGGGAACAAATGTGAGCTCTGTGATTTTGACCGTGATTATTGGGGCCAAGTGGGCTGGTTTGAGTCTTTCTATAGGTGACAACATGTTGCACCTTGAGGTGGATGGGCCACAACAGGGAGACCCTACTGATTATTAGTATACTGTTATACATATCAGAGTACCAGGGGTCCTGGACTTCATTGTCTCAACGCAGCTTTACAATTTTATTATCTAAGCCCAATCCCAAACTGAGCAAGCCTAAGGCGACAGTGGCAAGGAAAATCCCTAAACGTTATAAGGAAGGAACCTTGGGTGCACCAATACTCTAACTCTAATTGGCCTCCCCTCCCTCAGAAACACCCAATCATGTCTGCATTTGATTCCCGACCCAGTTGAAGGTATCTCTGCGTTTCCCTGCAATGATGGGTTAAGATGTGTGTGCCCATGCTGGGGCAAGGCATGATCACCTGACCTGCCTGCCCTCAATCCAATGGCCAGAGATGTGAAACATTCATAGATGAGCCAGCGTTTTAATAATTACCTGGATTATGTTGAGTGCTCGAGTAGTCCAGTGGTCGAAGATGCGCCCCCAACACTGCGCTGACTCAGGTTTGAGTCCCGGTGCTGCTTTCTGGTCAAGTCCGGATACGCTCTGGGCATGCTCTACAACAGACTATTGTGCGTCCGGTAAAGAGTGGACATACATTCTGGGGCTGGGAACCAGTGACCGGATACGATGCTGCCCATGATAAGCCAGAATAAAAAGTTTTCTTCTGGTTTCTTCCAATTATGCCCGCTGTGTGTGATCGTTTTAAACTTACTTTCATCACACACACACTAGCGGTTGTGTGTGTGTGTGTGTGAGAGTCGTACAGCCACAGGTGTGCTGCTTCACTCATCACACTAACACATCAACTTTCACGCGCGGTATTCAAGCACGGGGCGCCGATGAAAGCTGCTGTTTCTCGGGAGACCACGAAGGCAGAAAAATGCCGTTTCCTAAAGCCAGTGCTGTCTTTGGCCGGGGTTCCTTTAAGGACTTTTAAAGCGGGGGAAATGCTTTTTTAAGCGAATTGGCAGCGTCCGCGGAGCATCTTGGCAGGAGCCGGTCATTGGAGACTCAGTAGTAACAAAGTGAGGATATGCTGACACAACACAAAACCCACATTTAATCACCATCATCAAAACAGGCACGGGGGACGGTTCCAGAATGTTCCGCGCGTTCGCAGGACGGACGTTTTTCTCTCCAACATCTTTATGACTTTATGAAATAAGCTCAAGAGAAATGAACAGTAATATACAGATCTGACCTCCGCGTCCTCTGACCGCATGTGTCCTTAACAGTTACACGCATTTTTCATCGCTCTCATCCGGACAACAGGTTCCAGAGTCAAATCTAGACTTTAGGAGGTCACAGAAAAGGAAATGCTGCATAATATATCAGAATAAACACGTCTGTTTTTGGATCATAATTTGACACTTCAGTAACCTGATCCCACCTCATCACTAAACACTCCTCCACCTTTTCAGTGAAGGTTCTGGATTTTTAGCATAAATGAGATGTCAACCAGCACCAGGTCCCATTATTTTCAGGTGTATTTCGGCCAGGAAGGGTGTGACACAGGCCGTGCCTCAGTTAGGGGAGGCTGGCCCTGTGTTCTGACCAGGAAAACCAGGGTTAAACATATATTTGATAGTAAATGAAACCAGAAACTGAATCGGACTCAAAGCATTCAAGCTTTTTGGAAAGATGCACTGGCATTATGGGAAATGTAGTGCCTGGGTTACTGGTGGGTCTGAGCACAATCCCTGTTCCCAGTGTGTGATGGTCCATGCAAGATGCCTCCAACCCCAGAGAAGTTGATGTCGCTTCTGCACATGGTTATAACATAAGGCTTGTTTTTTAGCTCAGTAACGTTTTAAGTGGTATTTGTGAATGTAACTCTGTGTTGTAGAGCTGGATAAAGGTTTGATAAAGTAATCCCTTGTCCATGTGGTTCTATCAGCTATTGATGAATGACGGTTCTTGATGCAGTGCCGTCTGAGGGAGTGGAGATCACTCCTCTTCTGGTTAGGTTTGTGCTCTTACCCTTTACACTGAAATTCCTCCAGATTCCTTGAATCACTTACTGATATTATTCACTGTAGAGGGAGAATTATGGAAATACTTTACAATCTTTCTTTGAGGAACATAGTTTTAAACATTTCTACAACTTTCTCACGCATTTGTTGATAAACTGGAGATCCTCTGCCCATCTTTACTCCTCAAAGACTCAGCTTTGCATGGATGCTGAGGATTATGATCACTTGTTGCACCTGTTGCCCCCGTCCCAACTTTTTTAGAACTGTGTTGCAGGTTTGAAATGCAGGAATGGCTGTTTATAAAGAAATGAAATGAAATACCCTGGGTTCATACTGTCTGCAATGAAATAAAAGTCTAAGTAAATATAAGGAACATCCACGGTTTGCATATTTTAATAATCAAGACTGTGAGTGAGAGAAAAATGAAAGTGTTTGTGTGTATGAGTACAGGCACAATGTCTATCAGTACAAAAAAAATCCACGGTTCCATGTTTTACTCCACCATAGCAAGTAAACAAACTTTAATTAAGGCTTTAGCCATGATAGATAAGTGTGTTTAAAATGCTTTCAGCATCCCTACCTCCATATGTACAGAATTGTTCTGACAATTTGAAGCCCATTCATTTTTTTAATCAGCCATTGTGCTGAGGAATCAGTACAAAAAAAAATGGCAGCAGAAATGATAGGTTCAGTGACAGGTTCAATAACAGGTTCAATGATAGGTTTGAGCAGAGCAGTCACAGGGAGCGGTGGAATTCGCATTTTGCAATCACGACAGGGCGTGTTTATGGAGACGCACAATAAAAAGCTGACGTAATGCCTGGGAAATGGCTTCGCGTGTGGAACCGAGACTGCCCGTCCTGCAATTCACGAGCAAGACATTAAAGGGGGGGGGAAAAAAGAAAAGAAAAGTGAGAAGGTGGACTGACGAGGACGTGCCACGTCTTGTTCAAGAGTCAACCAGAGCCAGGACTGCATGCGTGTTGTGAAAATATTTATTTACACATTCAATTTATTTGAGTATATATATATTTTTTTATATAAACCTTTTTATTTAAGGCGAGACAAAAGAGGCCGTCGTTAAAACGTTTCGCGTATTTACAAAAGGCACTATGGAATCAAAAAATTAAAGCTTTTCAATAGAATTCCCTTTGTGAGAATGATACAGTACAAAAACAGTACATGACATCGGTTTTATTTCTATTTCTATCAGCAGATAAATCTATAGCAAGTCATTATTCAGGATAATTCAGGCTTTACCACTTTTTTAAAAATATATTCTCCAATCACATTTTCATTCAAACCCCCTGAAATGTCAAACTTTTCTATGCAAACCATCATAAAATTCAAAACCCAAATCCAGGACTGTTTATCAAACGCCTGTAATTACAGTGTGTATGATCATCGACCACAAAGTCTACTCACGTTTACTAAAACCTCAGGGCTGTAAGATGTAAAAGGTTGTACATACTCTTATTTGATTTGTTTTCTTTCTCATTTTACCCCTGTTCTATCCTAGTCTCTACTCTGGTGCCAGACCCGCACTTAGAGTTCAGAAGGGGTCACTGTTATAGCACTGCGGGGCATGCTCCCTCCCTGCACCCAGATATGCCCAATTTTCCTTTTGTGTGATGCCCAACATGGTCAGAAGACACCATTCGACTTAGTCCCCCCCCCCCCCCCCCCCCCCCCCCCCCCCCCCCCCCAATTTTGATTTCATTCTGAAATTCCCGATACAAATCACATATTTGAGCAGGGTTGCCAAAACTTCTGCAAAAACACCGCCTGTGTGCGTGCTTATTTTCCCCACTAATCTACAATACACATTGACATTCCCATCACAGCGCTGATCTAAAGTCACTTCGCTTCTTCACTAACCAAAAACAAAACAAACCCCCCCCCACAGATAACTACATCAGCCCTAGTACAAGTCCTTCATGATCTCCTGCAGCAGTGGATGTAAACGCATGTTAACCTCGGACTCTTTGAGCAGCTGGATCAGGTGCACGTGGTCGGCGACCAGCTGCCTCAGGTCCGTCATCTTCTGCAGCACCTTGGCAAAGAGTTGGAGCGAGTCAGGGTGGTTCAGCTTGAGGTGGAGCTCGAGCGAGTGCAGGATGTTCTCCTGCAGATCCTCGATGGGCTTCACGTTCAGCAGGCCTGGACGATCTGTGCGGACACACGCGGACATGGAATCACATGCTAATGTGTCACTTCTGGCCTTGGGGTTAATATTTTACACAAAACATCAAAGTTCAAGGTCAAGACGTCACGGCTGCAAACTGCTCGGTACAGCAGAGCGAATACTTTATAAGGCATTAATGAAGGAAGCGATGATAAAGATTTGCCTTGAGCTTTGAGTATAAGGCAGATGATTACAGTAAATGATTACAGGTGCTGTCTGATTAGATACCGGGTCTTGCCACAAGAGGGCGTAAAAGTGCTTCCCTCGATGCCCTTCAAAAAGGCTCTCAGAGGCTACTTTTGGGTAATGTACCTCTTGGTGAGAGATCGTTGACTGCTAGACACGCCTCTATGACGCACTCAAAGACATTTTGCCCAGATAACAAATACGCCAGTCACATACGACAGTCGGTCACCCCTATTAGTGACACGAGGGACACTAACAACCCAGTAATCCTGTGACCACATGTGCTGGCTCTCATGGCAGGGCTTCCAACTGGCATTGTGCAGCAGGATAATGCTTGCCCACACACAGCAAGAGTTTCCCAAGAATGTCTCCACTAGATTCCAACACTTCCTTGGCCTGCCCGGTTGCCAGATTTATCACCAAGCATTTATGGAACTTCTGTAGGCAACTGTGCCACAGCATACCTGTGTGCCTCCATGATCAACCGTATCCAGGCTAGAGACGGCCGAACAAGGTAACTAGAGCCTCATTTCAGTTGTACAGTTTTCCCCAATAAAATTATCCCTTCGTTCTAATATTGTAATCTCTTACATGTATCATTACATTCACACATATAAAGCTTCATTCGATCCCAACGACTCCTTCTGGGTGTCGATGAGTGTATTCTCTGTTTTAATTGTTGTATTTGGCTTCTGTTTATTTAAACTATTACTATTACGTATTAATTAGGTAACTTAGTTTAATTCTTACCTATAACATCTAAGCTGCCAAGGAGGTTTGGTCTCTCTTGGAGTCTTGGTCCCCACAAGGTTTATAACATTTAGGGATTTTTCTTGCCACTGTCAACCCAGGCTTGCTCAGTTAGAACTTTGGGTTTAGATATTTGTAAAGCCGCTTTGAGACAATGCTCTGATTTAAAAAGTGCTGGAGAAATGAATTTGACTTAATGTTGGACCCTGTGACCAAGCTTAGTCAGTCGCAGGAAGGTCTAAGAAACAGCGCTGTAGTCGTCATCGTTCTTGCGCACCGAGGCTTTGTGATGGTCACGCGGCTAAGCAGCTGTTTGACCTGCTCACTCATACATTTTCACTTCTCGCAACCATGTGATTCATCGCATACTTGTATGAAGTAACACTTCCCAGAGTTAACCGAGAGCTCGTGTATCGCTTAGCTAGTAAGAATGACCCGGTACTCTGCAGGATGCAGCTGTGGTTAACCCTGAAATAACCCCACTACCAGATCTGAATACTCTTCCTTCCTGACTCACCTCCGCTGAGGATGATAACAGCCAGGAAGACTGCCATGTCGCTGTCGTCCAACTCCAGCATGTTGAACTTCACCGAGAACTCGAACTTGGGTTCCATCATCTCCCCGAACGGCTTGCGCAGGCTCTTGAGGAACTCGCGCGTCATGAAGATCTGCCCGTAGGAGATCAGCGTGCCGTCCTTGTTCATGAGCGGCGTCATCATGATGATGAGCACCTCGATGACGGCGTACTTGAGCAGCGTCACCTGGTCGTTCAGGTCCAGGTGCAGGAAGCCCGGGATGCTCTTGGCGAACTCGGTGACCTCGCTGACCGCCTCGGCCGAGCGAGACTGGCAGCTGTGGAAGAAGCGCAGCTCCACCTCACGCTGCAGGTCCGACTGGACGGCGCCGATGCCTGGCTGCCTGTGATGGTCCTGACGAGGGAGTTGACGGCAGTTTATGAACTGTTCGCCCTCCAGAAGGGACTTCATGTCATGGATAACGAAGGGCTGTGGGGAAACGGAGGTAGAGGTGTTTAAGAGTGCAATTAAAAGGGTTTATGCGGCAAACAAGTATTTAGATATAGGAGCTGTCTGGATTGGGATTTTCCAAAGTTTATGGACCCCCTTGTTTAGTGTGCAAAAGTTTTGACACTTTTCTTCAACGTCTTATTCATGCAAAAGAAGGCTGCGTTACGTCCTTTTATGTAGATAATCAACACAATCTGGCAACCAGGTCATGCAGAGGTCTAATAAGAGGTCTTGCAAAAAGCTGCAAGGACTCAGATTCAAGTCTCGTCTGTGACTTCCAGCCAGGCTGGGCATCACATGCCAACAACACCCATCCGTGGCGGTCCTGGATGGTGCCAGGTGCCCTAACAGTTGAGCTAACAGCAGTGTATGGACTGTTCGACCTCCAGAAGGGGTTCATGTCATGGATAACAAAGAGCCGTGGGGAAAGGGAAAGGTTTTTACTTTGTGGGTATTTAATAGTGTAATTAAAAGTGTTTATGGTGCAAGAGAAAACAAGCAACACACATTTAGATGTAGGAATCGTCTGGTTTAGGATTTTGCCAGAGATTAAGCACCCTCTTGTTTAATTACACAGCCTCTATAGACTCTGGAAGAAAATGAATTTGACATTCAGTTTGCAAATCTGGAAAAATGAAACCTCACGCTGAAGTGTGCAAAAGTTTTGGCACCTTTCATAAACGTTTTATTAAGGCAAAATTGATTCCTCCTTCCTAAAAGAAGGCTGCATTACCTCTTGTTATTTAGAAAATCAACACAATCTGGCAACCAGGTCATGCAGAGGTCTAATAAGAGGTCTTGCCCAAAGCTGCAGGGACCCGGGTTCAAGTCCTGTCTATGACTTCCAGACGGGTTCAAGTCCTGGATGCGACCAATGCCCTGGTGCCCAGGATGGTCCTGACGTTGAGCTAGTGCCAGTTTATGAACTGTTTGCCCTCCAGTAGGCGCTTCATGTCATGGATAAAGAAGGGCTTTGGAGATAAGGAAAGGTTTTTAGTTTGAAGGGTAGTTAATAGTGTAATTTAAAGTATTTATGGGGCAAAAAATGCGTCTAGGGGTATAACGATACACTCTGCTCTTGATTCGATTCATGATACTGAGTTAATGATTCAATCTTTTTAACAAAAGACATCCTTTTCTATTTCTGAAGTGTTAACAATGCAAAACAACACACATTTCCTTGTCTAAGATTTAAACATAACACTTTACTACCCATCTTAATTTGAAAGTCATAATACACAAAAGCTCACTGTGTTAAAATATTACACCTATCAAACATCTGTTTATTCAGTGAACAGTTTTTATTGAACAGCTTCATACTTTTGCCTCCCTCTCTGGCCAAGCTGAGACCCTCTTATCATACTCAGTTGTATCAACTCTGCAGTAAAAAAGCGCTATAAAATATGTTTAAACATCTCCAAAATATTCAAATACATCAAAATAGATCTAGCTCCCATTGTAGAACGAAAGACATGCCGTATGACTGTGCCCTCTAGTGTTCAAAAAAGGCAACAGACGTTATAAAGAGAATGCACATGCTATCCAAATAATGCAGATCTTCAGATTTTGTTTTTTTCTTCCTTCAGGAGCACACGGAGGGAGAGACGTCAACTGGCTGGGCAATGCTGCTGTGAATAAAACCTGTAATTTTGCTGCAGTTAGCAGGTTAGTCTTGGAGCTACGGCTGAACAAGTTTAGTTCTGGTTCTGCTGGTTTTTGTAAACGGTACTAAATCAGTGAAGTGCTTTGTTTACACAGTGTAATGTCATGAAAAGGTCAATCACAGCTAGACGCCCAAATCACGGATAGCTCTGGATTTGGCTGGATTACAACGATCGCACACATGCTTTACTGTTGCACTGAACTCAATTTGGCTCATTTGACAGGGTTAAGAAAAATGTCCACACTTATACCACAGTTAGTCCTGCAATCTGATTGGCTGAGAGACGGTCTAGGAGTGCCAGTATTGCACCGAAGCTCTTCAACTATTACTCCCCCACACACACATGTAACCATAGCAACAACGCCAGCCATAACAAAGCAGCAACCTTATAATCATACAAGTAAAAGACCGAAATGAATGTGTTAGATGAAGCTCTTAATGAGCAGCCTGATCCTTCCAACGAGCCAAGGTTCATCACCCTTACAAACCAGGATTTGGATTTAAGCTGGAAAGAGAGAAGCCTAATAAAGTCCGTCCTTTAAATCAAAGATCCCGGACTCTTAATGGATTCGCAGATAGACTGAAGAGCAACGAGACCCATTTCAGTCCCATCACCAGAAATGCTGGATCAGCTTCTAGCTGGGTTTGGTTTGATGGATCAGTCAGAAATGTTACGGGAGAGTTATACAGCATCAGCAGCTCCGGCGGTTCCAGCAGCCCCTTCTTTCTGATTTCCTTCACGTCATTTCCTGATCTTAAACTCGGCGTCTCTCATTAAACACCATCCACGGCTGATCGGAGCTTCATTCATGGATCTGTTAAGCCAGGCTCTTATTAACCCGACCGAGCTGCTGATGATCTAGAACTCCAACTTTAACATTTCTGACTTAGAACATTCACATTAAGAGCTTCAGCTAAAAAACAATTATACAGTCAGGCAGGTATGGACTTCTTTCTTTCTTTGTTTCTCATTGTTCTCTTTAGCCTTTCTTTCTTTCTTTCTTCTTTTTGTCTTTCTTTCTCAGTATTCTCTTTAGCCTTTCTTTCTTCCTTTCTCTAGCTTCATCTAACAAATTTAGAATCACTAATCAAGGAATGCGGATCCTGTACTTTGGTTATAACACCGAATGAATGTAAATAAACTCTTTTTAATAAATGAAAACTTATCAATCATTATATCTGTGTTTATAATGTTTGTAATGTATTTGTGTACATCTGTATAATAGAGTTATTGGGAAATACTGTTCACTGATTATTATGAAAGTAGGCTGTGGTCTGATTTTTTTTGTCCTCTTTACCTTAAACAATTATACGCAGTAAAACACTCGAGGTTCATGCTCATCATCGTCATACGCTCCCTCGTGTAATATTGCTTAATTAATGTCCTTAATGTCTTTAAGAGACTCTGTCACCCACAATAATAAATCCTGCCTACATGTCACTGTTTTCTAATATTTACCTTCATGTTAAGTCCTAAATCACACACTTATTCTACTTCTAATTTAAAAAAAAATCACTTTTCCGATGCAATAAACCATCAGGTCAAACAAAAGCCCAGAACTGAAGGCTGAGAAAGTGAATCAACAGCTAATATTTATCGCATAAATCTCCAGTTCACGCAATCTGTTCCAAACTGAGCTTTTCAACAAGTTTCATCTGGGTGGAGCCGATGTGGAAATGTGGCCTTTCATTAGAGGATGAGAGCCTGATGACTTCGACCTCAAAAATGTTCTCCCACATTAAACTGGAGATAAGCCAGAACGCCAGAACGCTAGACTGAGATGTAAAATCTGGGTTTTTTCCGGCGTCAGCCATATTTATTGATTAGTCAAGCCAAAGCTATTGCCATGCAGACACGTGACCCGATCAGCGTTAAGATTAAACCGACTGACTCAACGTTCAGAGTCAATGTTCTGCTGGGAAACCTTGGGTTCTGGCAGTTTTTTTATTTTACTCATTGTTTTATCTTTAAAACACTCTAATCTGATTAATATTACATCATATTTTAGTCTGGTTACAAAAGGAAATCATTACATTTTACTGTACAACTGTTAAATGGTTTATCCTGTATTCTTTATAAGCCTTACACAAACAGCAGACTTTTATTTTTCTGATCATTTATGGTACCAGATATGATGATAAATCTGTTCTCGTGTTATTTGCATTTTCTAATCACAAAAGCAGTTAAAAACATTAATATACATACACAGGTTATCACCAGTTCAGTAATTCAACAATGCACCTTTGCATCCCAAAATATAACATGGAGCAACTGGACAACCATATATGCTCGTAATACAACTATTAACAATGTATTGTAATAATAATAATAATACTTTTTTAATTTATTCAAATCACAAAAAATGCTTGCTTATAAACTTGTGGCACAGCTGCAACTCAGGTGTATTATTTTAATAAAACAGGGAGCAATCTCTCTGGTGCAGTGTCAGTGACAGTAACTCATTTAATTATTAATAATATTAAAGAATCATTTTAAGTAGTAGTCTGGTTCAGTGTGTGATAAGTACGATAGTGAATGATCATGAAATAGATTGATTTCACAGGATAACATTTTATATCATTAAAATAATTAATTGATATGTAACCACGATTAATTTAGTATTATTAATTATACTTTAAGAAGCTATGATATAAATATTAGCTCACTGAATTTATTATTGCTTTACAAAGACACATTTTGTGTATGTTCATGTATTTACTAACTGAAAAGGAGAAACAAGTTTCAAATTGGTCGCTGACCTATTAACCCTTTCGATAGTTTGTGCTACACAAGCTTAGTTAGTGTCTCGTTTTTTTGTACGGATAAAACTCACTAATTGCTCAGCAGGACTAATTTCTCTTTGGGAGAGGCTGCATTTCACTGACCTTTTTGTTCGTCACATGCCAAATTACCAGAACATCACAAAGAAGCTCAAATTCAAGGTGAGGATTAGTTGTTTAAATGGTGTCTGGGAATCTAGACAAATCATCCCTGAGGTGCTTGCTCTTTCTAAAAGTTCTGATGTCTGAAATCCCAAGGTGACATATTTGTCCTTAGGGTCGAGCTTGTTGCCCGTGCAGGAGTGGACCTGCCTATGTGTTTTATAGAACACGTCATAAAAGTGAATTAGGAATTGTCCTAAAAGATTTACAGGTTTATGAAGGATCCGGCCGCAGAGCGAGCTGTTTTTATATGAAAACTGGCCAAGTCTACTGTTTGGAAATCCTCTGGCTGGAGCATGTTTTGGCCTCACAGCTCAGGTTGTCTGAGTTTACGCCGCTGCTAATCTGCAACCTGGGCCTTCATAAATATTTCCGCGTTCTCCGCGCAGCCAGATGTTTGGTATCATTCGGGCCGTATCGTGCTCCACGCCAGTCAAAACAACATCCGACAGCCTTGTTCATATCTCCTGCTCCTGATATATTTATTCCTTATTTATGCAGTAAAACTGAAATTCCCTGGGTTTAACTCCTTAGGATTTCACAACACCCTACGAAAGAAATAATGCAGCAGAAACTAAAGGAGATACACAAAACAATACATGCTTTACCGCTACTTCGTACTTTCTGGCACAAAGACGTCTAGGCTTAGCTGTTTAATTTATAGCTGAGTCACAAACACACAAGTCATTCTGTGTAAGGAGTTAACATAAAGCAGCTACAAAACATGTGTACTTACAAATCTGACTTATTTTATAGTGTTTATCTGTGTCTACAGGACATGGATATTCATTTCATGGATTGTGTATACACATGTGTATATATATATATATATATATATATATACACACATACATACACACACGTGTGTATATATATATATATATATATATATATATAATATATATATATATATATATATATATATAACGGTGTTGTGTATATATATATATATATATATATATATACTATATATCTTCATCTTATATATATATATCTATATATATCTCTATATATAGTAGTATTAATTTTAGTTCAAAAATAATAAAATTATTATTTTTATTTTCATTAATATTACTTTCATCATTATGATTATTATTATTAATAATAGTTAAAAAATAAGAAAATTATTAATGAAAATAAAAATAATTTTCTTATTTTTAATTAATTATTATTATTATTATAATATTAATAATAATAATAATAATAATGATGAGAGTAACATTAATGAAAATAGAAATAATAATTTTCTTATTTTGAACTAATTACTACTACTACTACTACTACTACTAATAATAATAATCACATTTATTTAAATTGCTAAAAATACTTGTTTGCAAAAACCTCGACACATCGTGTATTGAAATATTTTTGAAGAGTTACTCTCATTATTATTATTATTAGTAGTAGTAACAGTATTATTTAAAAAATAAAAAAATTACAATTTTTATTGTCATTAATGTTATTCTCATTATATTCTCATAATCTTATTATATTCTCATAATAATCAAAACCTTATTATAATATATAAAAACTTATATATAATCTTATGATTATTATTATTCTCATTATTAAGTATTATTAATATTATTATTATTATTAAGTCTGTGTAAATCCATTATTTTTTTATGAATAATATTTTAACAGTTCAAACATACATATTTAACATTTATAATGATCATTTAATAATTATTTACAAATTTGAATTTTACTAATAGTCATTTAAATAAATGTTTCACTACAGTGTCTCCTGCATGTGAATGTCACATCAAGCTTATTTTATGCTTTTTTTGCTTATCAAAGTCAGACACTGGCAGTGTTTCTATATACAAAGTCAGTAGCCTTTCTACAAATATTGGAAACGAGGTCGTGTTCGCTGATGGTTCGAGCCCCTTTTAAAACACACGATCACTTGTGTGAATTGTTATGAAATCAGCTGGGTTTAAAGTGTTTTCAATAAATACAATTAAACTAAACAAAACAAAAATAAATATACACTTATTATTTTATGTTGCAGACCCAGTGGTGCCTTCCGATATTGTCTAGGCTCCGCAGCCCCGGCTGAGCAAGCTTACGGTGACAGTGGCACGGAAAAACTTCTTAAATATGATAAAAAAGAAGCCTTGAGAGAACAAAAACTCCAACCCAAGTCACCAAGCCTTTTTTGGCAGCCTGGATTTGCAATTTAAGCACGATGGTCTTGTTTAATGGGACGAGATGAGAGCTCATTCCCTGCTGGTGCAATGGTGACCCCTAATCAGCTCTGATGTGTCCTCTGAATTCTGGGATAAGTAGTGCTACTGCAGCGACAAAGGACGATCCCTCAATCAGCTTCTCCTCCCTCAGACATGGGCACCCAGCCAGAAGTCACGGCAGGACTCAAAGCGTGCGTGGGGCGAGTGTAACAGACCACTGGCCCACCCAAGCACAGTGACGTAAGCTGATGCCACCACCTCCAGATACTGTCTGTCTAGAGTTTGGCATGTTCTTCCTGTGTCCACATGGCTTCTTACAGTTACTCCAGTTTCCTCCTCCCTCCCAAAAACATGCCATTAAACGAGCATGCCACCCTACTGAACTGTCTGAGTCCTGCCACCCTGCTGAGTCCTGTCTGCATGACCCTTCCCTGACCCTCACACACGTGTACCGGTGGTGATGTGAAGCGCTCATCAGAAGACATCCCAGATTCCGATCTGGAACTTCACGGCTGTGCTAATCGGAATGGCCGCGATCAGACCAGCTCGCTTCACAAACCTGAATTTCTGCCTTCCAAAACATGCCGTTCTAGACCCGATCAGATAAGAAGTCTACTTAAAGAACGGACATACTCAAACCCGTGTCTCTCAAACCTGAACTTTAACTCCTTCTTTTTTTTTTAAACATGGTTATCACTTTCACAGCGATACAGCCACAGGGCTGTAAAAATGAACTTTGTTGCCCTGAGATGTCGCAATTTTGGAAGGTGGCAAGGCAAGCAAGATACTTGCCCCATTAAAGTGGTCTGATCTCAACCCAATTCAACCCTTTTGGGATGGTTCAGAAGTTGGATTCTAAAGCAAAAGGTTGTTAGTTTAAATCCCAGCTTGACCAAGATGTTGAGGTTTTGAGGGAGGAACAGACCTTAACTGTAGGTCTGCTGAGTTGAATCCTGATTTTAAACCAGACCATATTAGTTCTCAATCTCGCTCATGACGCAAAATGGACATAAATCCCCAAGGTTATGTTCCTAAATCTATTTTGAAGCTCCCCAGAATGCATGGAGGCTCTTATAGGAAGGAAGAGGAGGCCAACTCCTCTGTGATGTCCGGAATATTTGGAGTGAGATGTTTAAGAGTCAGGTGTCTACACTCCTACAGAAAAAGGAGCCAGACCTAACAGTGATTTAAAGACCAAGGACTACGTCAGACCTTTGTGCATAATCTAGAAGCCTGCTGTCATTTTCTGAGATGACCTGCACAAGTTTAGGGAGATATAAAGTGAAGCACACTCACGGCGTTGTCGCTGGTCTTCCCTGAGAGGATGGCCCTGGCCTTGGCCTTGGTCAACGGGAAGTTCTTCAGATAGCTCTCGTAGAGATGCTTGGCGAGGGTCCTCAAATCGGCCGCCTCCGGGTGCATGTGCTCCAGATCGGTGGAAAACTCGGCCAAGAGCTTCTCCTTCTCAGCCTGGGGCATGCGGCCAAATCGAATGGCTGGGAAAAAGACAAACAGGCCAAAAATGTTCAGATAAAACTCCCCCTGAAATCCCAAATCCAACAGTGTTCGGTTCCTGCAGGGTCACCCTGGGGATCAGGGGGTGGGATGTATAAAAAGAAACAGGGAGTTTGTTGTGTTTTTTTTAAACTGCGTGGGTACGCTGGGGGAATGTCAGGGTGACCTGTTCCAGGAGGATGTTTATCAATGGAGAATCCCAAAGTTTGGACGTGGACAGGAATACGGTCTTACGCAAAAGTTTGATCGGCGCTGATTGTCTAAACAAAAAAAGAAGTCATGAAAATGTGGCATGTGCAGAGGTTTAATCGGGCTGATTGTCTTTCTGAAAAGCAAACAGAGGCGGTGCATTTATAGCTTACATAAACGTTCGTTTAAGTTCAGCAATTCTGTGTCTCGTTTATTGTTATTAGTTTTATCAGATGCAAAAATAATATCAGCATCGACCATTAAAAAACCTGTATCGGTCCACCACCACAGTGCTGTGCAAAAGTCTTAGGCCACCATTAGACTTACTGTTTTAGCAATGCCATATATAATTGATGACCATACATAATTATTTCCCAGTCTCTATATTAAAATGCAACCAGAAAGTACAGGAACTATGTACGCAGTATTGAAAACGGAAACAAAAATCGGAAAACACAGCTTCTCTAGGATATGGTGGCAAGTATTTAGCGTGACCTAACCTTAAACTTGAGGAACAGCAGCATCTGGATGGCAAGTTGACCCTTTAGAGTCTGAAGAAGCTTGATCAGGAATGGTCTTTTGGAAGGGTGGCAGGTAAGATACCACTTTTTCAGAAGGGGTTTTTAGAACTGTGAAAAGGATAAGATATTTATGCTAAAGCTCACAAAGATTGGGATGAAGATCAGTGGAAAAGCAGATAAGGTAGGGACAAATCCATGGTATATATGGTCATTATAGCATTGCTAAAACAGAAAATCTAATGGTGGCTTAAGACTTTTGCACAGTAATCTAACAGAAATAGAATGACTTTGACTTGTTTAAATAAAAACAAGCCCTAAAACAACACCGATTCCCTATAGATCTATAGATATAACTGTTTGATTTAAACTTTTGAATCGAAATGAACATTTTATTCACGAACCCCATGCCCGCACGTTTATGGGCTGAACTCGATCACTGTTGATTGATGTAACATGATGGAAATGTCTGACAGGTGATCAGGTAAAAGGCGTGGCCACTTCATTCTGCGTCTGACTGAAGGCCGCGCTGACGCAATACCTCACTAATACCTCGCTAATCCACACTTTGTCCTGTTGCGGTACTGAACATTTTCGGCTTGGGCGTGGGTTCAAAGGCGGGGTGGTGGTGGGGGTGTGCGGACGTGGGTGAAGGTCGCTTTGGTCACACAGCCGCTGCATACAGATGCAGATGATGAGAGACGAATGAAAGGAATATCAACTGGAGGCTTTACGTCGTTGAGACAAAACTCAGTGTCGCTTGAAAACTCGCTCATAATCACGGCCTGAGGGCAGTTGTTGAGTTCTGTCACTCGCTGTTTGAAGGAAGGGTTTAGGTTTAGAAAGATATAGCGGAAAATAGCTGCGTGCAATTAGAGCTACACAATAACAGCAGCGCAAAAGGTTACTCCAAAAAACCTGGTATTTTTTAAAGACGTTTAAAAGTACATATCCACAAAACCACCTTTGAATAACCGCATTACGTTCTGCAGACAAGAGATTACCGCAGTCACGCAGTCTTCTTATGCTACTGTAACGTAAATATAACGACTGGTTACAGCTTGGTACAAATAAACAGAAGAAAGTCGTCCGCACAAACACGAGGAACCTACACAAAAAGGTCACTAAACACATCAACCGAGTTACAACGGTCTCTCTGCTCTGAAATTCAAATTTTCTGTTTACAGCTGCAGTGTCTGGAGTTATGAGACAGATTTTTATTTCCTATTATAATTCGTAATGACGTTTAAGACCTTGGTCACTAAAGCATGGCCATTAAACTGCGTTTCCTGCTAAAGTTAAAGATGTGATGCTGACGTGGTGGTGGTTTTATGTTAATGGGTGTTGCGCCGATACGAACGGATCAGACACAACAGTGCTGCTGGAGTTTTAAACACCTCAGTGATAGTGCTGGACTGAAAACAGTCCGCCAACCAGAAATATCCAGCCACAAGCACCTTGTGAGCCCTGACAAAGGGTTAGAGGATGTCCAACACAAAGTGTGCAGCCGCAGATGAGCTGCTGTGTCCGACCTTACATCTACAAGTTGGGACAGTGTTTAGAACTCCGGCAGCACTGCTGTGTCTGACCTGCTCGTACCAACAGGACACACGCTAACACCACCCAAACGGTACCTGATCTGTGCTGGCCCCGTGGAGGTTCTCAACAAAGTATGTAGAGAAACAGATGGACTACAGTCTGTGTCTGTAGAACTACAAAGTGCTGCTATATGGTAAAAATCAGGAAGGTGCACCGAATATGTGCGCCTGTGTATAAAGAGAGAACCGACTGCGCTGCAGCTCCCAGCCTCGAGTGAAAGCGCTTTTTCTCCTTACATTACAGGATAATTACCAGAGATTCGTTCATTCAAAAAGATTTAGTAACAGGCAGATAAAACAGGGCCGTGCTCCTTTAATGCATGGCAGGCTTTTGATAATTCCTAGTGCGTAATTTCCAGTTAACTAATTATTCTGTCACAAAACGTGAAACATCTTTTTTTAATGGCCTCTTAGCATTTGTACGTTCAAATTGCGTTACATGTACAAACACGGACGCTCCACGCTACCCTGTAATTTGGTTCCTCTCACACAGAACATTCTGACTGGGGGGTAGAAAGCGTTTGAAAGGATGACGTGTGAAACCCCGCGGTGCTTTTAAGCCAACAAACCGGTGGCTTAAACTTATCTAGCGTTCCGAACAGAAGCAAGTCGACGCTGTAGTCCAACGCCCCCCCCATGTGCCCCGACTTGTTGCGACTCTTTTGATTAATAAGGAGCCATCACGGGGCATCACACCTTTTGTAAACGTGCACACGCCTCCCTGTGGCGCTCTCGCTCCTACTGTACGCGAGCCAGCGCCAGTGACACGGCACATTTACTGAACGGGCCTTCATCAATCATTGATAAGACAAAGAAAAGCCAGGCCAGATTCCTCCAACCAGCATGAGAGAGAGAGAGAGAGAGAGAGAGAGAGAGAGAGAGAGAGAGAGAGAGAGTGCCAACGCAGGAAAAACAAAGGCATCCATCGTGAGACCTGATAAGAACAACTTCAGATAACCTCGACACACTCAGAGCTGCACCTCTATTCACCAGGAATGTGGGTCCCTGACAGATAAAATACCAAATAATTTATATTACATTATGTCTTTGCTTATGAATTTTTGTTTCACATAAACCCTGTGTGTTTCCATTTTGCCAGGGGCTCCTGAGTCTTAAGGCCTTTTCACGCCGAGTCCAATTTTTATAGACAAAAAAACGCACATATATTAACACCATCCTTCACACGTTCTGTGACACTGCATAAAATCTTTACTCAGAGCCTGTTCTAATTTCTACTTTGTTAAAATCAGGCTGACCAATCAGAGCTCGGTCGCCGGGCAGAACAGCTCATCAAGAGCTTATAGGACGAGCAACAGGCTGCGTCTAAAAACATGGAGATTAAAGAAAAGATCTGCTGGAATAGAACTGAAAGGCTGGAGAATGATGGTGATAAAGCTCACAGGGGCTGGATGGAACCGTTTGATTATTTATCTAAGTGCATTCTGATCTGTTCATGATCATAAAAACACAAACTAGAGCTTCCTGCACTCATCTTCGCTTGTGTCTTTGTTTCAATTTGTTATAAGTCAGAATCAATATTTGTTTTTGCTTCGTTTCTTTTACTCTGTAAAACACAGCAAGAAGGTCCAGGGTTCGATCCGATCCCTGGCGGAGTGACCTGGGTCCTTTCTTTGTGGACTTTGCATGCTCTCCATGTGTCTGTGCTCCTGTGGCTCCTGTCTGTGGGACTGTGGTAGCCTAGCGGGTAAGGTACTAGACTCTGGACCAGAAGGTCCAGGGTTCAAATCCCACCTCTGCCAAGCTGCCACTGTTGGGTCATTGAGCAAGGCCCTTAACCCACAATTGCTTGGACTGTAAGACTGTACCAATTGTAAGTCGCTCTGGATAAGGGCGTCTGCTAAATGCTGTAAATGTCAAATGCTCCGGTTTCCTCCCACAGTCCAAAGCCATGGGTGTTCGGTTAATTGGTATCTCTAAAGTGCCTCTAATGTACGAGTGTGTGAGTGTTTTTTTCCCCAAGATGAACTGGCTCCCTGCCTTGCACCCTGTGTCACTGTCCCGCGACCCTAAAGGACTAAGTGGATAAGAAAGTGAATGAATGAATATATTGAGATGAATGTAAATCCAGTCACGTTAAGAACAGCATTCTGTTTCTATGATAAATTATAAAGCATTTTCCTATAAGAAATGAAAAATACATATTTAATAAACGTAACATCTCTTTTTCTTAACAGTCAACATGTATACCCATCCAAAATATGCTTTTTTTACATTGTTAGCTTTTCATTTAACTAGCAGAACATTCACTCAGTCATTTCACCAGGGGTGCCATGTTTTGTAAAATCTTTTGTTTTTACAAAAATAAATGAAAGCAGGATGCCGAAGATGACTCCAAAGCAGCAGAGCACCCAGGTGAGCAGTTTCGGTAGACCTATCCCTGTATTTAATCTGAAGCCTCGGCTGCTGAAAAAGCCCTGCTGTTTCAGAGAAAACCGTTTCCGGTCGAGGCACCGAAGGCACTTCGTTTGAGGCATTTTGCTTCAGCAGTGTATTGGCCTGCTCGCCTTGTCGCTTCCTTTTTGTGGTCTGCAGCTGCATCGATTGCGGCTTTGCTGTCAGAGTGTGCAAAGCTCTAAACGTGAGCCACCAAACAAGCTCTCCTTTACACTCAGCATCATCGAAACAAAGCTCGAGAGATCGCCTGTGCCGTTATGACAATTAATAGTGTGACTGATTTGTTGCGTTTTAGTGCACAGACAGAGCCTTCATTATTTCAGCCTGCATTTCAGACCAGAAAGGGAGATTGCACTTCTGGTCCTCATGGTCACATGGTGAGTAGTTAAGGTGACCCAAAGTCTATGACAAATCAGTGACCTTTATCAACATTAAAGTTTACTGCTGGATTTTGCATCTTTTGAATTGGTTTCGGTTTATGTGAGTCTGGCTAGCTTTTTGAGTTAGGCTCCAAATTAGAATTGTCACTACTGTAAGATTTCAGAGAGGAAAAACATTTCAAATAGTATAAAAGAAAATCCAACCGTACTTTGACTAGATCGGTGAATTTTTAGAGAGAGCCAAATAAATTACAAAAATTACTAACACACAGGATTTTCAAACCAAGCTGAAAGGAACGCTTCAGCACTCCTGAGTCTAATCTCTGTCTGATCTAGATCTATAGCAAGTTGGAAAAGTACCGCAAACTTATTTCCCTGTACTGTGAAGCTCTTTAAAAGGCTGATTTAACAAAACCTAAGTGACACAGCTTTCGGTTTTACGTGGCTAATTAGCAGCTTCGGGGTGCAGTCGTGTTCGTGTGTACCTGGCTGTGTTTTTGGCAGGTTGTAAGTTATGTAAACAAGTTATGATTTACAGAAGCTCTGGTATGTGCTGTGACCTCACTGACAAATCATGGCATGATACGCCAGTACCCTTCAGGTTATGATATTTCATACTCATTCAGAAAAATGATCCATTCATTCTAAAGCGAACAGCACAGAAATGGGACTTAGAGTTTTAAAAAAGGCTGATGTTTCAGTGATTGACCTAAAAGCTGCAGTTAGCTGGTTATCTAACATCAGCAAAGAGGTCGTATTTGCTGTACAGGTTTAGCTTTTCACACATAACGGCACATAAATGTCATTACAACATGAATTACAAAAATAGTTCACATTTCAGTGTTTAGCCTGTACAAAGAAGTATGGAAAGAGACTCAGTTCAAGTAGTGAGTCATGGATTGAAAGTGAAAAGTAAAAGCAAAACACTTACTCTATTGGTGCTAAGCTAACTGCAGGCTGTGTTCTGGAGGATTCAGTTCCTGTCTTGCTTTTGGTTGACTCTTATACGTCAAGTTTAGGACCCATGGAGACTTATTTGCACTGAGAATACAGTATTGCAGATGTAAAAATAAAGCAGCTCTGCACTGAGCCAGAGCTATTGTGAAGCTGAATCACGAATCATGAATCGAATTTCGGCTGACACGAGTCAAGAGCCCATCGGTGGGAGCTTGTCAGATCCGGGACTTGAACCCTCGGCCTGCTGGTTAATCGTTAGCTCTGAGACAGAACAATCTGTATCAATATCATCCCAAAGCACAGGAACAGGAACAGGAACAGAGTGTGTCTGTGTTTGTAATTGTTTACTACGTTGATCAGCGAGATCAAGATAAGATACGCGTCTTAAAATACTTTTACAGCGGTTATAAACTCAAAAATACAGTCAACAGGACGTTTACTCTCGAACCGGCGATAAGAGAGGAAAAGAGAGCCGAGCTTACCATTGTGCGACATTCCCACCATCAGGCACTTCTGGAAGCGGCAGTACTGGCACTTGTTACGACTCTTCTTGTGGATGCGACAGTGCAGGTCACAGTGATCGTACACCAGCTTTAGCCGAATGGTGCGCCGAAAGAATCCCTGACAGCACACGCAAAAGGTGTAACGTCACAAACATTTAGTGCTTCAACTTAACATCCAACAAAGAATGCTCCAAGGTTTGAGCCTGTTCCTGGTCGCACCCGGATAGAAATGTGGGATCGCTGCAAAACTCGGTGTGCAGTCACGCTGCAGGCAGATATGTAAATGATTACAGGTGTGGTTAGATTAGATACGACCACAAGAGGGCGTAAAACTGCTTCCCCTATAGCGCTGCCCTATAAGAAGGCTCTCAGAGCCTACTCTTAGGTAATGTACCTCTTGGTGAAAGATTTTTGAATGCTAGGCTACAGCTGGGCTGTGCATCCTCCAGACTCATAGCCTGCTCAAGCCGGAGCCCCAGCTGGTCCCATAAATGCTCAATTGTTGATAAATATGGCAACCGGACCTGCTGGAGGAAGTGTTCCAATCTGGCGGAGACATTCCTGTTAAACCCTTGTTGTGTGGGCGAGCATTATCCTGCTGAAAAATGAGTGGCAACATGTGGCCACAGGATGTCCTGCACATATCGCTGAGTTGTTAGTGTCCCTCGTATCACTCCTAGAGGTGACCGACTGTCGTATGCGATGGCTCCCCAAATCATCACACCAGTCGGGGCAGTGTGTCGCTCCACAGCAAAGGCAGGATTGAAGCGCTCACCACGAGGCCTCCATACTCAAACCCGACCGTCATCAGATCCCAAACAGAACTTGGATTCGTTACTAAAAAGGTATCAGTCCAGGTTTCTCGTTCATGGCACCACTGCAAACGAAGGTGATGACGACTGGTTGTCAATGGCAGGACACATAATGAGCGCCGCGACAACAAATGTCCCTCTGCTAAGCCCCTGGAAATGGTCCGGGCAGAGACAGGGGTTTGTAGGGAAGGCGCCCCCTGTGTCTGGATGGTGGATAATGAAACTGTAGGAGCTGCTCTTGCTTGTCGGTGATCAAACGATCCTCTCTACTGGGGGTTTGTCTGGGCCATCCGGAGCCTGTTCACCATGTGTGTGTGTGTGCCCCCATAAAACCGCTTCCCCCAACACCTCCTAACAGCTAGGTCAGAACAGCCCAGATTAAACGTTAAAGAATTAGAACTGCATGAAGAGTTTTGCAGAAATCCCACATTTCTATCTGGGTGCGTTATCGTTAAGTTGCGTTACGCAATATAAGGTCAAACGTTTTAGATCCTGGTGTAAAACCTCAACATGCAAGTAAACTTTTGTGATATCAACACCACATTTGAAACGTATTACCGTTTCAGCTTGGATAACATATCAATCCTCGGGCTGAGTTTAGCCCTCGGTTACAAAATCTCAGCAAGCTGCACAGTCATTATTCATTTAAAGATAACAGCACCTCAAATCATGCTTTATCTCTATAACACACCATTAAGAGCTGCAGTATTGCTCAGACTGGACTTTGTGCAGCTTACCGTGTCGCCTTTATTTGTTTCTCATCGTAAAGGCGTTAATAAGCTCCAAAAAATTAGTTTGGTTAATAATTGATGCTTCATATCAGTGAGAAAAAGGCAGGCTGTTTGCTAAATAAACAGTAACAAATTAACTTTATGCAATAATGTTCAGTTTACAGAAGTTTAAACCCTTAAAACATTCAATGGCCACGTTTTTCACATTTTTCATTACAGTTTCGTTTCAGTGAAACTGATGGCTTTTATTTATTTGGTTTCAGGATAAGGTGTACTTTGTAAAATGTATGAAACAATGGTAGAATAAACATTTTAAATCTTATTTTTGTGTCGAGTGTTGACCACCCTTCATGTACTGAAAATATGATTTTTTAATCCTCTCTAATGCTTTTTATTTTGTACAACTGTAAAGTTGTATTTTTGCTTGTATTTCAGTTCACATTTGTGGTTTTTATTTATAGTTTAATTTCATGTGCTTTCTAAAAGACCGCATTTATTTACTTTTAATATATTTTTTACATTTTCTTATCTTTTATTTTCTTTCAATGTATTTTTAGTTTTTTATTTGCAATGTTTTTCTTTGACAACATGTTTCCTTTGAGAACTTCTTTTCATCCATGTTAATAAGACTTTTTTGTATTTTTTTAAACTGTCTTTTCATTTGTTACTTTTACAGTCAATGAGAATATTTTAAACTATTTTTATTTATATATTGAATGTAAAAGCTGTCTTTATCATCTGTATTTTATGGTTAATAAGAATATTTTATTTCTTTATTTATTTTTAATACATTTTATATTTTTTTATTCAGAATAAAAAGAGAATATTACTATTAGGTTTCATTATCTTTAACACCTTAATTTTTATCACAGTTACCAAATTTAAGTCAAATTTACTTTTATAACAGTTAAAGAGATTTTTAATGTTTTATATTTATTTTTATCACAATTAGTGGAAGATTAATATAATTGCTTTTAAACTATAGCTAAAGTTTTTATTTTAACATATTTTATTCATAAGACCGAAACCTTTAAATAAAACAAAAAAGTAAAACAAAATCTTATGTCTTATTACAGTGAATAAGATATTTTATACTGTGGGTTTTTGTTTTGACTTTACATGTATTTAAACACAATACATAATTTTCTTTAAGTTTCTTCTCATATCATTTCAAAGCTTTTCTCTATGACTTACTTTATGACCCACGGCACTGGCCTGCGTATGAGAAGCACTAAATGTTCGTAGGAAACAATAAAGACCAAAGAGGATGTTTATTTCCACGTACCTTGATCATTTATTGCTGTTTTTAGCAGCATGTTGGACTATTAATAGAAATAGGATACAGGGGCTCCACCCTCCACCCCAAAAAGGCTCGTGCATTCTATCACAGAACAATTCGTTTGTTTAACCTGGTTGGCCGAACCTAACTCGAGGCATTGTTACGTGATCAGATAAGCGCGGTGTGTATCAACAGAAACATTCCTTTTGTCAATCTTCCAGTTCTTATAAAAAGCTTAATAGCATCTTATTTAATGGATCTGTTCGTAGAGCTACACAGCAGCTCCATAAGGCAACGAGCTGTCATTTGTAAATTACTGTCAGTGACTTATGACAAGTTTATAACACTGTCACAAATGAGTGCATTTATTATACACTTTATGTTATGACAAGCTTATGTAGGCTCTATGTAGCCCTATGAACATGTATATGCTTCTTAGATTTTCTCTGGCTGCCTAGTAAAGTGAGTATGTATAAGCTCATTATGAACATGGTTGTGATGAAAAGCTTATGTAGCCCTGTATTAGATTTGTATTACAGTGGGGCAAAAAGTATTTAGTCAGCCACTGATTGTGCAAGTTCTGCTACTTAGAAAGATGAGAGAGGTCTGTAATTTTCATCACAGCTACACAAATGAGACAAAATGAGAAAAAAAATCCAGAATATCACATTGTAAAATTTTTAAAGAATTTAATTGTAAACTAATGGCCCATTATTCCATGCAGGTCTCCTCTAGAGCAGTGATGATTTGGGGCAGTCGCTGGGCAACATGGACTTTCAACTCTCTCCACAAATTTTCTATGGGGCTGAGGTCTGGAGACTGGCTAGGCCACTCCAGGAGGTGTCTTTTATACAGATAACAAGGTCAAACAGGTGCCATTAATACAGGTAACGAGTGGAGGACAGAAGTGCTTCTTAAAGAAGAAGTTACAGGTCTGTGAGAACCAGATAGCTTGCTTGTTTATGGGTGACCAAATACTTATTTTCCACCATGATTTACAATTAAATTCTTTAAAAATCCTACAATGTTATTTCCTGGATATTTTTTTCTCATTTTATCTCTCAAGTGTACCTATGATGAAAATTACAGACCTCTCTCATCTTTCTAAGTAGGAGAACTTGCACAATCAGTGGCTGACTAAATACTTTTTTGCCCCACTGTACATGTAAAGTAACAGTCCAACCATCACCTACCAAACATGACCCTCTTATACTAAACTGCACTGATACACAAAATTGGTGTACAGTAATAAAGAGCTTATATAGGTTATAAGTAGGCCTACGACCATACATTATTTTTTAAGATTTAAAAGTGGTGCAGAGCTCTCGAGGTTCGAATATACAGTAATAAAAAGCTTATGTAGACTTTATATAGCTCTACGATCGCTTGTATGCTATATACATATTTATTTTTAAGATTCATAAATACTCTGGCAAAGTCAGTTTAGATACAGTATTTATAAAACAGTGTTTACTAAAGTGGTCTGAGCTTGATAGACAGAGCTCATGAGGTGCTAATGTACAGTAATAGAGAGCTTATGTAGGTTATATGTAGCTCTAATATCATTTATATGTTGTGTACATTATTTTTTAAGACTCAGAAATACTCTGGACCTTAAGTGAAGCGAGTTTGGATTAGTATTTATAAAACAGTGTTTACCAAAGTGGTGCAAAGTCAGAGCTCAGAAGGAACAGTAATAAAGAGCTTATGTAGACTTTATGTAGCCCTATGATCATTTATACGTTATGTGTCTCTTATCGATTCATGAACAGGTAGGACAATGACATGACCCCAGAGTTACATTTCCTTTGGCCCTCAAGTAAAGTGAGATAGACTTCAGTACTTTTAAGATAGTTATGAGATCTTATGACAGTTTTATGACACTTGAATGACGGAGTGTTTGCTGCAGAGTACAGCCAAGAATGTGTCATCAATAAACAGTCGAATGAAACCCGGGTGCTCAGGTGTTAGGTCTGCTTAACATTTCTGACAGCTCAATGCTGCCCTTATGAGCCTTGTTTATGTAGGTTTAAGCCAATTGTGGCGACGATCCCGAGTAAGGCCCGTCCTTCACTGGAGGATTTATAAATACAAATATTATATATCTGCACAAGAAAAAGAGACTCTTTCAGTGAAAGTGACTGTTCTTGAGGGTAATTCCACGTAGGCTCACCCTGGTGAACTCGATTTACTGAAGGTGTATAATAAAAACTAACCACCTACCTGTCTGCCCACCTCAACCACGCTGTCTGCACTGTGTGGAATGGAAAGGTATGCGAGAGCAGTCTGGCTCACCCACTCGCATTATTCTTATTCACTCACATCTCTCTGCCCATGCTGATTTTTTTTGTTTTTTTTTTCTGAATGGAAACTTGCACTGGGGTTTTGTGGTTCCTTCTGACAGACATGAGGAAAGATAGCTAGACACCTTTTGACCTCGCCTGCATGTCTGAAAGCTATGATTAATTTACCTGAATGATGGGAAATGGACTGCATGAGGTTCGATTTCATTCATTTATCATCAGAAGGCAACAAGAAAGGTGTGCCAAGAAATAAACAAGCAGTGTTGTAGTACTCGAGTCCGGTCTCGGTCTCGGGGTAAGGTGAACTCGGAACCTTTTTCCGAGACCAGTCGAAAAGTTCCTAGTCTTCTCGTTCAGTATCAACACAATTTAAATTGAACAGTCTGACGTTAAGATGTGTGTGCACCTTCACCCGCTCACTTTCTTTAGTTCGTATAGTTTGGGATTGTTTTTGTTTGAGGGCAGATTGAAATGTTATTACTTTGACATTTAATAATAATAAATGGATGTTGTTGTTTATATTCAGGTGACTGAGAGAAGGGAAACAAAATCATCACCATCATCTGCTTCCAAAAGTTATAATAATAGGTAATAATTTAATATTATCTATTTAATAGTATATATACACTGGGCTTTTGCTGTATCATCCTAATAATGGTGGGACTGTGGTAGCCTAGCGATTAAGGTACTGGACTCTCGCCCAGAAGGTCCAGGGTTCAAATCCCACCTCTGCCAAGCTGCCACTGTTGGGTCCTTGAGCAAGGCCCTTAACCCACTACTGCTTGGATTGTAAGACTGTACCAATTGTAAGTCGCTCTGGATAAGGGCGTCTGCTAAATGCTGTAAATGTAAATGTAAATGTAATAATGAATAATGACCAATACTAGGACTGTGGTGGCTTAGCGGTTAAGGTACTGAACTATGGATCAGAAGGTCCATGCTCTAATCCCACTTCTGCCAAGCTGCCACTGTTGGGTCCTTGAGCAAGGCCCTTAACCGACAACTGCTTAGATTGTATCAGTTGCAAGTTGCTCTGGCCTGACCTGAAGTCACGTGTTTTTTGTTTTTAGTTTTAGTTCACGTCTTAACCCAGTCAGGATCAAGAGGCTCTGGCTGCTCTCCCCAAAAACCATGTGCAGAAATAAGTTTCTCAAACACAGCCCAAAGTGTCTTGATATGATGCCCGACCTTGCCAGAAAGCACCACTGTTACTCAAACCCAGGTTCCTTCTTTGGTGGGTTAGCGTATTAGACCGCTGTGCCCCCAGATCGCCCGCTGGCAGCCTGATCTTTTGAACCGAGCTGTAAAAGATAATGTACCTTGCATCCTTCGCAGGCATGAACGCCATAGTGGAATCCCGAGGCTTTGTCACCACACACGCGACACTCGATGTTTAAGGCAGAGGTCGAAGGATCTTCATGCTGTTTGGAGAACGTCATGCTGTTTTCTGCATAGTGCGGAGGAGACTCGGGCTCCAGTTTGATCGAACCTGCATGAAGGGAATGAAACGGAGCGTTAGGAGACGCCTACGCTTGGGGTCTACGTGATCTGATTCTGTGGAATCTCAACACGTTTCAAGTTATGTCCTTAAACTGCCACGTCTGTTCACTTTTTGGCACTGTACGGAAACGTATGATAAAGCTAGCCACTGTAAATTGTACATCGTGCTGTCCTTTGTGTTACATAGTGGCATTTTTTCAAATATTATCTCTGTTTGGCCTGGTCATGGTTGTGGGGCAGTCTGACACCTATCCTGGAGGACACAGGACAAAGATGTATGCCCATTATGCCCTAGACAGGAACGCCAGTCTGGTCACAGGGTCAGCAGGGGCTGCTGGGTCCTTGCAACACGTCGCTTTGTTGATGGGACACAATTTTTGCATAATAGTATAATATGAGGTTTATAATATGTCAATTTAGATATTTGTTTTGATTTTGGAAATAATTTTCACTTTAATTCTAGCTTTGTTTGTTTTCAAGAGGCTTCATGTAGTTTCCTTATACAGGTTCTCCCTGATTTACGATGATCACTACAACAAATGGAAATAAAACACGATTCGAAATGGTTTTGATATGCTACGACTGCCCCCTTTTAACATCTCACCTATCTCAGTCAGGTTTTCTTACTTATAACTTAAACTTAGGCGTCTCAAAACTTTTGCATGAGATTTTGGTTGTAACAGATGGTGCGTACTTTGGGTTTCTGGTATTCTGAAGCTGTTTTCCTGAGGTCTATAGCTGTTCTCTTGTTCTCTATAACTGCTTGATTGTTGCCTATAACTGTTTTCCTGAGCTCTGTAAACATCCTCCTGTGGTCGGTAGCTGTTCTCTTGCGGTCTGTAGCTGTTCTCCTGCGGTCTGTAGCAGTTTTCCTGGACTCTATAGCTGTTCTCCTGGGCCCTGTAGCTGTACATGTGCGTCAGGTCCATCATGTGCGTCGTTTCGCTCAGCCCAGGGCTCGATGCGTACTCCATGCCAGAGATGGTTGCATAGTCCAGAGTGGAGAAAGGCTTCATGTCCAAAGAGTGTGAGCTGTCGTCAAGTTCCTCAAGGTCCAGAGCGCTCAGGCCAAATCCCATGGGCCAGGAAAACGTCTGCGTGTCCACCATGTCTGCCAGAAAGAGACCGAAAAAGAGAGAGATATAAAGAGAGAGAGACAGAAATTTTAGAACAAGGCAAAAGGCAACAAGGTGAAAGGCAAAATGGACCGATGGGATCGGACTCGCGTGTTACGCCATTCCCAGGCCGAACACCCAATTCTGAATCGTCTCATGTTTCTGATTCTCTGGGCTGAGTAATGGGAAAGTGCATTATTAAGCCATTCTCAGGCAACCCATCCAAAATGTAGTCATTCTGTGCTATTGTTTCAGATGTTATGTAATGAGGAGCGTGAAATCGGGCTGTGCTCATAAGGTAATGTTTCAATTCCAATGGAAAGAAAACCCCATCAATGCAAGTCTCCAGCTAGACTGTTTGTTGACTCCAGAGAAAGCTGCACCAGACGAGTACTAACCAGTATCAACCAGCTTGAACCAGCTAGAATCTGTGCTCTTATGTATTTCAAATCAAGATGCCAGGAAGTGTTGCAGCTTTAGTCATCTTACAGTTATTTTGTTTTTCATCTCAGTTTAGAGAGAAAAACAAAACAAACCAGGGCTCTAGACTCATTCTCACCACTGGCGGCGCTGGTCCCACCGACTTCTGATTTGGAGGTATCCATTTTTATTAATTAATGACCATGCATGTTGATGAATCTTTCTCTTAATGTGTTGTTTTACCTCAACCATGACATGGATCTATGGTAAGCTTTATAACAAAGAAGCACACAAACAAATCCAGGAGCTTATTAACTTACTCACGTTTTTAATTTCTTTTATTTTCACTTCATTCCTAAAGATTAGGCATGCATAAAAATTCATTCAAGCATGGCACTAGATTCTAACTCACATTTTCAAAAAATGTTCACACTTGCAACCATTTTGGTTGCAGAAGAAGGTGTTAAGAAGCTACCGTGTTGGCTTAGAAAGTCTATGCAGGTGTTAATAATCTCAATCATCTTTTGATTGGTCAGTTAAGACATATAAAAGATTTTAAAAAACCCACAACTTCTCTTTTAAGATGGCTAATATCAAAGGTCTGACATGATCCCTTCATCTAACTAACTAGATTAGCATCTAGCAGGATGCTACAGGCTAATTTATAAACAAAACCAAGAGCTGCTTTTATGCTAGTGGATAAAATTAATACGATAACCACATATCAGATGATGGACTTTCTCATTTAAAATGCTTTAACCACTGAGGTAATCGGAAACTGTGCTAATAGTTGCCTCAGTATTGAGTCATAATTTTGTCCTTGTGATGCTGTTATTGTGTAATATCTAAACAAGCTGTCAAAGAGATAACAAATATAAAAACAGGCAAGTTTCAGGATAGCTAAAAAAACGTCTAGCAGGCTAATTTTGAAATGACTAACTAGCAAAGCATTTTGCAGTAAGAAAAGTTGCTTAAGATGATTGTTTCTCTCCCAAGTGGCCTTGCTGCTCTGTGTGTGTGTGTGTGTGTGTGTGTGTGTGTGTGTGTGTGTGACTGAAATACCAATTCATTCTAGGACTCCTTAAAAACATTCTAGATGCATTCTAGGGTTAATTTTAAATAAAATGATAGATTTTATTATATTCTATTTATTGTATTCTATTTTATTATATTTTAATATTACTTATTATATTTAATATTTTAGTATATTCTGTTTTAGAATATTCTCTAGTTTATTTATATTTACTATTTTATATTCATATTTCATTTATTGTAATTGCTATTATATATTTGAAATTGTATTACATTTAATATTTTATTGTGTTTATTTAATTATTATATTTAATCTTTTTACATTCTTTATTGTATTTATTATATTTGCAATATTATTATAATATTCTATTCTTTATTTTATTTATTACATTTACTATTCCATTTTATATTCTCTATTTTACTACATATTTTATTTTATTATGTTCTTTATTTTATTTCTTATATTTACTATTTTAGTAATTTTGTATTTTATTTGTTATATTTATTTTACCCTATTCTCTATATTATTTACTATATATTCCGTTTTATTTATCATATTTTCTATTTTATTTATATTCTTATTAATTTATCATCCCACATGCCTGGCCAATGAGGTTGTGTCTCTTTTTGAGTCTCCCAAGGTCTCTTCATTATAATATTTAGGGAGCTTTTCCTTGCCACTGTCACCCTAAATGTTTGTAAAGCTACTGTGAGATAAAAAAGTGCCAGAGAAATAAATCTGACTTACACTGGCACACAGGGAATACATTTATATTTAGAAGGCATTCTTATCCAAGCAAACTAACCATTAGGCTGAATAGTTACAGGTCAACGGCAGCCTGGTAGAACTGGGATATGGACCCCCTTCTGATGAGCAGTCCAGAGCCTTAGTCACTGAAAGGACCATTGCACTGTGTCCAAAAAAGGCACAAACCTAACCACTTAATCAGATTAACTTCACGATAGCCTTCCATAAACATATGTTATAGAGTTTCACATGACAACCTGAATGTTTCCCTTACAGGAACAAATCCAAGAAGCATTTAGGATGCTAAATGAAACCATAAGGTCCATACGGTCGGCAGCAGTTTCAATCGAATCACCGGCAACTTGGCGGCACCCAGTAATAATAGGAAATCAAAGCCTGATACTTCAGCGTACAGACCTGGATCTCAACCTAAACCCACGAGAGCTTTGTGAAAAAGATTGTGTTTTTTTTAATAACCGGACATCTGGAGACATTCCAGTAGATACTCGAAGTGTTTCTCAAACGTCCTCCAGTTTAATTTTGGATCCTTCTGGATGCTGACCAGCTAAGAAAAGCAGCTTCCAGGTGTGAAATGATTCAGCCAGTACCCACTGAATATTCCAAAAATAGCTAAATTGTTGAACCGCTTCCCAGCGGCATTCCCGAATTACCCATACGCTGCAAACATCCTCTGCCCAACGACTTATTTTTTCCCTTCTCACCTGCACGGAATGGGAGAATGAATGGAGTTGACTCCGAATTACCTGGGCACCCTTCTCCTGACCTTTTCTGGAAGCGCTGGGCAGTGAAGGACGTGACTATTCTTAGCCGAGTGGTAAACATGTTCCTTGTGGGACTTTTGCTCCAGTTGGAAAAAAACAGTGGAAGATACAGAGTCAGAGTTTTGGTTCAGCCTCCCTTTTCTCAATCTGCTCCCTCGGTGCTCGAGATCTGCACTCCTCACATTCTGGTGCAAAACCACAGGCTCGCTCGGTCTAACCTTCAAATTGTTTCGAACAATAGGATAAACCATGGATCTGGTTCACCTGCAGGAGTAAAGCCCTTTAGTCACCAACAAAGGCGATGCCGTCCAACGTTCTCCGATCTGTCCCAGTGGGACTCGAACCTGGAGGTTCTGTTCTAATGCTTCATATCCAGAGCTCAGTCATAAAGCTGCTAAACACACTCATACGATTATGGGATTGTGTTTAGATGATTAGAGGTTTAGAGCGTTGCTCAAGTGATGACAACCCACATCCGTGTGAGAAGAACATGCCAAACTTTGAACATACACTGCCACAAAATGCCTTGTTAGTTCCTGTTTTCTCTAATCCTCTTTCTTTACTTGTCACTTTCTCTTTTTTGTTATTTATTTCTTCGTTCATTCGTTCTTATTTCCACCACTCTGTCTTTCATTTGTTTCCGTTTGTTTGTACACTTTTTTTTTCTTTTTTTATTTATCTGTTTGCTGCTTATCTGTTGTTCTTTTTCTCACCTTCTTTCTTTCTCCTTAGGTATTTTTATTCTTTCTATCGTTACATAGTGTTTATCTGTTTGCTGTTTATTTGTTGTACTTTTCCCCCCATCTATTCTTTTTTTCTTTCTCACTTCATTTTTGTTGTTGTATGTATTTGTTTGTACTTTTCCCCATCTTTCTTTTTAACTTTCATTCTTTCTTTTCTTTCCTTCCTCTTTCAGTTGCTTCTAGGGTTATTTTTCCTACTCACTCCTTTATTGTTTATACACCTGTTTGTTTTATAGTTCTCCATCTTTCATTTGCTCTTTTTCTCACCTTCTTTCTTTCCTTCTCCTTATGTATTTGTCTGTTCATGCACTCTTTTTTTCTTTCCTTTCCTTCAGTCTTTTCTGTTAATCTGTTTGCTATTTATTTGTTGTACTTTTTCTCATCTTTCTCTTTAACTTTTTTTCTTTCTTTCACACTTCATTTTTTGGTTTTATGGATTTGTTTGTTCATGCACTCTTTTTTCTCTTTCTGTCACTTTTTCTTAGTTCAGTTTTTTCCCCTTCTCACCTCTCAAGTTTTTACCTCTCCATCTTTCATTTTTTTCTTGTTTGTTTATACAATTTTCTTTCAATCGTTACATTGTTTGTTTCCTATTCTTTTTTCTCACTTTCTTTCTTTGTTAGTTCTGTTTTTTGTTGTTCTTTGTTCATACATTCTTTTTTCTTCTTCATTTTTCTTTCCTTTCCTTTCTTTCTTTTGTTTCTTTGTTAGTTCAATGTTTCCATCTCTTTTCATTTCAGTTTACATATTTGTTGGTTCATGCACTCTTTTTTTCTTTCTTTCAGTCATTTCTTTGTGTTAGGTCCTTTTCCTGCCATCTTTTTTTGCTCCTTCTCACTTCTTTTTTTGTTTGTTCATTCACTCTTATATGTAGAAATGTGTAATGTGTAAGTGAGTTGCTGTAGAACTTTTGCTTTATGAAACACCCCAGATGTTTCCATAAGCCTGCAGTCGTTCTGGTTGATGAGCGCTGAAGCTGTGGAAAACAGAGTGCTGGTGCCCTGTTGCTGTTGTGTGTGTTGTGTGTTTTTGAGAAGCGTTTTGTGTTACTGCTGTTCATGTCAGAGGGTTCTGGAGAGACGTTGCTCACTTTGTGTGATGTGAAATCTGTTCCACAGGGACGCTGTTGCAACGAGAGCTCCATGTTTTTCATTATATTCTTTCCTAACCGTCGGAACGAACCAGTCAGGATGCTGAAGTTACACAAAAACTGTTCTTATCCTCAATCTCCTTCAGCAACAGTGTGTTTGCATCAGGTTGTAGTGTGTGTGTGTGTGTGTGTGTGTGTGTGTGTGTGTGTGAGAGAGAGGGTGTGAGTGCTTTGTGGCTGTCCTGTGTGGCTCTGCTGAGTGAAAGTGGGACCCCTGCTGTGGTTCTACTCGAGTCTCGGACTGAGTTTGTGCGTTTGCTCCTGGCACGCACAATCCTGCAGCTGAAGGCCAGCAACACACGACTGCAGATAACACAACTGAGCAATGGCACAATATTGTGATTATGCATTGTAACCATTGTGTTATCAGAACATCAACATTATATTATCAGGCTTGGTGTATTTTTCTGAAGACCATCATTGTTTTGTATTTATAACACAAATAAAAATGTGTTAGACAAAAACATTTTGCTTCTTTCCTTCCTTTTTTGGTCAGTTGTTCTTTGTGACTCTCTTAATTTGTTTGTGTGTTCAGTCCTTATTTGTTAATAAGCTGACTCCTTTTGTCTTTCCTTTTCTTTTTTTGTGTTCCTTTTTCCTTCCTCATTTTTGTTATTTCTTTTATTTTGTTTTCGTCCCTTGTTTTTTGCTCCTTTTTGTTTTGTTTTTTCATTTATCTCTCTGTCCATTTATTAATTTTTTTTCTTTCATTTTTTGTTTGTGTTTATTCATTCTTAATTATTTTTGTTCTCTTTTGTATGCATTTTCACCCCTCATTTGTTAATTTGGTCCTTTTTCCTTTTTATCTCTCTGTCTATTTTTAAATGATTTATTTATTTTCTTTTTTTGTTTGTGTTTATTCAATCTTATTTGCTTTTTAAAAAATTTTGTATTCATTTTCAACCCCATGGGTTAATTTGTGCCTTTTTGCTTTCTTTCATTCATCTGTCTGTTTTTATAGAATAATTCCTCTCCTCAGTAACAGTTTTATGCTCCTGTGGTTTGCAGAGCGAAATCTGAACACACACACACACACACACACACACACGTGCACACACACACACACACACACACGTGCGCACGCACCACGCACACACTCACTTCTTCATCTTAAAAACCGTGTGAGGCATTTCGTTATATTCTCTCCATCGCTCCCCTGTGACTAAATAATAATCACCTACTAACCTTATTTAAATATAAAACAATCCAAAACATTCAAATCTGACCCTGCTGTTCGAGTCTCAGGAGCCGGCAGGAATCACACCTGTGCTTAGCAAATCCCAGCCAGCGCTCATGGGGGGGTGCAGTGTCGTAAGAGTGCAGCAGCTGAGAGCGAACAGGAAGAAGAAGAACCTGCCCGGTGACATTCACCTCGATCTACACCTTCATCAGGAGGCAGTTAAACTGATAAGAGGAACGTCTAAAAAAAAATCACTAAATCCTCCCAAAAAAATACCTTTATGCCACATGCAGCTCACTGCTGGATTATTTATGGTTATTTACCGCTCGGTTCGACTGTTCTACAGGATTCAGTACACTGAACGGGTCAGACATATAGATTATTATTATTATTATTATTATTATTATTATTATTATGTGTAGCATTAGTACATTAAAATGGCAAAAAAAAATTATTATTATTATTATTATTATTATTATTATTATTATTATGTGTAGCATTAGTACATTAAAATGGTAAAAAATATTTATTATTATTATTATTATTATTATTATTACTATTATTATTATTATGTGTAGCATTAGTACATTAAAATGGCAAAAAATATTTATTATTATTATTATTATTATTATTATTATGTGTAGCATTAGTACATTAAAATGGCAAAAAATATTATTTTTATTATTATTATTATTATTATTATTATTATTATGTGTAGCATTAGTACATTAAAATGGCAAAAATATTTATTATTATTATTATTATTATTATTATTATGTGTAGCATTAGTACATTAAAATGGCAAAAATATTTATTATTATTATTATCATTATTATTATTATTATTATTATGTGTAGCATTAGTACATTAAAATGGCAAAAAATATTTATTATTATTATTATTATTATTATTGCATGTACTACTAGTACATTAAATGGCAAAAATATTATTATTATTATTATTATTATTATTATTATCTGTGTAATATTAGTACATTAAAATGGCAAAAATACTACTATTATTATTATTATTATTATTATTATTATTATTACTATTAATGTGTATAGTGTTAGTATACTTGTTATTTATTATTATTTTTTGTTATTTATTTAAAATGTATTATTATTATTATTATTATTATTTGTGTAATCATGTTATATTAAAATGACTACAATTATGTATTATTATCATCATCAGTAGTAGTTGTAGTATTATTATTTATTTGTGCAATATTATTGTTAACAAAAAATAATTTCTCTTTTATTAGTATATTAATATTACTACAATTATTGTTAATTCCTTATAATCATTAATAGCAACAGACAAATTTTTTTATTTTCTGTACATTATATTATTATAATAACCATATTTAATATTAGTATTTAGTGTATTAATATTATTTCTTTTTTAATCATTTAAGACTTAGTAGTTTATACATTAATATTCTATGAATACTAGAAAGTTATGATTATTTCTTTATTTTGTGTGGTAAACACACTATTGTGGTTTTCATATACTTTTTTATAACATTACATTATTAGTAAACAATTCGTTTATGTATTATTATTTTTATTATTATTTTTGATAGTTCAATTTTTGCTTCTTTGTCTGATTCTTTTATTTTTTTCTACCTTATTTTTCTTTTCTCTCTGTCTGTGTACTTTTTCAGGAATTTGTATTTTTCTTTTGACTTTAAATAATAATAAACTGTACTTAATACTATCG
Organism: Ancistrus triradiatus; assembly: GCA_025084515.1. Lineage (NCBI taxonomy): Eukaryota > Metazoa > Chordata > Actinopteri > Siluriformes > Loricariidae > Ancistrus > Ancistrus triradiatus. The sequence goes on along the minus strand of JAJAGP010000060.1, from coordinate 480,064 downwards.
GTTATTATTATTGAGCGCTTAGTGAATTAATTAATTAATTAGACAGGCGTTCCATCAGATACAGCACTGGCATTTTTCAAACCATATCATACAGCTTATTGCTGGTGTGATCACCGCTGGGTCGGCTGAAGGTCCTGACCTTCTGTACACATGCTGTCTACATGTACGATCATCGGCCTTTTTTCCACCATGACTTTTCTTACACTTCCACAAAAGCGAGATGTTTCTGAGAAGATGGCGGCTCGTTTACGATTATGCCAATCTGCCGCTGGTGCGAGACTTTCATCAGAAAAGGCCATGACCTCCCGGGGCTGTGTCATAACGAGCTGCAGAGAGAGAAATGCGACTTCCTGACATCGGTGCCAAGTCGAGGGGCAGAAACTCCCCCACCCCACATGGAGGTGTCTGAGCCGTGCCCTCTCGCTTTGAGACCGAACCCAGACATTAAAAGCTGTCACACCACCCACACGGCTACTACTGATCTTACTCTGCACACATGTGGCACTTTGAAGCACCGATTATAGTACAGATGGAAACCACAACCTGTCTGACATGGATTTGGCACGCGTGGACCCTGATTTCAGATAAAAAAGCCTCGGGGAAAACCTGAGGCAGATTTCTCACTTTTACCGTCTGTCTGGAGCTCAGCCCTCAGAGCGAGACGCTTCAGGACGAAGCCTGACAAGCCTGAACATCTCCTCCAGTTTAACCAGTTTGGAATTTCATCCATAAATCTTCCCGTCCCTCTTTTCTGACCTTGGCTTTCTGTTGAACCGCAGGACAGAACTCTTACTTCCATCTTCTGCATTAAAGCCGACAGCAGGAAGCTTTTTCAGACTTTTAAATGAGACTTTTTTTTTCAAAGTCTGGCGAATCGAAATCAGGAAACGGAGACTCTCAATTTTTGTAAACATGCTGCACTTACTTCTTTAAACGCACCACGAGCAGACAAGTTTAAAAAAAAACTTTCATGTTTGGCTAAAATGGATTTTTAAAATCTATAGGGATCAAATGAACGGAGGTAAAAAATAAATAAGTAAGAAGTACAAACACAGAGAACAGCATGTCTCTAAGTAGCTGTGTTTCTAGACATCTCAGCTCAGGGCACTGACGATACCTAAAAATCATCCAAAAATATAAAAAGCACACATTATGAGGTGTAGGAAGGGCAGATGGATGTACTCTATCTAAACACGCTGTCTAAAACAAAAATTGCTACTCGGGTTTGTTCTTTCATTCTCTCTCTGTATGCATGAGTCACAACTACTATGGTTTCCTCAATCTGGTTTTTAGCTTTCTGGTTTTGACTTTTAAATAATAATAAAGTGTATTTCTGCTTCTAGGTATTGAGTAATCACGAAATTCATTACTTAGATAGAGGTTCTAAAGAAAACTGCTACTTGAGTGCAAGTATCACCTAAAGGAAGCAATGAAAAAAAGGGAAACAAAAAGAAAAGAATTCTGCCACGGTTTTAAAAACAGAGACGTCCGAGAACTCCTACTGTTTTTTTAAAGTAAAAAATGAAGACTTCTAAAATAACAATATTACATAAATACACTTCAAAAACCTACACTAGGGCTGGGGGATATGGTAAAAATATTATATCATGATATTTAAAGACATTTTCACGATACACGATATTTATCATGATACCTGTGATTGCAGACAAAATTCATTTTCAGATTCTTAAAAAACTACTATTCAAATATTATCCCATAGTTAGTTTGTTTTATTTAATGTCGCTTTCAGCATCATCTTCTTGTTTGTGATTTTTATTGAAATTATGCTGTATTTCATCCAGTTAACCAGGACTGATTACTTTATAAATGTTCTTTAAACCTCACAGAAAAATGCAAGCGCTAATATGTGGTACATCCGATTGTGGGGGGGTTATCACATAGATAAACGTTATATATAAATCATAGCGCACCTTAAACGTGCTTACAACATTCATGTTAAACTACAGTTGAGCAAACTCATTAACATAAAGCTTATTTTATAATAAAGTAATGACTATCTCATGCAATATATTGAATAATGTATTGAAAGTGAAAAAGTAAAACAAACAAAAATTACTGTCACGACCATGGCTATTCCTCACTACATTTCCCAGTGCTCACCGCTCCCGCCTCGTCACTCCCTACATCACACGCTGCTGATTTCCCCGTTTTAAACACTGTGTTTTTACTTAGTCTTATTCCAAGTACGAAAAGGCTGCCAGCAGAGAGACAGACCGAAAATACAGGAGCTACCCAAGAAATCAGACGTTCTATCTTCACAAGTGTGGGAATGCCAGTCAAAATGTCTTATTGAGTACCGAGCACCTCTAAAGCTCTGATCCTAATCCTGAATCACCCCTGTAGCAGCCTTAGGACCAGACAAAAATAAAGCTTCAGCATAAAAGACTTCAGCAATCAAGGGGAGGAAGAAACATGAAGGGGATAAAATTCTGCAAACAAAGCACACATGGGAAAATGTGCCAATATAAAACCCGAGGCAAAAATGTTTGGGCACCTTACTAGATGTTTCTGTAAGATCTCAGAATTGAATTTGACATGAAATGGTTTGCTAGGAACCAAACAGTGGCCCAACAGTGATGGTTTTCTTTGCCACTGTCACACCAGATGTGCTCAGTTTGGGATTGGCCTGAGACAATGCTCCGTTGCAATAAGCGTTATAGAAACAAATCTGATTTGACTTGATTTGGCAGCTTGACAGAGGTGGGATTTGAACCCTGGACCTTCTAGTCTACAGTCCCACATGTGTACATTGCACATTTATAAGCACGAACCAGATGGGATGCCGGTCTATCGTGATGATCCCCCGACCAGCCTCCCCTTCCTCAGCCAGAGCCGACTGTACCTGTGTGATGCCCAAACCTGGCTGGTAGGAGCTGCCAAAAAATATTAGACTGGCATAGCTGAATGCCCATGTGCAGATAAGCAACCAAAAACCCAGACCCCTGACCGGAACCCTTGCACAAACATGAATGGGTTATTTCCATCAACACAAATTACAAGAGTAACAATTTTCTTACTAAAATCAAACCCATACATTTTCCAGATCCACTCACCCCGAAGCCTTTCCTGGGTCACGCACTCGCCAAGCTCTTCAGCAAACACGGATCGAGCGCCTATCTCTGCGGTTCTACCCAACAACGGGAACAGAAATCCGTCCTTCACTTTTTACAACTCAGAAAAAGTGCAGACAGCTAACCATCATGTGGTCGAGCGGCGAGCGTTTCGGCTAGCCAGATGACTTCCTGTTGCTTCACTCCTGGCCTTTCTGCTTTCCACTTCTCTTTACAGAAAGCTGGCAGGATCACTTCTTCCTACGGATTATTTTTACAAAGTCGATCTGACGTAATAACTCGCTTTCGCTGCACCATGACCAGTTCCAGTCACCGCTAAGGGCATGAACTTTCTTCATGACGCTCATCATGACCCGCAGTGACTGACCTTTAATGCACGCTTTGGTATTTTTACGTTTCACCCAAATGCTGGGGTCTCTCTGGTACGTCTGGTGCCCAGGGTTTTAATGGAGGCACCATTTTAACCATCGTCTCACCCCGGCTTATCGCTTGCTTCGTTTGCATTTTGCCGATTCTGATTCTTATCCATTCCAAGTCTCGATTCCAGAATGGCGAACAAAAAATGTGCCAAATGTAAAGCTAGCGAGTAAGATATCACAGGCTGGCTCTACCGGATAGAGCGAGGGGAGTCTAAAAAGCTTAACGTGATTTAATGGAAAAGGAAATGTCTCGTTTTCTTTTTAATAACCAAGTTGTGTAAACATTCTTTCAGGGATAATATATCTGTTTTGGTTTTATGGGGCTCTATTCAGTGCTGAACCGGACGTGTACATCGGATGCACTTTAACAGCAAATTCAGCCCGTGTGGGTACAGGACGGGGTCACTGGGCAGTAAAACCAATAATGGAATCATGGGTTTGTAACCGATCATTGGCACATGCCTGCTGCTTTTGTGAGTGATACCAACATTCAGGCGTTGCAACATGGAACATTCTATAATTAAAATGGCTTTGGGAAGTCATTGCAGTAACCCATGATCTTACTCATGACCTTTGTGCCTTGACGTTTGAAAGGATAAAAAGGTTTGGAGAAGCTTTAATAAGATTAATGTCACACTGAAAACCCAAAATTAGAAAAAGTTGAGACGGAAATGCAAATTAAAAAAAATGCAGAGTTCCTTACATTTCCTTTGACTTTTATTTCAGTGCAGACAGTATGAACTTGATATATTTCATGTTTTTTTGTTAGTAAACATCGATACCAGAATTTCAGGCCTGCAACACATTCCAAAAAAAGTTAGGAGGGGTGCAGTTTAGGGCTAGTAATGAGGTAAAATCTACATAATAATGTGATTTCAAATCATGATTTGGTTCAAAAGCAGTATCCAGAGTCTTTGAGGAGTAAAGATGAGCAGAGGATCTAGAGTTTATCAAATGCGTGAGAAAAGTGCTGAAATCTTTAAAAAACAATGTTTCAGTTTGTCAGTTGGTAGGTTCTCCAGACATCCAAATGTATATGCCTGAGCGTCTATATTAACCTCCTCTTTTGCCCTGAGGTGGGGTCCGGAGCCTAACATGGAATTCATGGGGCACAAACAACCATGTACCCAACCCACCACTCGGGGCTAGGGTTGGGTATCGAAACCTGGGTTTCCAAAAACCAGGTTCCTGCTCAAAAACAGAATTTCGATTCCACTTATCGGTTGCTACTAATGCGTTTTATGCTCAAGCGCTGAAAAAAAAGTTGGTGACAGAAAACGTTGATCTATTATAAAGCCTCCAACATGATAAAAAGCTCCAGCATGATACTGAGCTCCAGCAGTGTACCGGCCCGGGTTCGACCGACTGCGCTGGTCCTCACAATGACATGTAAACTTGACCACGTACACATGCGGACACAAACACACACACGTGCGATACAGCTGACGATCGGCCGGTCATCCGGAGCCCCGGAGAGAACACTAAGCCCAGCAGTACACGAGCGAGCTCGACCCCCGAGGAGAAGTGGATACGTGATGATCCTCGAGGGAGCGTAATAACAATCAGAAATAACTTCAGCGCCATGTGTCTTGAACAGCGTGGCCTTTATTGTGCGGCTCCTTGGGAATTTGCTCTTACACAATATCTGAGGACGTGAACTTTCCCCCATTTTCTTTTAATAGGAATGAGTTAACGGTTCTCGGTCCTCCTGAGGCTTCGCCGCGCTTCCTCAGCGGATGAGGAAGGGGCTTATGTGAGTCGCCGTGGCCTCAAACCTAGCGCCAGAAGAGGGCTCTTCCCTCGTTCCTCGAGGTGGACAGGAAAAAGCAGGGACCCTGCTCGGGAGGAGGCGGGAGTGGATTCACATTTCTGACCATAACCATGTGGCCATGCTGTTCCTGCCCAAAGCCTCTGAGAAGGGTCAGGACGCTGCGGATGACATTCCCTGCGCCCCGAGACGTTTACTATCATTTCTGCCCAATTCTGTACAAAAGTCAGAACGATAAAAATGTACATCTGATAACAAACGCGTTGCTCCCTGCTCAGATAAACCACGGGTGAACTTCGACATCGTAACATTGTGAGCTGGGATGCACCAGTGCTGTTTGTTTTTTCCTCTGACTTTAAGGGAATTGACAAATAAAGCCGACATGATTCTGATCGAGTAAGAAGGCTAACACACGTTTTTGTTTTTATTTCGGGAACTATCAGTAGTCCAGGGTAAACGAGCCTAATCTGGATTTAAAAACGTCGACAATCTGAAATAATATTTCAGAAGTTAGCAAGTAACAAAATTAATATTTATTTATATTGTCTTTATTTAACGTCGCATCAGAATCAATGTCTATGACAGGAGCGAAGTCACATCAAAACCGGAGTACCCGACACGAGAAGAACATGCAAACTCCACACCGGCAGAGTCTGAGGTCAGAATCAAACCAGACATCTCTGGAGCTCTAACGCCTTGCGTACCGTGCTTCCCAGGTGAATAATAAAACAAACAAACAAAAAACACCCACTAAACTTTGACCTGCTGAGCTGTGACTGCTCTTAGAAATTCACATATGGCCTTGTAGTGCTCAGGATGGGCTAAAGTGCTTTAGATGATTGTTAAGATTTAGAATTAAGAATTTTAATTAAGAATTAAGGTTAAGAGTTTTCATCCAGGGAACTTAAACATGGTGCGTATACTCCAGATCTGCACCAAAAGTATTGGACTCGTTCCTCGGCCGTCTAAGGAAACTCTCGCACATGTGACAGCACAGATCTGCACCAAGAGAGCTATTGTGAATCTGAATCACTGAGTACTGAATCATGAATCGTTTCGGCTCGACTAGTTTACGCAAGATACAAGTTTAAGCAAGTGCGCCGAACACCGCGCAAACGACAAGAAGCGAGACATTTTTCTAGTCAAAATGTGTCGAGAGCCGAGGTACCACTGTAAGCAACTCTGGAGACCCGGGTTCGAATATCTTCGTGGCAGCCGCCTGTGTTGGATTTGCATGAAGCCATGAAATGTGTCAAACCAAAGCCTTATTCAAGAGTCTAATGTCCAGGCATTCGTTAAAATACAACTCTCTTTATGGAAACCTATATATATGTAATCTTTCTTTTTTCTGGTTTGGGTATTAGACCCTAGCTATATGACTCACCTCCAAAACAAACATACAAACAAACAAAGCAGCATTATATTAAAATAACTGTTTATTGCTTGTGCTTTAAGGACAAAAATCCTCACAAGGTGTTGACAAAGTGTCATGTCAAACCTTGCTTATACGACTAAATGAGCATTTTAATATTTTACATTGCATTTAATGATTTTCCCCCCTATATACATTCAGCCAGTCGCACTACATGACATTAAGAACACACAAATGTTATGTTGCCATATGTTAAAATTCCCATACGCAGAAGGTGCATAAAACAGCAGCCGATCAATGAAAACCAAAACCCTCGCGCATCAATCTTTGACACGTTCCAACACACACCCACCGCCAGCGCCAACACAGCCGCCGAAAGCCTTGCCGAACCACCTCTGCTGTGCATGTGATATTCGCAGACGACACACACCTGATACGACACGGCTTGACACAAAAACTCCAATCATTTCAGGCCCTGAATGGAAACCACAGCCACACCACAGACACACAGACGCACCTGTGCTGCTTCCCGAAAACGCTTCTACACCAGCGAGTCACGACCCCGTGGGCCAAGGTGCGAGCGCCGGCGGTGGAGCCAAACGCTTATGTTAAGGAACAGCCCAGAGTTTTGTTTGATAACAGAATTAACATAGGAATACAGACACAGATTGTATCAAAGGTGTAGAAATAAACTACAAAATGTCATAATATGAAGCTCAATTTAAATCAGTGACAGTCTAAACACTACTTTTTGATCATTTTATTTAATTAATACCTCCTGATTCCAGTCATATAGGGTCTCTGATACAATACATTGTCTTAAAAATAAGTTTATATTTCTAATCTTAATAACGCTCCCTTATTAATAATCTTCTATTAGATCTTTTAATCATGTACGTGTATTTATTCTTTAAATCATGTTTCATGTTTTGAAACTCTCTGCATGACTTACTCCTTGCTTGTACAACCCCAAATTAGAAGGAAAAAAAGTTGGGACAGTATGGAAAATGCAAATTAAAAATCAACAGTTTCGACCATTTACTTTAATATTTATTTAACAGATTTTGTAGCAAATCACGATTATAATCTCCTGCAACAACTTTTTTTGGAAAGCGATGCAGGCCTGAAATGCAGGAATGGATGTTGAAGTTGGCCAGAAAAAAACTGTTCAGTGAAATAAAAGTCAAAGGAATCCCTGCGTATATTTTTAATTTGCATTTTTCAAACTGCCACAACTTCTTTTGTTGATTTGGGCTTGTAGTACAAAAATATACCCTATACCTGTAATAAGATATAAATAAAAATCAAAATATAAACACTATAAAAATATAATTCGAAAATATAAAAGACAGTAAATTACCATAGTAATATAAAATGCTAAAAAAATAATGGAACTTCATATTATTTACAGGTACTTAATAATTTACTTTACACAAATACCTAAATGATGTACAATAATGACCTTTAGTTTGAACTGCTGATTCAAAAAACACTCCATATCTCTGACATTTCATAAAGTGCTTACTTTGGATGGAATCCCGCAGCCTGAGTGAAGCAGCTGGCTCAGATGCAAATCGCACTTAACGCCTTACGCAAAAGTTTGGGCACCCCGACCGACGGCGTGCTTTGTTTATTTTCTGACACGACAAGACGTTAATGCCAACTTTAGATTTGAAAGCACGTTGTTTTCCTTAATTGTCCCTTCAGGTTTGCAGAGATTTGTTCCATTTAAAGTTGATCCATGCAGAAAAAAACTCTTAGCAAATCAGCAACACGTCATTTGACCAAGAGGATTCAAAAAGGGCTCTATGTGCAGTAAAACTGTTACCACTAAACCACTCAGAATTTAGGAATGAATGTGATTTATTTTTGAATATACACAAGTTCTGATTTTATTTTCATATAGTACCTTATAGTACATTCTTTCGATGCATGCACATACAGGATATAATTTGTCTTTATATGACTAGATCTTTAGAATCATATCTGAAGCAGTGACAGTCTAAAAAACATGCTTTTAGATCATTTTATTTAATTTACACCTGCTGATATCAGTCCTTCGGCAATTTTGAAGTCATATATTGTCTTAAAAATGTGTTTATATTTCTATTAATAATGCTCCCTGTCTTCTTTGAAATCTTTTAAATCATGCTTTTATACTTATATACACTCTATAAGTTCTGACTTTATGTTCCTATAGTACCTTTTGCATTGTATCTGAATATAAAACATTGTATTTTTAATTACAGTTACGTTTTTCCCCCATTACTGACATTTTGCAGCGCTTACCTGTTCGGACCGTGTGCTCTGTTACCCTTCTGTGTGCCATGTGGCATCGTGCCCCAAAATTAGGATTGCCTATCTATCAAAGCACGGCTGTGATACTCCTCCATCGACTAAAACTGAGAGTACAAGACGTCAGTCGTCCTCATGCCACCCTGAAACTGAGACACACCTCGTCTCGTGAGGACAAAAACTTTGAGCCAGGACCTTTCACGAATAGCTAATTAATATAATTAACTGTTACAAACATCTCATTATTAAGCAAAAATTATCCTGCACAGTGATGCCCTTGCAAACCCCCTGGTAGAACTCCCTGGTCTGTAACATTACACTTCATAACGAAATCTAATGATTCAAATCCTTCAGAAATCTTATTTGTTCCGCTATTGTGTCACTTAGATATTTTTTTCACAATATATCCATAATAATTTACTTTAAAATACATATTTTAGTAATGTCCCTCAGCTACTCTAACGTACTCCCACTTGTGAAGATTAGGGAACAAACCACAAGTCACATGATCAATGGGAAGTTGTATCATCTGGATCTTCTGAAGATCACGGGAAGATCAAAAGTCTCTCTCTTATTTTTTCCTGTATATTTGATGGTATTGTAACTATGACTGTTTATTGTAAAAATACATATTTTGGTGAACCATTAGCATGTGCTCAGTGTCCTAGTAATATTAGTACGGACGCCTTGTGTTTACATTTTATGCATTTGCTAATTCTGTGCTGAAAACTCTCTCATAATGAGGCACAGGACTGAGGAACAGGAGAGGCAACGTAAACATAAAATGAAAGTTGCCCGAGATCGACTCATTATGAATAGTTAAATATGAAAATTGAAAAACAGTTTGTATTTCACTTTACATTCCTTATACCTGATGTATATTAATAAATAACATTATATTTCATCACGAATGTTGCAGAATATTTAACATTAAATATTAAATACCTTAAAATGATGATTGATTATTATTATATTATAGTCGTAACTTGTGTAACTTATGTAGCTTTCGGAAGCAAATGATGGTGATGATTCGGTTTCCCTTCTTCTCTCTTAAACTTAAACAGAATCACCACATAAAGTCACCTGAACACAAACAACCACATCCATTCCAGATCTCAACTTCAGAAAACAAAACAAGTTCATTGATTGGATACTGAAGGAGAAGATCTGGATCCTCTGTTTCCCTGTTAGCCAATCAGAGTGCCGATTCTATTTAGGCATGTAGAGAAAATAATGATTTATTCCGCTTCAGTCAATAACGACAACAAGACCGGGCCCAAATGAGGTCCAGATCGAGAGCGCGGACTCGAGTACTGCAACCCTAGACCCCAATTAATAAAGCAATAAAACCTGTCCTAACAAAACACTTAACTTTAATATCAATAATATTGGTTGCTGATAAACTTGTCTAAAGTCAAATAGGTTTAAAATTCCGCACCACAACCCAAAAATGACAAAAGCCACACTGAGTCACGCGCACCCACACGCTGGCATTTAGCCGACGAGCACGTACCAGTTCAAAGAATTCAAAGACAAACAGCGGCACGTCTTTCAGATGCCGTCCTGTTCTGACTTAGCGGCTCGCAATTTGTTTTCATTTGGCTACGGAAGGGGAAAAGTGTCAGACGGCTAAAATTCACGCTGCAGTTAGCATCGTGCGCCGATTAGCCGACAGACATTTGCATATTTAAATCAGAGCTGCAGCACGTCTTTCAGTTCTAGTTTGTATTTGTATAATTGTATAATTGCACTGTGTAGGGGAAAAGTGACAAAATAGGACAAGATTAGACAGCACAGGTCTCGGATTACACTTCAGAAACCAGTCACAACAACGCTTACTATCTTATTGAACAACAACAACAAAAATCTAGGGTTAAAAAACCGGTTTGTGCCGGAACGTGACCGAGTGTAAACACGACATCGCTCACGTTCGGAACAACAGAGCAAAGTCCGTCACGGAGCACGCCGCTTACACAACACGTCTCACTCCACACCGTCTCACTCTCTTTACTCTACGCACGCAACGCTCATCGACTAGCCATTATCCGAGCTCATCCAAAAACAGGCGCTGCTGGGATTTCAGAAATGTTGCAGAAGTTTTATGACACGTTCTATACGATACGCATAGCAACACACAGGGTATATAAATACGTCCCACTGCTAATTAACGCAACGCGCATTTATTCAGTTTTACTTTACTATTTATTCGAGATGCCATATTCACTAATTGATGCTACCTTTAAGTGTTTTTTAACCCAGCCTGATTAAAGTCCAAGTCAAATTCATTTCTACAGCACGTTTCACAATGGAGTGCGTTTACGTGCACTTAAAAATCCGATAATTGTAGACGAAACGGCACTTGAGCCATAAGATATAGTTAAAGCCTCGGGTTTAACGACTCGGGTAATAGTCGGATTTCTACCCTGCAACCAGCAAATAATCTCACAGAAATCCAGTACGTGACAAACTTCAATATTAAATCATCAAATTCTTATAAGTATATACTGCGTCTCCACAGAGCCATTTCTCTCCCTTTAATAGTGTGGTGTTTAATTCCGGGGTTGCCAGATCCCAAGCGAAAAAATCCAAGCTCAAATAAAGCCAAGTTTTTACAACATGCAGACCTGGCAACCATATCTATTAGGTGCAGAGAGAAAACGCGGATTATAATCAAGCAACTGGTATACATGCTGCAAGTAATCCGATTACTGGGGTAAAATCCGGTTCTCTTTATCAGATTTCTAATCTGATTTCTAGATCGCAGTACGCTGTGTACACGACCACTTCAGTTATCGAATAACTGCAGAAATCCGACTATGATCGCATTGTGCACGTAAACACACTGATTGTCTCAAAGCATCTTTACAAAAATCTAGGCCCAAAGCCCTAACTGAACAAGCCTGGGGCCGACAGAGGCTTAAACGTTAAAACTTAAGAATCCTTGGTAGGACCAAGACTCAAAAAGGAACTAAACCTCTTTAAGCAGGCAAGAGGAACTAATTAATAAGTTTATAATAATAGTGTAAATAAACAGAATGACAGCCTGATTATCACAGCCCTGGCCCCTGCTCCTCTCCTCTGTTTGACTGAGGATGCCATGCCACCAAAAGTTACCCGCTGAGGACACGAGATCCTACAGTGACTCTGTTTGCTGGACTAAATAATGCAGAGACACTCTCACATTCTCTACATTATTATATTTATTATTTATTACTGTTGCCTTACATGCTATAGTTTTATATCTCATTATACTCTTCATAATACTGCGTTCTCTTGTCAAATTGTCGGCTAAATGGCTTTGCTCAAGAGGTCTGAGGTGGGAATCCCCCGATGTATGTACCATCATTAAAATTGGAGATATTTTGCAAAAAGGACATCAACTACACAAGACTTTAGAGAACTAAACAAGCCTTGAGTAGTATCTCTACTCAGCACTCAGAACCTCAGCACTGAACAAACAAAGCATCTAATAAAGATTCACTGACCTTCAGTTGTCTTAATATCAGTTATACAAGCCTTGTTTAAGGAGATTCCACTGGTTCTTAGTACTAATATCTAAAAAAAGACTTTCTGCTTCATCAGTAATTACTATTTTACTCCCCTTATCCAAACTACAATGAACAACGATAAAAAAAAACAAAGTAGATATCGTTCTGAACGGCTCCTTACCCCTACCTGCACCCTCCACTTTACTTACTTACTTATGAGCAAACGGTTTTATGCTTATTCTCCATTTCAGCATTTAGTGCTACAAGAAACAACTGTGAGGCCGCACAGAACGTGGAACGATGAACAAGACATTTAAGTTTATTTACATCTAATCATTTAGCAGATGCCCTTAGAGCGACGTACAACTGATACCCAACAGTGAGAGTTTGGCACAGGTGGGATTTGAACCCTGGACATTCCTCTCCACAGACCAAAGCCACCACAGTCCTGGCTCGATACGTTTCCAAACTAAATTTCTCAAGCAAAATCACTTATTTCAATGGAATTCGTCACAAAGAGCTATTCAATCTTATAAGAGAAATGACGTAGCGGGTTCAAATTTGGTGAATTCTGAGACGTGAATTTACGCAATCAACCAATAACGCTGGCGCTTCCTGCAAGGGCTTTGTTAAAACAATGGTACATCTACCCCAATGGTGTCCTAAAACTTTTGCACAGCTAAAACAGCAACGCAGTGAATCCAAGTCAATCCCATACAACTGAACATCCAATAAAATTCAAATAGCTAATCATTTTCATAGGTTTTTAGTTGATTTGTGTTCTACAGACTGCAGTTTTCATTGTCTCTAGGGCTGGGTATTGGAAAGGACGATACGATTGTATCATGATACATTGCGATATTTCACAGAATTCACTGAAAATATAAAAACAGCTGAAATACAAGTTACGGAGTACGATCTCAGTTGCCTTAATCCATTACATCACATTAATAATAAGCGCATAAACTGAGTCAAAACACTGTACTGCGCCATCTACAGGAACGGAGATTGTAGTTTACACCCCAATTAAGATTTAAACTCGATATTTTAAGCTGAAAATCGATGTAATATGTCACAAAAATATATATCACAATATATTGCTGCACAGTAATTATAAACTATTCATTTGGACAGTGTTATCAAAGTGTGATCTTGCCCACAGCGTGTGCCATTCTCTTAAAAGCACATCAATACACATATTATGAAATGAATATCCTATTAAAGCTGGGCAATTAATTGAAAATGATTCAGAACCAACTTCGTTCATTTGCGTCTCCTTCAGTTATTTTTTAAATCACAATGACATGCAATTTTTCATTAGGAAAAAATCAGTTTTAACAGTTTTTACAGTACAAACCTTGTCAATCAATTAGGGCAACAAAAAATCATTCATTAGTTGCAAAATGTGCAGTTAATCGTGATATTGACTTGAGGTCATATCGGCAGCACTATATCATACGCTTCATTTATCCATCAGGTCTGTTACTAAAACAACAGCTCCCGCCACTAATAGTGAGAGGTTTTGTAGTTCAGGAGTTTTGTAGTTCTCATATCCGTGCTCTCCTTTACTGTTCGCTGTCACTGTGCACGACGGAAACCTTTAACACATTATCATTACATCACAAAAACCAAAAAAACTAATAATGTCAGAGCCAGACTGAATAAGCACTTCCCGAAGGCAAACGCGACCTTTGTTATAACCTATTAACATCGTTCCACTTAAAACGCTTAAAACGCTGCATCAGGCGGTTTCACAACTTGACATCAAAAGCGTTTTCAGGAATTTCTTTAAATAACGTCGTGCAGATGATTCAACGTCAAACTGCAGCGTCACAAGACGTCGGTATCGCTGTGATGTGCAGCGCCGGCCCTTAATACAGGTCTGGTGTAATCACAGATCACCATCAGATAAAGAGCTATGTGCATGTGTGTGTCTGTGTGTGTAAACATCCTATAGCTCAACATCACGTCACAACAAACAACTACATACAGCACACACACATATATACTACTGTCCAAAAGTCTTAGACCACCACTAGGTTTGTTGTTTCAGCAATGCCATAATGACTGTATAGAATTATTTACCAATTTCTTTATTAGAAAACAGCCAGGAAATACAGGAAATTTGTACATATTAAAAACCTTAAATGAAGCAGACACTCCCCTAACACTTGAGCAATAGCAGCTTGTATGTGTATGTATGTATATATATATATATATATATATATATATATATATATATATATATATATATATATATATATATATATAATACACACATATATCTACACACACACATATATTCATAAATGTACGTTATACTGTCCGTAAGGTTTACAAATGCCAGTACTGCGATTGATTTATTTAATTAATTGCTCATAACAGTCATTAAAATCCACTGATAATTGCTCAAATCAATGCACTATATAACCCTCCCGATGAAGAGAGATCATCACCACAGTGCATTAGTCAGGTTTTTTTCTTCCATAGCATTTTTTACAATGGAGAATTGTCTCAAAGCAGCTTTACAGTTTTAGATGATCTTCTGATATCTAGGGCTAATCCCAAACTGAGCAAGCCTAGGGCGACAGTGGCAATCCCTTATAAGGAAGAAACCTTGGGAGGATCAAGACTGAAAATGGGACCAGACCTGCTTCGATGGTTTCGGTGATGAACGTAAGAATGAAACTAATTTATCTAGTCAAATAAGTCTGCAGTAAAAAACAAACTAAGTAAATAATAATATTAATAATATGTATTGCTATACAGCCCTACTGCACTGTGGTGATTTTATAAGCAGTCAGGTAGTGGGTTTTCTGTGTGTGTTTGTGTGTGTGTGTGTGTGTGAGAAAGAGATAACTAGATAGATAAGGTTGATGCTCGTAACCCAAGCCCTGTCTGCTGTGATGCATGATGAAATTGCATAACACCTATAATGTGACGGCTCATGAAATCACCACAGAGCATTTTATACACGGCTTAACCCAGACTGACGTCATGTACCGACAAGCTGGCACTGAAAGAAGAGCTAACTATGGAATACGGCGGTAAATACGCGCTATGCTACGCGCACACAGCCATTTGAGGGTGACGGAGTTGAAGATAAGATACCACATACTCCGAGCTATTTGTGGGCGATATGGTAAAACTACTGTACCACGATAACTCGCATTTATATTTTCAGTGACCTATGTGGAATATTGCAAGACGCAAATTTCATGTGACATAATTGCTTCCTGCCATCCTTTCCAATTCCCACCCCGAATCTGAAGAGTCGTCTTGAAGAATCTGTTGCTACTGAAGCATTTCTCAGGGATCACGTATCGTGATAAACAACGTGCATCGTGGAAATGTCTAAATATTGTGATTTAATATGTTTGCCATAATCGCCCACCTCTAGTTTACAATGCTACACAATATGAAAGAGAGTCAAGAGAAAGGAACGGAATAAGCGACCCCACCTGCCACCAAATCACAGAGGATTTCAATTGGTTGAAATCTTTAATAAATTACCATAAATAGCTCATCGGTGCATTTCCTTCAGTTATTTTAAAATCACAATGATATGCAGGTTTAGAAGAAATACCCCAGGATTTACAGTACAAACCTTATCAGTGAACAATGAGGGCAAAAAAACAACAACCAAAGAAAAAAATCGTTCATGAATCATCAGAGCTTAAATCTTCAATTCATCGTGATATGGACTGAGCGAATCGAATGGTGGCCTAAGACTTTTGCGTAATACTAGAAATGTACGACTGTCCCAGATTAAGTCTCAGATTGAACAGAGCATAACATTAGTTAAGAACGAGCTCTAATATGCAAACAGGACCATACAGGCGACCCCCTGGTAACCCCCGTGAGGTGACGCATGGCGAGATTTAAAGGAGATTGCTCATAAAATCACCACGTCGATGAGATCATCCTCACTAACAGATAGAAACGCTCAAAGCGATACTCATCTGCCTGTCTGTCTTGTGACACTTTCTGGGAACCGAGTCTTGCCAGTAAATTGTGTACGAATTAGGTTTTATGCAAGAGCAGCAGACTCTGCGCTCAAATCAAATGTTCTTTGGGCTTCATGGAGACAGATGTATGGAGAATAGTTTTACCGAATGCAAAATCAACAACTTTATATGTCTAAATGATTCTATACACACACAACATAAGGAACAGCAGTTTCAAACCTCAAGCAACCCGAAGAATGTAGCTCAATCCTCCATGTATTCACAAAATCATGGCTGAAGAGCTTTTATGGGCTGCATTTAAACATCGCTGACGCCGGCACGGTCCTCTCGGGTGATGCTTTTAGTTAGGGTTCTGCTGATACTGTTTTACTGTGCAGCATAAACTCAAACCGATAGAACATCTGAGCAACAAAAGAGCAGACCTGGCTCAGTTCTGTTTACTTCTATCGATCAGTTTATGACGGTGCCTGTGTGTAACCCGCCACTAACTTTTTACCAGTTAACCACAAATTCTATCACCCTAACGAGCAGGTGTTCTGGAGCTTCACAATCAGGGGGTTGAAAGAGCAGAACAGAGGGTTTGTAGTGGCAACTCTTGCGGCTTGTTTCTGTCAGACACCTACGTAGTCACCAGGCCTGCCGCCATGATGGCAGACGATTCATGCGCTCTTCGTTAGGTCGTGTGCGTTCTAATTTTACGTAATGCTGAACCTACACAGATGGCGAGTGTCCATTAAAGTTGTAATTACAGCTAAAAGGTTTCATGCAGTTCAGCAATCAAAGGTTTTGAGTGAGAAGAATGAGTGTGATGCAAAATGTTTGGCCTGCTTACAAGCCTAGGTTCCGTTTTGTAATGGTATTTCTGCTTAAACACTCACTTTGACCTTCATGATGAATCCAGAACAGATTCTGGTTTACGAATCAAACCCCAAAGCAAAGCATGACCAGAATGCATCATTGGGATTAAGTGATGTAATATTGATGTTGTAGTAACTATTATTGAAGAAGGATCTGCTTCCTCATTGGGTCTCTGAATGCCTTGGGACAGCTTTATGACGACTTTTTAAGATATCAGTAATCAACAGTGGTCCTACAGTGAAACTTTAAGGGAAACTGACAGGGATCTCCGAACTAAAGCAGGAGCTTAGTGGAACTTTCTCTTCCCTGTGAGCTGTGCAGTCCTTTAATCCCGCTTGAACCCGTTTGCTCCCTGCGTTGTGAAATCATTTACTGATTTACTTCATAACCTCGGTGTGATTCTCTAATCTGCTGAGTCACGACCAAACTCCATGACATGCAGCTTTTCCGACTTTTGCACGCTCGGCTTTCCTAAATCCCACCACTTATAGGCTCGAGCACGAATCGCTAACACGTGCAGGCCGGTCGTAAACAAGACAGCGAACAAATAACACCCATAAACCCGAAATGATCCTCTTTGCTATTTATTTGGAGAGGTCCGTGCGCTTCTGGATCAAGAGCGCGCGATTCCTAAACGCGAACCTGCACGCTCTAACCCGTCCTTGTTGTGGATCAGTCCTAATCTTTATGTCTTTCATTTCTGTAAATCTTTGATTAAAACACTTGTCACCCTTACCTGAGCTGAAGGGTTGCTGAAAGGCGCATCGGAGCGCGGATTAACTCTGAAGCGCTCACCTGTTGCTGTGCGTTTCGGACCTTCTCTGGGTTCCTCAGGTTCTTCCCCGGAGCTCCGCGGTGTTTCCCCTCCTCCTCTGGTCCTGTAACAGTCCGTGTTTGCGCCCAGGAGCTGCAGGATCTTCTCCAAACTTGTTCTCACGTACCGCCGCGCGTCAGTCTGACCGATGGCAGGTGCGCCGCCGCGCGCTGATGCTGACTGCAGGACGGAGATCTGCTGCGGGTTGCCAGGTCGCTTCCAATAGCCTATTTCCACCCACAATCAATATTCATAGTCACAACCCACCCCAACTCAGACAAACCGGTCCACCGGGACACACACTTTGAGGCGTGCAGCAGTGCTGTACCGATCTGATAAGACAAAACCCAATCTGATAACGCACAACCACATCCGGCAATACAAACGGTCAGGACATTACACAGCTAACTCGGAAATAAACAAACAAACAAACAGAAAAAAAATACAAAACCAAATCTAAAATAGTCTGAAAATTACAAAAGCAGTCAATATAAACTGAATTCTGTAACATAAATCCAGACCTGGTCATTCAAAGAGTTTAAAACTACAAAAATGACCAAACTAACTCGAAAACAAACAAAAAATGGGAAAACAAACCCAAGAACACAAAACCAAGCCTGGAAATAAGAAGCCAGCTCTCAGAATAAGAAGTGAATCCTGTAACGTAGTGCCAGATCCGATAACCCAAATATTAAAACTGCAAAAATGACAAAACTAACTCAAATGTAAAAACAAGCAAACAAATAAGGGAAAAACAATTACAACACAAAACCAAAGCCTGAAAATCAGAAACCAGTTCCCATAATACAAGCTGAATCCTTTAATATTGCCAGGTCTGATCCTCTAAAAATATAAATTCAAATCACACAAAAAATCTAAAACAAAACAAAAAATAGCAAATCCAGCCTGAGTACACAAAGGCACATACAATAATAACATTAATAAGAAAATCCAAATCCAAATAAAATTCTTATAACGTGAACCAAGGTGCAAAATAAACCACTTTTTTTTTTTTTTTACAAATCTGATAACACAAAACTATTATAGGTAGTCCCCGATTTACGATGGGGACACATTCAGGCAAATCCTGAGAAACCCGGGACAAAACCTCAGGCCTGGTGCTTCCAGTTATAGAGGCTCCAGAGCAGCGTATAAATAAATAATCAAAGCAAAAATAAGTAAATGATAACAAAATAAAACAGAAAAGAAATAGTAATCTGAGATGAGAAACAAAACAAAAACCTTTCCAATAAAAACAGCACAGACAACTGGCAAAGTATTACATAATAATAATAAAAGCTCAGTGGCAAAGAGGTCTAATGGGGGATCATTCTACAGTGACTACTACTACTACTAATAATAATAATAATAACATTTAACCAATTATTTGTTCCATCTGTCAAACTAAAAGCTATGTCAGAAATATAAAACGAACTCCACAAACTCAACAAGTGGAAGGTCAAAAAGTCTATAAGAAATATGGCAGTTTAGTTTTTGCTAACCCAATAATGACTGATCACGAATATCAGTAACTTGCCATAAAATTAAACTGTCATGACTTTTTATTAAAATATTATTAACTACATTTACTTAAACCTGTCCATTGTAAGGAATTATTTACACTGGGATTTATTTAAATGATGTATTAACTTACTAAATTTATTCAAAACCCCTGTGGTAATATATAGAAACGCGCCTATTTAAGGGAACGAGCTCAATCTGGCAACCCTGTCTTTCTCCTCCCTTGACATGGAGCAACGCTGTAAGGTCAAAAAAGTTCACTTTGATCCATTTTTACCAATCTTTAATGGACTTTAATTAAACATTGGGCAGTTTTATCACTCTGAAACACCTGATCAGGTGATAATTAATCTGCCATCAAATGCTCAACGTGAATTCTGTCGACCTTTGGGTCACTAAGTCTCCAAATCCACAGATAGAGCCCAACTCCTGCTAACTACATGTAAAATTAGCCAATAGCCAACCTTGTTACGATACATCACATCATGAACGAAGGAGATAAAACTAAATTAATTAAAACTAATATAAATGAGATTTTTTTTTAAATAAAAACCTGGTGCTGGATTCATGAAAGTAAACTTCATTCTTAAGAAAAAAAAGTTACAAAAAATTGCTATTCTCCAAATAACTTCTTAAGAATTATTGTACTGTTTCTTAACTCTTTTCTTAAGAACAGTTCTAAGAACAATTGGTATTCTTGAAGATATTCTGTTCTTAAATATTTTCGTAACCTTACGATAGAATCACACTTGTCTTAGGCTGTAAGAGTTTACAAGGTAAATATCGAAATTTAAAACGTTAAACAGTTTAGTTCTTGGAAATAAGGCGACATACTTTCAGTTCAAAACTTTGAAAGCCACTGGAGGGAGTTTTTGTGTTTCCTCCATTGTATTTTCCATGGAGGATTTTTTTCCATTTGGTTATTTCTTCCACCTTCACCTCTATTTCTATAATTAAGATTTTCTTATGATAATATTTGAAAACTTCTTAAGGTTTTTTTGAGAACTGCACTCTTAAGAAGAACATTCTCATGAAATTCTTAGGGTTCGTCTTCAAAACCTTCACAAGGTTTTTCTAAAGAAAGCTTTCATGAATTTGGACCCTGGCTGCCACGGTAAAAAAGCTACAAGAGGATCTACTGCTGGGGCTGAAATCCCTCCCAATAACCAGAACAACAACAACAACAACAATAATAATAATAATAACAACAGTAACAGCAATAATAATAATAATAATAATAATAATAATAATAAATATTAACAACAACAATAATTAAAAAATACCAACAATAATAATAAACAGTAATAGCAATAATAATAATAATTATTATTATTATTAATAATAATAATAATAATAATAAATAAATAAATAAATAAATAAATAAAACAAACATAAGATTTAAATACTCTACCGGATTATAATGACCATTTAATGGCTGCAGTGCACTCTGTGAAACAGGATGTTTCTGATATTTTATACATAATGTTTTATTTTAAACAATAATATTAATTTAAAAACTATATGAAAACATTTTTAAAGTACTGAACTGTGCAATACAGTCATTCTTATCTATGAACGTAACCTTGTTGTTTTCTGCCTTTCAAGACTGCGATGCTCTTTTCTGTCAGCAGGTGTCACAAGGGTTTGGATGTACTAGTCATTCAGATGTCAATTAGATATAAATAACAGATTTTTATTTCATATTACAATACTTAAGACATTGGAGGTTCAACCCAATGGATGTTGATCGGATGGATGTTAAACAGCTCATACCTGTACATTGTTGCACCAAACCTTTGTTATTATTGCTTATGCTTACTTATTAAATTGGCAATATTTGTATAGTAGACAATAAAACAAAACAAAGGATCAGCCAATTAAGTACGCTCCACCAAATCTTCTAAAAATGGTGCCCAAACATCCGGCCACTTCTGTAGCTACACTGTGTAACACAAAGCCATATTTAGTGCCCTGTAACTCCAGGTAATATGTGATTATAGATGGCACTGCCAATGTGCACTGTTTGTTTAGTCAGCACCTGTAATAGGCTAAAGGTATTTGGTTTGGTTCAGTCCCTGTGTACGTGTGCATGTTTGTATGTCCCTGATACTTCCATAGAGCGTTTACACATTTATATTCAGTTGGTCCCTCTACTTACAACATCTTCCTGTGTGTCTGCCCCAGGACTCGAACTAGCTGGGCCGCTGTGGATGTGGCCTGGCGTGTTAGAATCAAGCCCTTGCCCTGATTAAACCTCATTAGGCTGAAGAGGAGATTCCACAACAAAGGAGACTCCTCGTACTAAAAGCACTTTAAGGCAATAATTACGACGAGCTGTGTAATGTTTTGCTTTTTTTCCGCTTACTTAGCTAATAAGAATTCACTGCCTTCGATTCAAGGCTAAATTTAAAAACAGTATAAACACTGCTAGTTACCGCATGCGAACGTGTGATAAAACAGAGCCCTCCTTACACGTAGTTAAATCAAATGGCTCCATCTACTGGTCAGTTACATTCATGACATCATGTTTTCAGAATCCGGTGGGACTCGCTGCAGAACGCAATTACCTTCTATGCTAACCATACGCTCGAAGACTTGAAAAAAGACTGAAAATACTTCTAACAGGCTTATAATCTGACATCATCTCACGTCTAAAGAGTTTTTAGTCACAGACTATGATTGTGGAAGGACTTTCGATCTTACAAGGCTGAAACTACATTCCTATTGAGACGATCTCAAATATTTTGGAAACACACCTGAAAATAATCAATCAGTCAATAAAAAAATGCACAAAATTAGCTACACAGGCTGTAAAATAAAAAAGTAGCTTCTTAAATACTGTACTGGGATCTTAAGATCAAATGAAAACGCAGCATTTCATTATTCTATATTCAGGTAAGCGCCATTTACCATCCAAGGTCTTAACAATTCTAATAAATGACAATAGGAAATAAAAATCTGTCTTTTAACTAAATGAATGCTGCAGATCCACGAGCAGAGGCGGGAGTTTAAGGGCAGAAGCCCAACCTCCGTGTGTGTGTAAGTAAAAACTTTGTTAGCTCCCTTTTGTTTTAGAGACGGTTGTAACTCGGTTGATGTGTTTAGAGAATTTTTTGTGCAAGTTTCTTGTGTTTGTGTGGATACTTTTGCTCTACTTATTTATATCAAGCTGTAAATGGTGTTTGTAAGTGTACCTGTCCTATTGTCAGTAGTACTGCTTTGTTTGTATATTCTCTCTAACCTATAACTATATAAACTGGTTCACACTCACTTGTTGAGTCTCTGGTTCATCTGGCTGATGATTTGTGTCGTTGCTAATACTGCCTATTAAACAAAAGTATCAGGTCCATCATATCTTCTCTTAAGTGTTACAGCTTTAACCTACACAGGGTCATAACAGTACGTTACTGTATCATCTATCATTATTGTGAATTTCCATCAATTAAAAACACGTTGGCGTTAGGGATGCTGTGTAGATGGTAGCGTTCCACTCATGTTTTCAGCGGAATCTGTGAATCTTTATAGTTATATTACAGCAGCATAAAAAGATTATGTGACTATGGTAATGTCTGATCAACGTCCGTACACTTTGGAGTGCAGTAATTTGCATAGAACTCTGATAAATATACAAAACAGTCAATTGAAACAGCCCAAATCCATTCAGAAATAAATGTAGCACAGCAAAATGAAGTGTTTCCATGATTTGGTCAGATCCCTGTAGGTGTACACTTGTAGGTGTTCTGTAGGCGACTGGGAAAATTTTGCCGGTTGTGGTTGTAAACAAAAGATCAAACTTAATTTTAAAATGAAAAGGATGTGCATTTAGTGGTAAAACCATGACCATCTAAATATGGACCTTGTTCTTTATAGGCCAGTTTAAACCAGGTCACTGTGGTCAGACTGAAAGTCTTCTGAAGAATGAATAAGTGTTTTGTTCTTCTCACAATGACGTTGAGGAGGAACTGGGTGCCCATATTTTTCTTGATGCATGCTCAATGATCCAGGTAAGAAAATCCAAGAAGTTGAATCTGTTCATCTGGACATAGCTTTTGTTGGAGAAACGTTTCGTCACTCATCTAAGTGACTTCTTCAGTCTGTGGGGCACCCCATATTTGTCAATATTACACCTCTGCATTTAGTACAATGTGTGTCACGGGGTGGGCACCTCTGATCAGGCGTGTGCTAATACTGACCAAGACCCTGCGAATTCTAAAGAAGTAAGGAAGGGGAAATCCCCAGATATCCTGGAGGGAAGAACCAGTATAGGAACAGCCAGAACCAACCTAGGTGTATTCACCTTCATAGTCCGTCAAGTTGCAGGGGCTGGGCCAAAAGTAGTTCATGCCTGACCAGGGGTGCCCCCACATGTCTCCCTTTGCCAACATAGCAGCACTGAGACTTCTAAGCCTGATTGAGATTGGAGAATCTAGATATAGGATTTCTAGGTCCTCTCTCATGGTCTCAACAAGCCAAAACCAGACACCCCTAAGGCCCAGCACACTTAAAGTCGAACTTGCGTTAGACTCGCCCCTAAGGTTTCTTCCAGCTGTACATTGCAATCGTCGTTGCCTCTGTCAGTGCTTTTCGTCAAAACAAGCTAGCACACGACAGTCTGAAAGTAAATCAAACGAGGATTTCTGCCTGAACAAGTCTCCACATGTGTGTTGCTCCCAAGTCTTACAAGAACACAAATTTCTTGTCCCATTACGATCAAGGCTCGTCCCATTACAGGAGTACCTGTTTCAAGCTGCAGTACTTATTTAAAAGCTTTTCCTAATCTACACAGCACGCTTTGGCTTCATCCTGAATGTCTGATGATGTCCTAGAGGAAAAATCCTCCTGAGGGCTGAGACTGAGCGCTGAATTCTTCTTCAAAGAGGGAGTCTGGTACAACATCAAAGCGCTCTTCCATTTAACTTGTGCTTCTTTGGTAGACATACAGTGGCATTTTTCTTTTTTTGAGAGCTTGGTTCAGTGGCTGAACACCTCTGCAGTTTGTGTGCTTTCTGCAGAAGGACCTTAAGAACTTCAAAACAGGATGTCAGCTCAGTCACTTAGTGACTTAATGACTAATGATTCAGCGTTAGCGCAGAAAAGTGTTCAAAAGTCTTAGTCTTGAGTACTGGTTCTCCCAAATTTTCTTCCTTATCACATTTAGGGAGTTTTTCCTTGCCACTGTCACCCCAGGCTTGCTCAGTTAGGGCCCTGCCCCCGTTCCAGCGCCACGGTTACGCGTGCAGAGAAACGTATGATCGGGATTCCTGATTTCGTGGGTAGTTCTGTGGCTTTAGCCCCGCCTACTGTTAATGTACACATATGTGCATGTTGTTCAATTTGAAAATGAAAAGACGTAGCGAAATACTGTCACTGTGCTGTTGAGTATCCATTTTGGCATTTTCATTTTCATTTTCATTTCGCGTTTTGATTATAGTCTTGGCAGGTATTGTTCATTTTCCCTTTTAGATATGGCCATGAAATACCCGGCATGGATGATTAAAAAGCAATGAAAAAATAGATGTTTTAAATGTATTTCTTATTTTTGACCGGGTTTTGGTGGAAATTTAAACCGCAAATATTTTACTTTCACTTTAGACTGGATATTTGTGCAGACGTATGGGAAAAGAAGAAAATGAAGATGTTTGCATTTTCGTTTTTATAGTCTGCATTTTCATTTTGACCAGAGCTCTCTCTCAGTCTCCACACAATTTGACCGAACGAACTCACAAAGGACAGTTAACACTCAGTCACACAACCCGAAAATGTGATAGCAGGCAACCCATATGAGGATCTAAATTCTGATTCTGTGCTCACTGGAACGATTTTTATGTGAATTCCCATATGTTTTTGTTTCACTGTGATGCCGCAGGGCTTCCACATGCCAGATTGGTCCAATTAAATTCACATTCCATACCACAGGACAGGAAGCTTATTCCTGAAAATGAGAGTCACTCATTTTCGAGGGAAAAGGGAAAACGTGGGGGATGCATGATCCGACCAGACATTACAGCACACTGAATACTTACTTCCCTTCAAAAATGAAGTCCACTTACATAACGGTGTTGGCAGGTTTCCTGGATGTGTCGTGTTTCAGTGACGCAAGCGTCTTACAGGAAAAACAGGACTTATACGAGCAGAAGCTTGCTTAGCCTTCGGCATGTAGGACCTGCTTCAGCTTACTTGCATATGTTGGCATTTGGAACTGGCCATAAAGCGTATTTTAAATAAATAGGAAAGTCTTCAGGGTCACCAATGCCTTATTCAGCACATCACATACAGTGAGTTCATATATACACTACAAACACAGGCCCACATATCCAGCTTCAAACGCTTCAAAAGGTATATTACATATTATAAACGAAGTCATGAATGCACACAGTCATTTCTGTACATTATATCACCAATAAAACCAGGTTAAACTTTATTAATGGGACTATCGTTTGGCTCCAAACTATAAGCAAAACGACTTTACTTAATATCTGACATGACTTACACCACTTCATAATGAAAGAAAGTCTACCGGGAGAAGAATTTGACTCGTATAATGAGCTCAATTAGCACTGATAAGAATCATCCAGCCAGCCCATAGGAAAAGAAAATCACTGACGAGATCTCTGTAATATCTCAGAAGCTTAATCTAGATGAGTGGTTCCAAAAAGTTTTTCCTTGGAGACCCCCCTAGCCTGCACACACACACACCAAAAGAATGAAGTGATTCGTTGCAAATCTTTATTGACAAGAAATAACATCAATTACAGCTTTTCTCTTTTCTTTTGGCCTTCTTTTACAGCTTTCCCCCCTTTCTCATTTTGGATCCTTTTCTCTTTTCAACGCAGCTAATTATTTAGCTAAAAATCAAACGTAAGCTTGTACATTTTCTAAAGACAATGTACAGTTTTCCAGTGAGTGTGTTATTTTTAATCCTACAATGTTTAACAAGTGCAAATTGTATTTTGACAGACTGAGAGCACCTCGGACCAGACAAAGCCTCGCTCACCCCGTGATGTTTGGCTAATAGTTACGTCTCCTCTTTCTCTGGTTGGTCTCCCAAACAAAAAGACTCAGAGGTCTCTCATTAAATTATGGCAGAGATCTCAGTAAAGTCTTAGTTTGTGCTCGGATCTGCCAATTCCTTACTCAAAGCTTTCCCCAGTTTGGAAACCACTTAATTATTTTATGGGAACGTTTTGAGTAAGGAATTGGGCATGATTTGGCATCCCATCATAGGTGGTTCTGGGAATATTATGTTCTGGGAATCTGACAATTAACATCTGTCAAGGTGAGAAAGCATGTCATCGTCAATTATTTTGTTTAAGTTCCATTTGGTATGTTCTCTTCATGCCCATATGCAAAAAAATGGCAGTTTGTAGCCTATGGGCTGCTCTGAATTACTCCTAGGCGTGAGCAATTTAATATGATGCCCTGTAACGGACCGACCACAGGAATTGTGAAGGCCAGGGTCTGTGGTCAGGGTCATGGGTGGCTCCAAATCCATGAAGCCATAATCCTGGAACTGACGAGTCATGCTCCTCCACATAATGTATGGACTTCGGTTTACAGGAATCATAGTTGAAGGGATTCGAGAGAAAATAACGATGCATGCAGTAAATACGCCTGCATCCCATTTTCCTTTCATCACCCACTGAGCCCAGAGGAGGAGGAGGAGCAGAGCCGAGGGATTTATAAGGGAGGCACTGAGGGCTGCAGACTGAGTCGGTTCCCTGTGTTTCTCTTCATACTTTCTGCATACTTTCTCTCAGAAGCTGATCAGAAGCGATGGGGCGAGGAAAAGTGGAGGCACTCCTGCTGATCGTCTTGGTGTTATGGACAGCAGAGTTGGCGGTTGAGGGGTGTAGCTGTGACATGCCACATTTTCAGACACGTTTTTGTAGCGCCGATGTAGGTAAGTACCACAAACTCACACACATTCTATCGCTGTGGGGACATTCTGACATAATAGTACTGCAGTTAAGTAATGCTACTCCTTATTTACACCTGATCCTTAGCAAATCTGTGGCTTTTTTGGTTTTTCAATAGGAAGTCGCAAACAAAGTGTTTTGCAAACGAAACAAAAAACACTTTCCTTGAGGGGGCCAGATAAATGTTCCTTTAAGGTTCAAATATGTAATCTTTCTATCCTTCTGGGGACATATGGTCCTCACAATGATATATAAACTTGAACCCCCATACGCACATATAGCCTATAGCTTTTGGTAATCAATACTACACCTAATCCTAAGCTTAGTCAAATGATTGAGCAGCTTCTCTTGATACTGTTATGTCTGGACTTTTTTGGCCGTGCATCACCTGTGGCACAGGTAGAGACCCCTCCACAGTTTGAGTGCTCTGTTTGTTATAGTCTTATCTAGATATGTTTTCAATTATTATATATACACTCACTTTACTAGATACACCTCCATGTTTCTACACTCTACACTGTTTCTCGACACACTTTGTTCGTCCCCTTTACTCCGCTCTCTAAAGGTCCGGACCCTCACAGGACCAGGACAGATCAGGTACTCTGTGGGCGGCGGATCATTCTGAGCACTCATCCTCTAATCCTTCATCAGGGCTCACAGGATGCTACGTGGATGCTGGTGGCTGGATATTTTTGGCTGGTGGACTATTTTCACAGAATGATCCACCACCCATAATTGTACCTGATCTGTGCTGGTCCTGCGAGGGTCCTTTAGAGAATAAAGCAAAGGGGACGAACAAAGTGTGTCGAGAAACAGATGGACTACAGTCTGAAATTATAGAACTACAAAGTGCAGTGAGCACAAAAACTAAAAAAAATAAAAAATAAAAAAACGTAAGCAGAATATAAATTGAAAAATATTGAACGCCTAAGGCTTTTGCAGTTTGTACTGTATTATATTTTATCCTACTTTATTTTATATTACCTTATTTTAATTACTTCTTCTTATTAAAACTGATTAACCTATAGTGCTTATTATTTTTCTAATTGAATTCTTTTTATTCCTTGTGCTCGAGGTGATACAAGTATTTTAATTACATCTTATTTTGCTTTATTTTATTGTATTTTTTAATCCTTGTGTTTGATTGCTTAATTTCTAGTTTGGTCGTCTCTTACATATTCTGAGAATAATATGTTATTGATATTTAAAAAAAAAAACTTTCTGTTTCTTTTAGTGATCCATGCAGAGGTCCTGGGAATGAATATCATAGTTCACCCAAGATATCATCAGACTCAGTACAAAATCAAAGTAATCGAGGTGAGCAGTTGTGTTGAACCTGCAGCTCAGTCATTTACATATTTTCCGTACTTATGAGCTCCCTGATCGTTCACAGTGGACCATCCGGGTGGAGGCCAGATTTCAGGGGTGGAAAATGATTTATGATTTTTATTTTTCTCTTTTAAACCTCATAGGTATTTAAGGGCTCGGACAAACTGGCTGATCTTCAGGAAATCTACACACCGACCTTTGATTCTATGTGTGGCGTTACACTAGATGCTAAGAACAAAAAGCAATATTTGCTTTCAGGTACAAGTTGTGATGCACTGTATAATTGTCATTAAAAACTTTAGCTGTGGTTTATTAGCCTAACCTGTGTCGTTGCTGTTTGTTTTTGAACAGGACGTTTACGGATGGAAGGATTCGTTGAGGTTTTGCTGTGCAGCATCACCGTACCTTGGAGCGATCTCTCTTCGTATCAGATAGAAAACCTGAAATACAGATACCAGAATGTCTGCGAATGCACAGTACGTTCTTTTACCTTCTTTCAAGCAGAATATTTAACAGTAAGTACTAAAAGTACTGGTGTGCACCATTTAACGTCCGCATTATGTCCTGTGAAAGAGGACACCGAAATGGACGCGGACTGGTCGTTACCATGGTTACATAGTCTTTTTGTGGTGTCGTAATGCAAATTTAAAGGGTATTTTCCACAAGAAAACTGCGTACAAGCGATACGTAAATGCAGCAGAGATACTGATTACTGCAGAGTCTGATTAAGGAGCGATTGAAGTGACCGAGACTTTTGTTTGACGGAAGCTAAAAATCAGGAGACTCAGCGAATGAATGCGAACCAGTTTATATAGTTATATACAAACCTAGCAGTACTACTTACAAACACCATTTAAGCAGAGGAAAATCATCCAAACAAACATGAGGAACTCACACAAAAAAGTCTTTCTACAATGGAGCATTGTCTCAAAGCAACTTTACAATTTTAGATTGTCTCCTAATATCTATGTCCAGTCCCAAATTGAGCAAGCCTAGGGCGACAGTGACAAGGAAAAACACCCTAAGTGTTATGAGGACGAAACCTTTGAGGACCAAGAATCAAAAAGTAGATGATAAATGTAGACAATAAATGTAAGAATGAAAGGAACGTTAGTTACTTACACACATACACAAATCAGGGTTGCCAGATCCCACAAGAGAAAGAAGCCCAAAAGATGCGAATAGGCTCAAAAAAATCACAAAACAGGTGACCTATTACAACTACTACTAAAAAATTATGATGTATATTTGCCTTTTAACTTTAGACGTTGAACAAAACCAACTTGTAGGAATATTGGATAGAGAGAGACAGGATCAGGGAGCCCAAACAAGCAACTACACTTTAGAACCAAGTCCCAAAAATCTGCATGCCACAGCCACCAATATTTGTAAGCGACTTTAAAGAAAAAGAAGCCCCAAAACAGTTGGAATAAGCAGACCAGTCAGTTGGATAACTTCAGAAAATCAGATTGTGTCAGTAATCCGATCCACAGTAATCCGATCCACATGCACTTGGGTAATCAGAGAATAATAAAGCTCCGGGTTCATACGACTCAGGTAGTAATCGGATTTCTGCTTTGCACCAGCCAATAATCTCATAGACAGATGTGATGGACGGACGGACGGACAGACAGACAGACGGACGGACGTTGACCAGGCGGTTGTTAAATGGCGCTTAAATGAACAAAATGACAAACTACCGGCATCGTAACTAAATCGCGATTGCAGCCAAATCAGAGCTGGGATCTGTGATATTATCTGCACGTCTAATTTGTATTGAAAATTTGTTCCAGATTTCGACCTGTTACAATCCGCCATGTCCTGTTTCTGCAAACATGTGCGACTTGACAGGGATGTATTTTCTGGAATACAAAACTCCCGAGCAAGCATGTATTCGAGAAGACAACGTTTCGTGCAGCTGGTACGTGGGCAAGCCTGTGAAAGAAGGTGGTGTGGAGGAACAACCTGGAGGAGCAAGTCCCACGAACCCGAGTGGCGTAGAGGAGAACGGTGCAGAGGAACGAGGCACGGACAAGGTTGTGATGGAGGATGGCGGCGTGGAAAAGAACACCGTGGAGGAACAAGGTGTGAACAAGGGTGTGGTGGAGGAGAGTGATGTGGAGAAGAACAGTGTGGAGGAACTTATCTTAGAGAGGAAGGGTGTGGTGGAAAGTGGCACGGAAGAACAAGTTGTTATTGTGGAAGAACATGGTGGGAAAATGAGCGCCGTGGACGAACGTGGTGTGGAGAATGGCTTGGAGAAGAGTGGTGTGGAGGAACATGGTTTGGAGGATCCCGGCTTAGAGAAGAATGGCTTGGAGAAAAGTGGTGTGGAGGAACATGGTGTGGAGGATCCCAGCTTAGAGAAGAATGGCTTGGAGAAAAGTGGTGTGGAGGAACATGGTGTGGAGGATCCCGGCTTAGAGAAGAAAGGCTTGGAGAAGAGTGGGTGTGGAGGAACATGGTGTGGAGGATCCCAGCTTAGAGAAGAAAGGCTTGGAGAAGAGTGGGTGTGGAGGAACATGGTGTGGAGGAATCCCAGCTTAGAGAAGAATGTCTTGGAGAAGAGTGGTGTGGAGGAACATGGTGTGGAGGATCCCAGCTTAGAGAAGAAGGCTTGGAGAAGAGTGGTGTGGAGGAACATGGTGTGGAGGATCCCAGCTTAGAGAAGAAAGGCTTGGAGAAAAGTGGTGTGGAGGAACATGGTGTGGAGGATCCCAGCATAGAGAAGAAGAAAGGCTTGGAGAAGAGTGGTGGGAGGAACATGGTTGTTGGAGGATCCCAGGTAGAGAAGAAAGGCTTGGAGAAAAGTGTGGTGTGGAGAAACATGGTGTGGAGGATCCCAGCTTAGAGAAGAAAGGCTGGGAAGAGTGGTGTGGAGGAACATGGTTTGGAGATCCCGGCTTAGAGAAGAAAGGCTTGGAGAAAAGTGGTGTGGAGGAACATGGTGTGGGAGGATCCCAGCTTAGAGAAGAAAGGCCTTGGGAGAAGAGTGGTGTGGAGGAACATGGTGTGGAGGATCCCATAGAGAAGAAAGGGCTTGGAGAAGAGTGGTATGGAGGAACATGGTGTGGAGGATCCCAGCTTAGAGAAGAAAGGCTTGGAGAAGAGTGGTGTGGAGGAACATGGTGCGTAGGAGCATGGCGTCCTCCTAACGCCCCAAAATACATTTTTGCAATCAACCTTAAAAGAGCACGATGGGGATGCTTTTTATATTCCAGTAAAAAGAATCAGTCGTTCATCATGTCATCATCTCATGTGTGAAATCATTCATTTGAACCCATTTAATGATGGTAGTTCAATCTGGTTGGTGAGAAGCATCTCACTGTGATGGGATTTGTTTTAAAACACCACACCTTTTTACACCAAATCTTGTATCGCTCTAGCGACGAGTTGCCAAATAACAAGAGGCTTTACGCGCACACACCTATAATGTATACAAATAACCCGAATAATTCTGAATTTTTTCTTTCATCTTCTCTTATTTCCACTTTGCATTTCTAACTAACGTTGCTTGGTAGTGTTTATATAACATTTTGTAGCGTAACTGTTACCGTTGCATGGCGACAACTCTTTTGTTGTGGACCTACTTTTTGGGTGGAAGGTCTTGCCAGTATTAAAAACTGTATTCAGTGTGACATTCGGGGCTTCTTTGATTGATTTTGTTTCTTTTATTTTGTTGTAAAAACCTTATAAAGCAATAGAACAATAACATCACGGCTGCGATGATCAATGGCACTCGCCTCGACCAGTTTATTGGTGGTAACGCACTCCCTCTCGTGTTCTGTTGCTTAAAAAATATATATCTTATATACAACACAATCGAACCTCTGAAATTCTAACTTAACTGGTTCCAGAAGGCCGTTTGAACTCTGAAACAGATTTGTTTGAAATAGGAATCGTATTTAATTCGGTAATAAGTCAAGTCAAGTCAAGTCAGATTTTTTTATATAGCGCTTTTTACAATGGAGCATTGTCTCAAAGCAACTTTACAGGTTTAGATTATCTCCTAATAACTACGTCCAATCTCAAATTGAGCAAGCCTAGGGCGACAGTGGCAAGGAAAAACTCCCCAGTTCTAGGAAGAAACCTTGGGAGGACCAAGACTCAAAAAGGGACCCAACCTCCTTGGGCGGCGTAGATGATAAATCTAAGAGCGAACTAAAGTCATGGAGTCAAAGTTTGAATAGAATGTGAAGTATGCACATCGACATTAAGTGGCCGGGGTATGATGATAAATCTAAGAGCGAAAACTAAAGTCATGGAGTCATGGTCGAATAAAATGTGAATTATGCACAGTGGAGCTCCATCAGATGTACATCATGTGTGGGGCCGGAACTGCCGGAACACAGCTCGGGAGAGAAAACAGAAATGTAATTAGTTATTGATTAAGAGCACAGTGTTTATTAACAATCACTGATGCCATGTCAATCACTGATGCCAAGTGTAGCATGAGACCCCGGCAGCATTAGCTATAGCAGCATAGCTAGAAAGCTAGAAAGAGGAGAACTGGTAGGAAACACAGCCAAGAGGGATCACATGAGACATTGGCAACCCCACGAGCGGCAGAAGACAGCAACCCAACACTCTTTGACTATGAACCCCCAGCTCTGCCCTTATTCTAAGGCGAGGATGCATGAGTCAAGATCACGAGGACCGAAGCCTAGTTCAGCCAGACCGCCCACTCGACACTCCCGGCTAGCGGACAAGGCAGGCAGGCCAGACATGACTCCAGACTCCGGCCCCAGCAACCCAAACCATGCAACCTGGTCTAAATCTAGTCAAAAGCCTGCGTTCCCGACCCCCAAATGATTGTTTTTATGCCTATATTCAGATGTCATTAATGAGTAAAAGCATGAATTAAGCAAAGGAATGTAACACAATAATAATAATAATCAATAAATACATGAAATAAGTGAAATATAAAGCCCCTGAGACTGAGGGAGTGTTTAAAATCACACCCATAGACTGATATAATATACACATACAAAATATAATAATAAAATATTAATATACATAATATACCTATGATCGCACCCTAGTTCTTCGTGCCATACCAATATAATGGTGCATTATATCCGCCGACCGGACTGGATTAAGTGCATCGTCTTTGGAAGATCGCACCATTGAGTGTTTTATTTAACACTAGGTGCCTAATTCAGATTTTTTGTTTGAATTTTTGGGCCAAAAAAAATTGTCTGAAAAAAAAAAAAATTGTCTGAATTGTTCGAGTGTTCCACTGTCATATATTACATTAGCATATATTACATCACCTATTCGATTCCTGACCCGGACTCGGCCTGTGTGGCATTTGCATGTTCTCCTTGTGTCTAAGTGGGTTCTTTCGGGTACTCCGGTTTCCTCCCACATTCCAGAGACGTGCATTAGGTCAAGTGGTCTCTCTAAAGCTTGCCAAACCTTTCAGGGTCCAAATGTAGAAAAAATATGGGGTCCAAATATAATAACCATCCTCCCTAATAAACGTTATACCTAATTAAAGCCATTAAAACTGATTTTTATTATAGTACCTAACAATAGATGAGTCTTAAGCACTTTATTTAGCAGATATGACACTTCCCTTTGAGGATTTTAAGCCTGCCTGAAACCTCCGTTCGCTTTCTATGTCTTGTTTCTCGGTAACATTAAAACGGGCTACTATAACGAACGTGACTATCATTTTTAATGAGGGGAGGCATTTTAGCGTAAGAGCGACACCCAGTGTTCATCCAAATGTTTTATTACATTCCTTATCCGCAAGACAAATGTAATTTTACATCTAAATAAAGCATTGCCTGCAAGCTGCGTATGTTTAGGGTTTGTTCTAGGGTGGATTTGTTGGCGATGATGGATAATGTACAGATATAAAGTGTATTGTATGGATGGAGTTTGTACTCGTTATGGAAAATACATATTTTCATAATCTTCTAAGTCTGGTGTCATTTCTGTTGTCCCCTAAAAAGTATATATATCCTGTACATATACACCAAACATTGTTCCTCATATGAATGTCCTAACCCTTTCTCAGCAAAACACCGCCGAGAGCATCACACTCCCTCCTCTTGATTGTCTTCTTCCTTTAGGGCATCCTGGTACGTCCAGGGGTACACCCCAGGACCTTGGAGCAATGACCCTGAACATCATTTTTCAATAGATATTCCACAGGATTAAAGCAATCTAGTTGGATTAAGCTTGAAAAATTGTTTTTTGAAAACGGAACCCTGCAGATTTTGATCTGGATTTCGTGATCCAAATGATTCTTTATCCAGGATTAAAGAGTCTAAACCTGAAGCAGAAATCCAGGATACCTTTAAAACCATATTACAGGATGATTTTTATTGAGAGGTGGATTAAAGCTGGATTGATAAAGTGCTGAAGACACACCTTGTACAAAAATGACCCCAAAATAAGCACGTTCTGAAAAACATACTTCTAAAACCACAATTTAATCTTATAGTGTAAAAAATGGTGTTTTAAGCTTAGTCTTCAAGCCAAGTGTTAATCTGTTCCAGACCCCCAGAAATTCCCCCTGTATGAGGCATTATCAGCATTAATGGAGCTGTATTGTACAGGGGCTCCTGATGTTCAACAAATCCATCATACGTTAAATATATCATGAACTGATGAGTTTAATAGAGTCTGTACTGTATCACAGAGGAGCCGATTAACCTGGAGTTACCCAAAATCATTAATGCAAAGCTTATTTTATAATAAAGTGTTGAAAAATGTCGTGTTGTTTAGTGAGTAATGGATCGAAAGTGAAAAGTCAAAGCAAAACACTTACTCTATTGGCGAACTCCGGGCGCTAGCGTAGCTGTGTAACCTTTTTAGGATCCATGGAGACTTATTTGCACTAAGAATACAGTACTGTAGATGTAAATCTAAAGATAAACACGATATTGTTTGTAAGGTGTTTTGTTTGTACAGTTTCATCCTCGTATCGGACGCACAATAATGGAGCGCTAAAGTTAGTGGAATGAAGTGCCACATATTTATTGGGACCTGTACAGAAAAAACAACAGTCACTTGGTCATGCAAAGCCGTAATACTGTGACCAAAAGGAAACACGACGTGAACACGCTACATGACACCAGAACTAAATGAACCTCCTGAGATGCTGGACATACAGTACGATACGATATGCAAGGATACTACGCGGTACCCGTGACTCATTTAACGTGGTGATACGTGAGGAACCCAAAGCCACACCGAAAAAACACCAGGCATTCCACTGAAACGTCACTACTGCATTAAAATCGGACCCGTCCAAGCACTGCATACTGTCGGAAACTTGGATCGGAAAGTGCTCATATAAAGGTCCCGTCGAGGTATCGTCGAACTAATATCCTGCGTTACGACGGATCGACTATATATACACACTGCGCGGAGGGGGGCGAGACGAGGGGGAAACTACTCACAGATATTTTGTCTTTGGGCAACTGAAACACACTTCCACAATAAGGCTACAACACCGAGGGTTAAGGAGAACAGACAAACGTTAGTATTCTTCAGGCTCGTCGCTCTCCATCGGCTCAGACATCGATTTAGTCACGACCATGCATTGGAACATGAACGACCTCCCTCTGTTACGCCTCAGTCCAGCTTAAATCTTACAGAGCAGCTCACCGGGACAATCACTGTACATCACGCGTCACTCGCTGATCGACGTTCGGACATTTAGAGCGGAGTTGGGAGGAGGGTACAATGTATAACAGCTACACGACTTAACCTCAGACCGGGTACATATTTATTGTCAATCAAGTCCATGGCCGATGAACTCAACCACAAACTGGTCACTAGTCGGAGAACAGGCTGGCGAAGGACTTCCTCAGGTTCCGGATGGTCTCCGCTTTGGCTTCGTCCTCGTTGCTGGAGCGGAAAGTCTCGCCGAAAGCATTGAAGGCGTTGGTCAGGGACTGGGATTTACTAGAAAAGAGCCAGAAAATTCAGACATCTGAGAAAATCTGTGCACACATGATAGTGTTACGTTCACATTACAAATCTGATTTTTCGCCATAATTTGACACAGATTGGATTTTTTCAGCATGATTTTCAGACATGCAAATCTGATCTTCTCAAATCTGACCTGAGCCACTTCGTATGTGGTCCTAGATCCGATACATTGACCTTTCTGACTCATAACATTCACATTAAGAGCTTCAGCTAATTTAGAATCACTAATCAAGTAATGGCAATTATAACGGGATCCTAGACTTTCGTTACAACATCAGGATCTCACGCTGATTTTCTTCTGTCGGTAGAATACTGTGTCTTAGTAACAGCCTGCCTTATAAAAATTCTGTTCTTCAGTGCTGGAAAAGAAAGACCTTACTTTAAGAAAGGATGCGAGGACTTTTGTTGACCTGCAGGCTGTTCCTCGACAGCGGAAGGTGCAGTTGCAGGGGGCGCTGCTTCAGATGGGGCCGCGCTCTGAACCGGAACCTCAGCTTGGACTTGCTCTTTAGGCACAGGTTTGGTCTGGATTTGGGGTTTGGTAGGAGACTGGGATTTAACCGGAGCTTTCGGCGAGGACTGGGCCTGCAACGGAGCTGAATCAGTCTGGATTTGGCCCTGATCTGCTGATTCAGTCTGGGCTTTCCCCTGGACCTTGGCTGCAGGCGGGGTCTGGGGCTTGGGCTGGAGCTGAGGCTTGGAGTTTCTCCGCACCGGAGGCACAGGTTTTGGAGGCAGTGGTTTCGGAGGCTGAGGTTTCGGGGGCAGCTCCGTCGGTTTTCCAGGTGCTGGAGCAGGGGCAGCTTGACTGTGGGCTTTGGGCTGTTGGGTCGTAGGTGCAGGAGCTGCAGAAGGAGCTGACCTCGGCCCAAGATCTGGAGCAGGAGCTCCGGAGGCTGATTCAGATGGAGGCTCTTGACTCTTAGGTTTGGGCTCTTGCGGTTTTGCCGGAGCCCCTAGGAGTCGAGAAAAGAGAAGGATTAGCGTAAGAGGACTTTATTGTTGCAAAGTTTAATGATGCATAGATGTCTGTTTGTATGAAAATACGTAGTGATTGGTTCTAAAGTTAAGCTTTTGTTTTCCCTTTCCCCTTTCTGATAAGGGCAGAAAATCAGATTTTATCAGTGATCCGATCAAACGAGTTTACATGCGCTAACGGGAAACCTCAGGCAATGATCATACTTATTAATCTCACAGAAGTATGTGATGCAACCTTCAAACTTTATTTTGTTATTTTTATTAATAGCATTTGATTCAAATTCTTCCTTTCATTGAGGAAATACTGCATTTCAGAGTCTCTCTGAAAATGTTTGGTAGCCATTTCACAGGTTCTGCATTTAATTCCACTTTGCTTCTACTTTTTAAAAAGAGATTTCAGGTTTGTTATCCACACATTTGCTGGAGTTGCTCTGCTCCTACAGTGACTTCATTACAGTCAGCAATGTAAATCACCTTGGGGAGGAACGCGGTGAGAAGGAGGCTTGCTGTGCTCGGTAACTCCTTCCTTTAAGGCAGGGCCCTGTGAAGAAAAACACACCGTACTCAAAATTTATCCTGCTGGTTATGTTGTTATACAAATCTGACAGCAGGTGGCACTGTGGAGTACAGAATACTGCACAAAATCAACAATACTATCACTGTTGCAATTCGTAGTTAATTTAATAAGTTATGTATAAGAGTAAAACAGTCCATTATATACATTATATATATATATATTAGTCTAATATACAGTATAATTATGTACAGTATCATTCTGAGAATTTAAAAGCTAATCTGGAAAGGGTTTCTTACTTGTTTTGTAAACCTAACAACGCTTGCAATTTTATTGGACTAAAATGCTGCCCAGACTTTGCATAACACTCATAAACTGCATAAACGTTTTTTACACAGCACCCACAGTTTTATAGTTTCATTATCCACCACCCAGACACAGGGGGCACCTTCCCAACACACCCCTGTCTTTGCCCGGACTATTTCCAGGTTCTTAGGAGAAGGAGATTTGTTGTCACAGCGCCCACTACACATTTGCAGTGGTGTCGTGACCGAGAAACATGGACTGGAACCGTAATTTTTAGAAACAAGTCCAGGTTCTGTTTGGGATCCGATGACGGTCAGGTTCGAGTATGGAGGTCTCGTGGTGAGCATCCAACTGCTGGTGTGATGATCTGCGGAGCCATCACATATGACACTTGGTCATCTCTAGTAATGATACGAGGGACACTAACAACTCAGCGACACATGTTCCCTCTCATATCCTTGCTTCCAACTGGTATTTTTCAGCAGGATAATGCTCACCCACACACAGCCAGGGTTTCCCAGGAAAGTCTCCGCTAGATTGCAATTGCCTCCATGCCTAACCGTATCTCATCTTGTATCCAGGCTAGAGGCGGCCTAACAGGGTAACTAGAGCCTCCTTTGTACTCCAATTGTACAGTTTTCCCCAATAAACTTGTCCTTTCTCTCTAATATTGTAATCTCTTACATATATCATCATTACATACATACACAAAGTTACAGTCCAGTTATTATTTTTGTCAGTGAGTGTATCTGAATGCCAGCTCTGAATGTAATATGCTACCTGTGGCTGTTGGGCCATAGCTGGAGGCCTCTGTTGAGTCCGAACCGGTGCCCGAGTCAGTGCTTGGTTCATTTTGGCCAGAACAGCATCCGCTATGAGCTGCCTGTCTTCTGCCTGGTGCTCCCCAATCAGAGGCATAGAGGAGCCCACCACCTAAAAAACAAAGCACAGGCAACGACCTTTATGGTATGCATGCTGTAGTCAACGTCAATCTCTAAAACCCTCCTCACTGGCATCAAAGTCTATATTTGAAGTAAAAAATAAAGTGAGATTTATTTCTGTAGCGCTTTTTAGATGCGCTATCAATAGATGCATCGTCTCTAAACCGCTTTAAAAATTAAATATCTTCTAATATCTAAATCCAATCCTAAATTGAGCAAACCTAAGGCGACAGTGGCAAGGAAAAACTCCCTAAGCGTTATTAGGAAGAAACCTTAAGAGGACCAAGACTCAAAAAGGGACCAAACCTCCTTAGATATTATGTGTAAGAATTACTCGAGAAGCTAAATAAATATTATCAGAGATAACATATTTAAAAAAGTATAATAATTAAAATAAAAAATAGTAATATGTAGACTAATAAATTAGAGATAATGTAATATTATGAAAAGTATAATAAATTAGAGAATATAAAACTATACTGTATAAGAAAATAGTGACAATACAGTGTATAACAATTAAGTTATCTAATTAATAAGTTTATAGTAATAGTCTAAATAAACAGAATTTAAATAAAATAGAATGATACGTAAACTAATAAATTAGAGATAATGTAATATTATGAAAAGTATAATAAATGAGAGAATATAAAACTATTGACAATAGTGTAATTCAAAAAAATATTGAGTAAAATAACATAAAAATAAACAGAAATTTAAATAAACAGAAGCTAAATAAATTATAAACAGAGAGAACCTATTTAAAAATATAATTATTAACATAAAATATAATAATGCGTGCTAATATTTTAGAGAAATATTTTATAGTTTTATTTAAAAACATACATAACGTACATAATATACACAAAAATAATTATTCATAATTATAGAAGAATGTATTTTAATGCACATTTATCATTTGCATAGCAGGCCTTGGCAACATGACAATGAGCCTGAAACAGCGTTATTAACAATCCCCTGATTATCTTAACTTCAGGTGTTATTCTATCATTTTGGAAGATGCACAGATTGAGAAATCTCCCCTTGACTCACATAAATAAGGATTAAATCATTCATAAGACTCGACCTTGTTCTTATCGCCTATCCTAACGTCATGAATTGATCCTGCATAAATTCAGAAATAAGCGTGACTGAGAGCTTTTCAAAACTCTCAATGGTTTCAGGTTCAAAGCAGGACACCGATCCCACTCTGAGTCACATTGTTACAGAGGGTTACATAAGCGTGATCAACAACATCAGGCTTCCTTTGAGCTTCAGCAGCTTTGACAGCTGGAATGTCCCCATTTCCTCAAATCACAAAGCCTGCAGCGCTCTAATTAGGCTCGTTCTGGGTCAAGGCTTGTTAAAATCAGGAAAATCTACCAATATGGATCAGCAGGAGAAAAACTGCTGCTTTAAAGGTGGGTATTAGAGCTAGGAGCTACCGGAATACTACTAAACATCAAAAATGCAAAGGGTACGTACTTAAATGTAAGCATTTTAATCATGTTAAAAGTCATAAGATCTCAGACTTCGATTGTACCTCGTAAGATTGCACCAGTCATAATCTGCTCTGCATAAGAGCATCTGTTAAATGCTGAGACTGTGACATCATGCCCAAACCGCCGCTGCCCGTTACCTCAGTGATGTAGTCTTTTCCATCCTTTCCATGTATGGCTTTTACGGCACAAATATCCAGGCCTCCAAAAATATCTGAACAGATGTCAACCCACAGCTTGTACCTGCAGAAAAACAAGCATGTATTAGAGATGAACGAATAAGGAATTACAGTACTGCTTTCATATACAAATCAGAAGTAATCACATTTTTTTTCTTATGAATTAAAGGAAGTGATCATATAAACATCTTGAAGAGAGAAGAGACCTGGGACCGAACTCACGAAAGCTTTCTTAGGGAAAAACCTGCAAAGGTTCTCAAGGCAAACACTAAGAGGTTCATAAGAATGTTCATAAATGCAACTCTTGAAAAAAATGTAAGATGTTCTCAAATATTATCTTAAGAAAATCTTAATTATTTTCTTAAAGTTATCTTAATTCCTCATTGTTTTTTTGTGTAGGCATTTGCATTTGTGTAGCATTTTACAGCTTATAATGTACATAATTCATTTAATCTGCTCGGAGGAAAAACATCAAACCAAAACTATTTAGAAATTGAGGTGATGGTGGAAGACGGCGTAACTTTTTTTATTCAGTGGTTAATTATAAGGTCATTGTTGTTTATTTTATATTAATCTCACATCACTGATTGGTGGACTGATATGAGTCTTCATTTCTAGCTCTAAATCCAAAGCAATCAGTACCTTATGACCAAGTTCCTTTCTTAAAGTAAATCCCGAGCACTTACTTGTCCGTCATGGCTACTTGCTCCAGCATGGCAGATCCGGTGTTTGACTTCCAGTTCCCAGAAATAGAAGTTCTCCTATAAAAAAACAAGGATTCTTAAGTGTCCACAAATGCAGACTTTTGCTAGACATTTATTCACAGAAGTGATTTGGGATTGGACGTAGTTATTAGGAGATAATCTAAACTTGTAAAGTTGCTTTGAGACAATGCTCCATTGTAAAAAGCGCTATATAAATAAATTTGACTTGACTTGACTTGACCTTTACCGAGGGCACTGAGCCGACCCCGTACCCGTGCTTTGAGACAATGCTCCTTTGTAAAAAGCGCTATAGAAATAACTTTGACTTATTGATAAATAATACAATAAGCAAATGTGCACTTACATATAAGCTTTGTAGTCG
The DNA here is from genome assembly GCA_025084515.1 of Ancistrus triradiatus. Taxonomy (NCBI): domain Eukaryota; kingdom Metazoa; phylum Chordata; class Actinopteri; order Siluriformes; family Loricariidae; genus Ancistrus; species Ancistrus triradiatus. The sequence goes on along the minus strand of JAJAGP010000060.1, from coordinate 437,774 downwards.
TTCCCTATCTTCTGGACCCTGATGTCGTACTTGGCGTCGACGAAAGGTTCTGTAGTCGAGTAGGTCTGGGTGATGGCAACCACACTAGCAATGTCTTGGAAATCGCTGTGATTGTCTACTTTGACCTGTCACAGCGCATAAAACCTGACGTTGGTCACTTTATGATGTTTTCATTTCAATAACAGATGTTCAAATGTATCTGTATGGCTTTTTTACAAACTAATCTGAAATGAAGAACACAGCGCCCCCTATCTTGTCACTATTTGACACTGACATCCAGCCTCTGGTACCATTCCACATTTATTTGTAAAAGAAGGAAATTCTGTTCATTCTGTTTCTGATACGCTAGCACTTAAGGCTTAAAAGCTTCCACATGAGCGCTTGCCTTACCTTGCCCATTCCGGAGTGGGCATGTCCTATCTTCACCACCACAGGGAATGTTGGCATGGAGATCTGAAACACATGCAGAAAGTCCTCTCGAGTCTGTGTCACACTTTCACTCCACCAGTTCACAATCGTATTGTTCAATAAATCATATTAGAAGACGTCAAGCTTAATAACCACCATGTACAAATTTTTGGTTGCCTTTACTGATAATCCACAAGTGTGGCTTAAGTAGATCAATTTTAAATTTCTTCCCTGCAAACACTGTGAATGTTTTTGTCTTTTACAAACTGAACACGGGGTGCTCTAAAATCTCAGTGTACTTTTCTGCATCAATGCTGCACCACAGAAGTGGAAATGACCTTTACCAAGGGTCCTGACCCGACCCATACCATGACAGAGCCTGGCTTTTGGACTTGTTCCTCATAACAGTCTGGATTATCGTCTTTGGTCCAAAAAATATCTGTTATACTGGTGGGTCTGAGCTCAATCCCCGTTCCCACTGTGTGATTGTCCATCCCAGATGCCTCCGAGCCCAGAGAAGCCAACGCCGCTTCTGGACATGGTTATAACATAAGGCTTCTTTTTAGCACAGTAACGTTATAATTGGTATCTGTGAATATAACTCTGTACTGTAGAGCTTGATAAAGGTTTGATAACGGAATCCCTTGTCCATGTGGTTCTATCAGCTATTGATGAATGACGGTTCTTGTTGCAGTGCCGTCTGAGGGAGCGAAGATCACCCCTCTTCAGTTTAGGCTTCAGTTAGAAATTCCTCCAGATTCCTTGCATCATTTAATGATATTACACACTGTAGAGGGAGACACATGGAAATCCCTTCCAGTCTTTCTTTGAGGAACATTGTTTTTAAACACATTTGTTGATAAACTGGAGATCCTCTGCTCATCTTTACTCCTCAAAGACTCAGCCTTTCATGGATGCTGCTTTTGTACCAAATCTTGATGATAATCTCCTGGTTGAAATCACATCATTCAGTTTTTTACCTCATTACTAGCTACAAATTGCCCATTACTAGCTCTGTAGCACCATAGCAGCACTAAGACACAATTTCTGTGAATAAGGATCAAAACAGACTCATGCAGAGTCTTGAAAAAGCAGGTAAATGAGTGGAAATGATTTGGTATGTAACATTTCCTTTGTCCTTTTTTTGAACCTTTACAATCCAGGCAGTGCTCTGTAGGAGGGGCAGGAACAGGGCTACATAAGAGAGAGAGAGAAAGGCAGTGTGGGATAAAGAAAGTGCGTCGTCTGAGGCGATGGGTTCGGTAAAAGCGATGCTGCTCTTTGTCCTGGTGTTGTGGATTTCGGAGCCCTCGGCTGAAGGATGTAGCTGTAGTGCTGTACACTTACAGGAGCTGTTCTGCCACTCGGATGTAGGTACGTACAGCAAAAATGTGCCATAATATTAATGCTTTATTTGTGATTCGTCATTCATCACTCCATTAGTTATCTGAATCCTAAATCGTGTCTGGATTTTTCCATGTAGTGAGGTTCACAGAAAACAAAGTGCGCCATCATAAGCATGCAATGGAAAGGGACACCAGCCCATCACAGGGCTGATAAAGGTCGCTGTAGCACTAGGGGAGGGCGACCATCATCCCCTCCCTCAGACACGTCCTGTTGTATGGGCATGCGAGGTTCACCTGGCTTGGCTATTCAAAATAATTCATGAAATCTCAAGAGTGGTTTATAACGGTTAAATAGAGCTACTTATAACCCTATAAGATGATTTAATAGTCTATTATATAACAACATGAGAAGGATGTTCATTCATAATGAGGTGTAAACAGAAGTATTAATGACTTTTTTGTGTCTTTGACACAAACCTGTGTTTAATCTGTCTCTGGGTACCATTTTCGAGTAAAACCAGTTATAAGGAAATAAAAAGCTTGAGGCTCCTTTTAAAGCAAGTTCAGACCTGTTGATAAAGAATGACAAACATCCTGGCCTGAAGCTGTCGGTACTTTCACTGCTTCCAAAACTGAAACAACAACAATAACAAACCCCAGGGCAGATTCACTGTAACAGAACATCGCTCTTAGGTTCAGATTTACACCGAGAGGCTCCGATTTCAATTTGGAATGACAGATTCAACCTTTATTAGCTGGATCAATAAAGAAAAAAACTGCTGCTGATTTGATTATATTCTGAAATCAAATCAGCAATGACTGGTTTATTATATTACATAATAATAATTAACAGAATTATATTAAGTGTGGTGCCAGTTAATGCTGTGTTTCACTGCTTTTATACAGATGATAACTGGAGTGTTTTGTACAGCTGTTTATATGATAATAATAATAAAAATAACTACAACAACAACATAGAGACAAAACTTTGTGGACACCCCTTCTAATGACTAAGCTGTAACACATTCATAATATGAAGTGTATATGGTGTACATAATATGGTGTACTGTGTACACAGTATATACGCATTTTCTCTGGAGCCCCGAACCAGGCTGTGGACTGGCTACTCTGGCTTTGGCTGCTTGTATGTTTGTGTTTTAGTGGTTTTACACGACGTCCTAAGCATTAAACTCTCCGTGTATTTTTTCACCAGTAATCCGAGTAAAAGTCGTTGGAGAGAAGATTGTAACTACAAGCTCCGGACCGTACAGCGAGGAGATGATTGAGTACAAAGTCAAGCTTATCAAGGTGAGCAAAACCAAGCATAAACGATGAAATGTGTTCGTTCATGGCTGCATTCTTCTTTGCAATTCTCTAAATGAAAGTGAGGATCGTCTTTGGAAACTCAAAGGTTCAAATACAAAGGAGGACTTGAGTCATGAAGCAAAACTTTACTTGTCAGTTTTCTTTTTCCAGTGTTCATTCTTTTTCAGTTTTGGCAGGAACTGATGTAGCTCTAACATACAGTATCGGCCACACCTCTACAAAGACACGGCAATGAATTAAGTCATTGAGTGTGCTTACATGCGCTTAATAATGCGATCATAGTCGGATTTCTGCAGTTATCTGATTATTCAAGATGGTCAGGTAAACCGCATCTAGAAATCAGATTAAGAAAGCCGATAAAGAGAGTTGAATTTACCCCAGTAATCAGATTACTCATAGCATAAAAATCAGTGTTTCCCTTTCCCCACGGTTGCCAGGTCCGCGTATTCTAAAGACTTAGCTTTATTTGGCTTCTTTTTCCATTGACTTTGGTGTTTTTTCTCACTGAATCTGGCAACCCTGGAAAAACGTCCCATGGAATTAAAGGCAGCGAAACGGCTACCGAACACTTTGTGGAGACTCTGACACACAGTATATACTCGAGAAAATGAATTATTTGATTATATAATATTAAAGTTTGAAGTTTATGTCACATATGTCTGCGAGATTACTGGCTTTGTTGCAAAGTAGAAATCTGATTATTACTGATTCAGAGTCAGGAAAACCGGAGTTTTAACATGATGCGATCACTCAAGTGCATGTAAAGGCGTTGATTAGATTACTAACAAAATCTGATTTTCTGCAGTTAAGTTAAAGAGCTGTTTTTTGTCTCTTTTTGTTTACATCCTGAAGATGTTCAAAGGCTTTGATAAGGTGGACTCTATAAAGTACGTCTACACCGAAGTCGATGATGCAATGTGTGGGGTGAAGCTGGATCCCAGAAACAAACAGTATTTGCTTTCAGGTAACATTGTTTAACTCTTTTTTTAAAAAAGATCAGGTGTACTATAATTCATGCTGTACACATTAAACGTCAACATCATCTATTATGACAGTATACAACAACAAATATCGGGAATTGTCAGAAGATTATGAACATGTTCATCTGCTCTCAACGTCTTATGTCTTTAACGCATTTTAAACATTTTCAACATGCTGACACATTCAATGAGACTTTTTGTCTTTTCGTCTTGTTTTCTATTTTGTTACAGGGAGAATGCAGTACGAAGGAAAACTTGAAGTTCGACTCTGTGGCATCGCCGAGCCGTGGGATAATCTGATGTTGGCTCAGAAGAAGAACCTCTACAAATACCCTAAAGGATGTGAATGCACAGTACGTTCTGGATTTTACCCTCAGGAATGACAAAGTACTTCGGTCTGTCTTTGTGCTGCATTTTTCATTCTAACCTTGTCTTTTCGTGCTTCCAGGTCTCCACCTGTTACGAGCGCCACTGCTACCCCACCTCCACAAACGAGTGCGTTTGGTTGCCGTTCAGCAGCGGCCAACCCAGGCAGGGCGTGTGCATGAAACGTGCTAACGGATCGTGCGGTTGGGTCACGGACAAGTCCGACATGTCTACGCTGCGTAAAGCGAGAAAGCGAGGTGTGGATAAGACGTCGGGTCTCGGACAGGTCTGAGAGCGCCGTGCTGTGGGAGGGGAGGAGTGCATTGTGTACACTGCATCGGGGCTCATTCTCATACACTCAGATGGTCGGGTCAGAATTTGGCGTAAGCAACATGATCCATCCTGCCTTGTATCAGCGGCTCAGGCTGCTGCTGGTCTAACGGTGTTACATTTTCTCGGCACAATTTGGGTCCCTTAATACCAGCTGAGCATCGTCCTTACTGAGATGAATGAAAGCACACGTGCACGTCGATAAAGATTTATCGCTTCATGATTTCCGTACGCTTTATATATCCTTATCATACTGTACGCTCATTATTTCTTGTAATGCTCAATTCGCAATGATCACAGCAACACTTTTAATAAAAAGAGGTTTTTATCTTACCATGTCCTTGTGGTTGGGGTAGAAGGTCTGCTCAATCAGAGGGAACTTCTCAGGTCCCAGCTTCTTATAGGTGCTGATCAGCTGAGCAAACTGTGGGAGTAAAAATATTCAGTATTTCATCAAAAAGTATTGCAGATATTAAGATCTTAAACTGTAGCCAAATCTCAAGATTTATGTAGCTCTGGTAGTGAAGTCCATAGAAACAGCCCATGGATTTAGTCAGGTAGCAGTTAAAGGGGTGATCACCACCAAATACACTTAGCTTAGAGATTTATCCCAGAATTACTGTCACAAGCTGTACAACTCCAAATCAGAGAAAGTTGGGACGGTATGGAAAATGTTAATTAACAAAATGCAGTGTTTCTTACATTTCCTTTGACTTTTATTTCATGAGATATTTCTTTTTTTTTGTCAACTTCATTTTATTTGTTAATAAACATCCATTTGTGCATTTCAAGTCTGCAACATATTCCATTCAAGATGGGGGAATTTAGGGCTAATAATGAGGTTAAAAATGTGGTCAAAAGAATTGGGACACAAACCCACATGTGACCATAAGTATTGGGACACAAACCCACATGTGGCCAAAAGCATTGGGACACAAACCCACATGTGGCCAAAAGTATTGGGACACAAACCCACATGTGGCAAAATAATTGGGACACAAGTACATGTGGCCAAAAGTATTGGGACACAAACCCACATGTGGCAAAATAATTGGGACACAAACACTTGTGGCCAAAAGTATTAGGACACAAACCCACATTTACATTTACAGCATTTAGTAGACACCCTTATCCAGAGCAACTTACAATTGATTCAGTCTTACAATCTAAGCGATTGTGGGTGAAGGGCCTTGCTCAAGGACCCAAAAGTGGCAGATTGGCAGAGGTGGGATTTGAACCCTGGACCTTCTGGTCTATACTCCAGTACCTTTCCCGCCAGGCTACCACAGTCCCACCACATGTGGCCAAAAGAATTGGGACACAAACCCACATGTGGTCAAAATAATTGGGACACAAACACACATGGCAAAAGTATTGGGACACAAACACGTGGCCAAATTTACCAGGACACAAAACTATGTGGCCAAAAGTATTGGGCCACAAATACAAAAATTTGGTACAAAAGCAGTAACCACGAAAGGCTGAGTCTTTGAAGGGCATAGACAGGCAGAAGATCTCCAGTTTATTGGGAGCCTCTCTCATTTATCCGAATATTGGCTGCTGGGAAATCACATATGCTAAACTTACCGGCTCCAGGAAAACCTCAAAATGTAACTAAAGTGCTCTGCCTCACCCGAGACTCCCAAATGTGTGTAAAAACTGGCAAAATGTTAAATATAATATAACATAAGTATAGTATTTTACATAAATGCTATTTGTTTTCTATACTTTTTTGCCCTACAGACAGAAAAATGCTTAAAAAATTGATGAGTATGAAATGTTTGTAAGATTTGATTCGTTTCAGATCTGTTTTTCTCCCAAACCCTGAACCTGTACAGCTCAGTTACTCACCGCCCACGGCTTGTCACAAAGGTTGTAAATGGACTCGAGGGAGTTGACACTGGGAATCCCGGCGTATTGCAGGCCGATGATCAGATTACGGAAGTCCTCGTTCTGAGCCATGCTGAAGGCGTGCTGTCGGACCAGCACAAAGTCCGGCTTGAAGGACCTGCAGAGAGAACGCTGGCTAATTAACAGTATGATTAATTCAGAACTTATAGTAGTGTCTAAAACTGAACACTCTCATACTACTTCTTATAATTCTTACACATATGTCTGTGATTAGTATTGGGACACAAAGCCACTTGTGGCCAAAAGTACTGAGACACAAACCCGCTCAAGGAAAAAAGTATCGGTACATATGGTCAAAAGTATTGGGACACAAAGCCACATGCGACCAAAAGTACTGAGACACAAACCCACATGTGACCAAACGTATTGGGACACAAACCCACATGTCATCAAAAGTATTGGGACACAAAGCCACATGCGACCAAAAGTATTGAGACACAAACCCACATGTGACCAAAAGTATTGGGACACAAACCCACATGAGGCCAACAGTACTGAGACACAAACCCATGTGGTCAAAAGTATAGGGACACAAACCGCTCAAGGAAAAAAATATCAGGACATATGGTCAAAAGTATTGGGACACAAAGCCACTTGCGACCAAAACTATTGGGACACAAACCCATCTGTGACCTAAAGTACTGGGACACAAACCCACATGTGACCAAACGTATTGGGACACAAACCTGCTCAAAAGACAAAAGTATCAGGACATGTGGCAAAAAGTATTGGGACCCAAACTCACAAGTGGCCAAAAGTATTGGGACACAAACCATATGTGGTAAAAAGTATTGGGACACAAACTCAGAAGTGGCCAAAAGTATTAGGACACAAACCAACATGTGGCCAAACGTATTGAGACAGAAAGAGAACGAGCTTCCAAGAGTCTTAAAAGTGGGTTTAAAACAAAAACAAAAATAAGATATTTGTTTATTTCATACTGAGTCTCACATCATCTGAGCAGTCTGGAATATCAATAAAGACAGATTTGACTCCGATTTATTTATCACATCCTCCTTCAGAACGAGTTCCAGCTCCAGAGGAAAGGCGTAATCTAAATGAGATCGTAATAAGACCTTAATAAAATCCAAATGAGATTTCTGTCTGAAACTCTGCTTCTGGCAAATATCTTTTCAACAATTTCTTAAATATTCATCTAATCCAAAAAGAGTAGCCTACACTATCCACAACATTTTAAGAAACGTTTATGATATTATAACTCCGTTACAGCTCTGCTTTTGTAACACTCATTTGTGCAGAGTCACGCCAGCAGCCTGTCTGATCTCTGAGTCAGATATAAAGATAAATAAATCAGAGAGAGGAAAAAGGCCAGAGAGCGTCCGCAGGAGAAAGCCGAGAGGTTTTCTTGGGTCACAGAGAAGCGAGTGATGGTTATTTTAGACGCCTTTCTTTGGTTCCTCCTTTGTGCCTGTGTATGAGGAGAAGAAACACGTCGCCCGTTTGAAGGTCTCTGTGCACACGGAATATCAATGAAGCCCAAAACAGGGTTATGTCTTTCAATAACACCATCCTAATAAACCAAACGGTTTGTCAGAAGCTTCATGGGCTGGGGTTAAATGGTAAGGAGGTCCCACCCAAGTCTATAACCAGGGCGCTCACATTGGTAAACTAGTGAACAAAAGTATTTGGACACAAACCGACATGTGGCCAAAAGTACTGGGACACAAAGCCACATGTGAGTAAAACTTATTGGGACACAAACCCAGGTGGCCAAAGTATTGGGACACAAAACCACATGTGGCCAAAAGTATTGGGACACAAACTCACATGTGGTCCAATGTATTGGGATACAAACCCACATGTAGGCAAAAATATTGAGACACAAAGCCATATGTGGGCAAAAGTATTGGGACACAATCTCACATGTGGCCAAAAGTATTGGAACACAAACCCACATGAGGCCAAAAGTACTGGGACACAAACCCACATGTGGTCCAATGTATTGGGACACAAACCCACATGTAAGCAAAAATATTCAGACACAAAGCCATATGTGGCCAAAAGTATTGGGACACAAACTCACATGTGGCCAAAAGTATTGAGACACAAACCCACGTGGCCAAAAGTATTGGAACACAAACCCACATGAGGCCAAAAGTACTGGGAAACAAACCCACATGTGGTCCAATGTATTGGGACACAAACCCACATGTAAGCAAAAATATTCAGACACAAAGCCATATGTGGCCAAACGTATTGGGACACAAACTCACATGTGGCCAAAAGTATTGAGACACAAACCCACGTGGCCAAAAGTATTAGGACACAAACCCACATGAGGACAAAAGTATTGGGACACAAACCCACATGAGGCCAAAAATATTGGGACACAAACCCACATGAGGCCAAAAGTATTGGGACACATCCACATTTATCAATCCCATCTCTGTCATGCAAGTCCTTGAGCAAGGCCCTTAATCCACAACTTTTTAAATGGTACATTGTAAGACTGTATCAGTTGTAGCTTTAAGTCAAGCTTATAAAACTAAATGTAAATGTTCAGTTTGCATGTTCTACCCATGTCTGCATGGTTTAATCTGGTTGAACGTGTCTGAGTTTGTTGAGGGTACCATATGAATGTTTAATGTCCACATTATGTTCTGTGAAACAAAAGGTGACTGAAATGGACCTTCACTGGACTGTAGTTTAGATTTTCTGCACATAGTGTTTTATTTTAAACAATAATATTAATTAAAACACAATATTCAAACATTTACTACAGTACTGCACTGTACGATACAGTCTTTCTTATCGTTGCATCATTTATAAAATTTAACACTTGCCTATAACGAATACCACAACGAAAACGAGTACGTTTTTTCTGATCTCAAGACTGCGATTCTCTGTTCTGTCAGCAGGTGTCGCAATCTTTCAGATTTACAGTGTACTGTATATAAGACAGATTTTTGTTTCCCTGTTATATAGTAAGCCCTCAGACGGTGATCATTAAAGAGCGTATATCTGTATCTATCCCCGAACATGCATTATTAGTTTAAATCGTTTATATATTTTTATTTATGCTCTCTTCTTCTACTGTTCTATCTGTCTCCATATTCACAATGTAATTTGACGTGTTCACAATTTGACGTCTTCGGACCAGAGGGAGGCGCTGCTGCCCCATAACGTCCCTGAAACCTGAAACTACAGAGTGAATGTTTGGTTGGTATGTGCCTATCTCTCTGCATCACATTACTAAAATAAGCACTGGATGTTTGTGAAGGTGAGTGTAAGTTCATAAATGAATAAATACAGAAAATACGCTGTTTGAATGTCTGTTACAAACATTGATTAATCAAAAGAAAACTCATTGATGCATTCGTGAAAATGGCATCATGCTATCAGAGGTATTTAGGGCTGATATGCATGGATGGCTTGTTCTGTCTTGATTTTGATCCAAATGTCAGGTGTTTGATAAAAATACTTTAGGCAGGAAAGGGGGGGGGAAATGAAGTTAAATAGACCTAGAAATAATAATGAAAGCTATTTCATGTATTTACTAGCTTTAAGAAAAGCTTTAGTGTGAAAGTAACTAAAACTCATATTGGGAATGTAATTCTGCTGTCAAATGTCATGCTGTCCTAAATATTCAGGTTATTAAAGTGGCCAGTTGGTAGATGAGGAGTACTGGAGGAATGGTGTTGTTTTTGGTAGCCCTGAGCTCCATAAATAAATGTTGGTCTTTGGTGTGGAGGATTTTGACTGGCATGTACAGAGCACTGACCTCAACCTCATCTAATGATGCTGGAATTAATTTGAACAACGAACTTGAGCCAGACCTTACCGCCTAACATGTGTTGACATCAATCTAGCTAATGAAGGACTAGTGGAAGGACTTAGAAGGAGTAGAAACTCTTACAGCAGCTGAGAGGCTTAATAAAGGACGAACAGACATTTTCTAGCCACACTCCTGAGAATCACACCTCTGAACATGAATCCTCACTTCCATCTTCGTGCCAAGTAACGGGTGAGAGCTTCCAGCTCGATCTGTGCTATTATCTTTTCAAATAAGACACTGGTTTCAGCTTAACCACTGCGTGTCTGTCAAGTAACCCGCAATCTATAATTCTGGGTTCCTCCAACTCGTTGTTTCAGGTTCCTTCGAAGTAGGATCTAATGTTTGTTTAGAAGGAAGCCATGTGAGCATAACAAAGACAAAATGTTCTAATTTGTTCAGGGCACGACGGTTATTTCAATTAAGAGGAGATTAATGATGCATAATGGATTTGAAATGTCGTCCCACCTACCGAACCACTTTGGTTCCATTCCGTATGACCTGCATGTCCACGTTACACGTTCCATTGGCGTGTGCCACCAGGTTGATCTCGGAGAATTCAGCCTGAAATGGGATAAGGACAGATATTTTCAGAGCAAATTCCTCAAAAGCACAATGCATTCGGAAAGTCTTCAGACCCTTTTTTCATGTTTACAGCACTCAGTAGACACTCTTACACTTCTACAGTCTTACAATCCAAGCAGTTGTGGGTTAAGGGTCTTCCTCAAGAACCCAAACAGGGATTTGAACCCTGGATCTTCTGATCCATAGGCCAGTACCATAACCGCTAGGCTACCAACGTCCTCATGTTGTTACGTTGAGGAAAAAAAACAAATCCAAGTGTTTCCCCATGCTTCTGCATTCCATACCCCATAATGACAAAGTGAAAGCAGAATTTTAGAAATCTTTTCAAGAATACCGCTTTGTTCTTAGGATTGTTCTTAAGGATGAAATCATGGAAAAAACACACATTTAAGAGGATTTTCTTTCGCCATGCTTTGAACAGAGTTTAGTTTTTTCGCCACTGTACCGAGACTATCCTGGATTTCTCTTCTGGAAAAAGAAGTACACAACTCTGGTTGGCGATCAAGAGCTGGGAAGTCGGATCTCGCTCATGAACGTGATTGTCCAGTTACATTTCCATTGGCAAACTCTCTTCATGAAGTCCTCACAATGAGGCAGCAATCACTGCCGCTGCATTTGCTCGAGTTCTTGGGATGTAAATGATCAGGCTACCTGAAATGCTCTCATGGGGAGCATTCAGAGGTGATCTTCCGTTCATGAGCCCATGCAGGGCTTTATTACATCACAGTGATTTTCCTCTGAGCACTGATCTTTTAGGAAATAACTTTTGAAGCAAGTGATAGCACAGAGACAAAACATGCTGCCTTGAAGCGAATCAAAGCAGCAGCGTTCTCTAACCTTAGTGGAGGGTAATTCAGAAAAGCTGGGGCTCTCAAATGCTTATGTACTCATTGACAAAAAAATAAGGCAGCCAGATAGAAAACTCGGCTTGTAGTTCTGTCTCAGGCAGGCAGGACACAAGAGGGCGTAAAAGTGCTTCCTATAGTGCTGGCACTCTGAGGCTACTTTTGGGTAGTGTACCTCTTGGTGAGAGATCATTGACTGCTAGACATTTGTCCAGTTTACAGACTTTGAGAGGTGGAGCATCATTGGACAGAGAGAAGCAGGACGGAGGTTTTGATAAATTTTTCTCCATCTGGGCCGTTCAGTGCTAGCTGTTAGGAGGTGCTGGGACCAGTGATTTTATGGGAGCACAGGCTCTGGAGGGCCCAGACAGACCCCCAGTAGAGAGGTTTGTTTGATCCAAAAACGACAAGCATGAGCAGCTCCTACAGTTTCGTTATCCACCATCCAGACACAGGGGGCACCTTCACTACATACCCGGTCCATTTCCAGGGGCTTAGCAGAAGGAAATTTGTTGTCACTTTGCCCGTTACGTGTCCTGCCATTGATGGCCAGCCATTTACATTTACAGCATTTTAGCAGACGCCCTTATCCACAGAGACTTACAATTGATACAGTCTTACAATCCAAGCAGTTATGGGTTTAAGGCCTTGCTCAAGGAACCAACAGAGGTGGGATTTGAACTGTAGTCCTGTACCTTACCCGCTAGGCTACCACAGCCACCATCACCTTTGTTTGCAGTGGTGCCATGAACAAGAAACCTGGACTGCTATGGACTGGAACCGTATCGTCTTTAGCGATGAAATCCAGGTTCTGTTTGCTGTGGAGCGACACACTGCTGGTGTAACGATTTGGGGAGCTATCGCATAAGACAGTTGGTCATCATTAGTAGTGATATGAGGGACACTAACAATAAATCAAGTCCGATTTATTTCAATAGCGCTTTTTATAATGGAGTATTATCTCAAAGCAGCTTTAAAATGATAGATTATCTTCTATCTAATATCTAAGACCAATCCCAAATTAAGCAAGCCACAAGTATTTTAGGATTAAGATTATCCACACGTCTGTAGTGTGCTACATCGGCCATATTACTATTCTGACAGCACATAATTCTACCAGCCTCATGCTTAAGGCAGATCATCAGAACTGCACGCGGTGGATTAGTCATGTTTAATCACAGGTTTGCAGAATTCTAATACACATGACAGGTTTGTAAGCGCTGTGCTCAGTGTTTTTCATTAACCCCTGCCACTGTTGGCGATACAGGCTTCATGCAGGCGTGTCATTTTTTAAACAGAGCTTTACAGAACAGGACTGAGGTTATCGCTCTTCCCTGTGTGCTCCGAGATAATTATGATGTGAGTCTGCAGTAATAATCGATGGCGCTCGATCGGTGAACGCAGGGGTCGAACATCTGAGCGTGCTGCATTTACTTTGGACACAAACGTTCAGGTTTGGTTGGTTAGTTGCTAAGAAAAAATAGAATCGGATTCACATTCAAGTCTGACGTGATCTCGTCATAAGAGCGAACTTTTCCGTTCTGTAAGCCAGTCTAACGCCTGGTGGAGGCACAGCTTGACGCAGGCATGGGAAACCAAGCCGCACTCGACTCCTGATTAATCAGCTGATCTCAGGATTCATATGACTCAAACACCTTTGAGGATGAGCCTTCACTCCCCCTTCCTAAAGCTCTGTATTCATGAGTACTTACACACTAAGCTCACCATTAAAAAAAAATTCCCATCCACATTGAGGGTCGGTTGGTTGCTCACCTGGATGTGGGCTGGTTTCTGGTAGTGCTGTCACTGAGATTTTCTACTTCGATACGATACTTTGATAGGAAAAATTTTGAAATTCGATACCATTTTTGATACCAAAGATATATACTGTATATATACTTAGCAGGTACTGCATTTCATTCCAGGGTTGCCAGATCCCACAAGAGAATCACATGCCAAAAATCCAGCTCTCGTTATCTGATTTCTTGATCTGATTTATGTATGAGAGTATGCTGTATGCATGACCACATGAATAATCAGATAACTGCAGAAGTCTGAGTATGATCGGATTATTAAGTGCATGTACATGCAGCTATAAAAAGCACAGAAACAGTGTCTGACTATATGATTTTTATTTTATGATTTTGCTACATTTTCCTCTGAGGGTTATTTAAAGATGCACTATTTAGATCTTTCTTTCAATTTTTCAAAGTGAACAAAATAATGAGGACAGAGACAGAAAAAGGCCACAATATAAAAGACTTCGGTGTATTTAATATTAACATTAAATTGTAAAGATACATTTCCACTTGTATTAACCAAGCACAATGATCCAAATCCATGCTTGACATGCTAGTTTTTACAATTTCTTATGACAATGAATTATTTGCCACCACGTTAGCTATAGCTTGCTTAACGCCGATACACACTCCTATAGAGATTCAAAGGAGTAGCGGCAGTTAAAACCTTTTTTGTACTCCATGTAGGTAAAAAAACTTTAAATATAAAAACGACCCATTAAAATTGGTTGAGAAATAGATTATTGTGCTTTTTACCCAGAAAACTGCTGATCCGCGGTAACTTGTGTTTGTTTACAGTCGATCCTTGCCTGGACCAATATGGCGGGCACGTTGACGTATCACATTGTTCATGTCCTTTGCCTTTCAGAGTACTGTACCATTGCAGAATGTTCAGTATCGATATTTATCGATGGAAACACTAGGGGAAGAAGGCTTTTCTTTTCTTTTTTTGGACACTGAATTAATATAATGTTACCAGCAGACTTACAAGTGATTCAACCTTATAATCCAAGCAATTCTGGGTTGAGGACTTTGCTCAGGGACCAAACAGTGGTAGACTGGCAGAGGTGGGATTTGAACCCTGGACTTTCTTTTCTGCAGGCCAGGATCTTAACGGCTAGACCACAACAGTTCCATGAGTTTATCTGACTCGTTTGGTGAACTGAAAGAAAAACAATTGTCTGAATCTATGCCTCCAATCTGGCAACCCGTGAGCTCAAACTAATAATCTTCCAGTCGAAGTTAACTTTGTAAAATGCAGCGCTGTTTCTTTGAGACTTTAATAACAGACCGAGTGTCTCTGCTGATAAAAGGCGTACCTGTTTTAGAGCTATGCTATTCCTGTTTTAGAACACGAGCCGGAGCCAACACAGTGCACACTCAAAACCCATGAGTCATCGTCTGCACAAGAACCCATGGTAATGTTATTCAGATAACGTGCAGAGTCTGGCAGGCTGATCAATCGAAGCATTAACAAAATTTTCCAACAAGCCGGCACTTCCTGTAAACGTCCAAGCTGTTGGTTAGCCGGGATTGATTTGGTTCAGCGACATGTTCAACATCGTTAGGTAGGAAATATGTCACGTGTCGCCGGTATGGAGGGATTAGGACTGAGGTGGACTTACGTAGAGTTAGAGGAAAAACAGATATCACGGAGCTAAAGCAGAATACAATCAGCTAAAAGGAGACAGGACAACATGCTATGCTAACAGAGATAGCTAATGGATAATAACAAGCTAAGCTAATGTAGAAGCTTATGGCTAAAACAGAACAAAGACACAGAGTGACAGAAGCAAGACTAAACAATCCATAATAATATAATATAATATAAAATAATAAATAGATAGATAAAACATAGATAAATAGATTCATGAAAGCTAAAGCTAATGAGCCTGCAGTGAGCAAAAAGTTCAGATTTTTCTTCTGAAATGTATTAAGTAAAAGCAAACGTATTAAGTTACAGAAATCATCAAGTCAAGTACAGATACCTTAAAACTATTTAAGCACAGTATCCAAGTACTTGAATTTCCTGCTTAAAATGAAACAGGACAACGTGCTATGCTAACGGAGAAAGCTAATGGCTAACAACAGTTTAAGCTTATGTGGAAGCTAGTGGCTAACAGAAAAAATGCAAATTTATTTCTATAGCACTTTTTCACAGTAGAGATTTTTATACAACTTTAGATTATCTTCTGATATCTAAGCCCAGACCCAAACTGAGCAAGCCTAGGGTGACAGTGAGAAGGAAAATCCCTAAAGGTTATAAGGAAGAAAAGGAAAAGTTTCTGGTTTTTTTTAACTGTTACTACCGACCTATCTGACTAGACTTTATCATCTAAGCCACCCAAGCAGGTTGTGTCCCTTTTAGATAATTGCACCAATGAGAATGTGCAGACATGTTCCCTCGGTGCTCATTGAGTGTATAACCCAACTGCAGTAAGGAAGAGAATTGGGGCAGCTAACAATTTAACGAATTATCTTACCTGTTCGACTCGGATGTCAAATTCCCCCTGGATCTTTTTCCCACGAAAGAGCTTCACCCTGGAAATTGAAAGATAAAGAAGCATTTGAAGTCATCTCAATCTAAGCTATAGCACAAAAAGAAGAAGTGACCCATCTACTACATGCATTACACACTCAAAAGTATTTGGACGCAACTACTAATTATTTTGGAACACACAGTGTACACACCTAGATGTACAAAAGAGACTGGATCTTGGGTTCAAACCTGGAGCTGTGAGGCACCAACATGACCAGCTTTTTGAGATGAATAATGATTAGATCCTGAGCATTCATTCATTCACTGTTATCCCTCATACTTCTTCTTATTACTGTTGGCGGTTCTTGTTCTTCCATACATTTCTGCGATTAATGCAGCCTGAGCCGCTTAACGTACAGGCACGGTTCGCTGAGTGGTGTCGATCTGATTTTGGAGGCGGTCTGATTTATTGTTTTTAATAGATTGAAGTTTAAAACTTACAAAGTAATTGGGACATAACCCCCACGTGACCAAAAGTATTGGGTACGCCCCTCCACATGGACAAAAGTATTCGGACAGGCCTCCCATGCGGCCAGAAGTATTGAGACACACCCCCACACAGCCAAAAGTCTTGGGACATTCCTCGCATTCGACACAACCCTGCACGAGCCCCACAAGGGCCCCGCATGCAGACAAAAGTTCTCGGACATGCCCCTGCACGTGGCCAAAAAAATTAGGACACGCCCCCGCACAAGGCCAAAAGTATTAGGACACTCCCTGCATGCGGCCAGAGGTATTGGGACATGCCCCACATGGCCAAACGTATTAGGACATGCCCCTGCACGCAGCCAAAAGTATTGGGACACAAGCCATATTCTTTCCATTTGCCACATTTCAAGCACTGTTGGAGTTCCTTCAGGAAATGCAGACCTAGTTCACTTTCTTCTCTGCTTAATCCTTGGTCAGGTCAAGCCGGTACCTAGCCGTCAACACAGGGTGCAAGGCAGGAACAATCCATCGTAGGGCTCGATCCTGAGCAGTTGACACTAAACTCTGGATGCATATGTAACAGCTTTGTACCCAAGGTCGTATTTACGCTTGGACCAAACCTTCGTGATCGATTCTGAGCTCGTTCGGATGGACAGCTTCGTCATGACTGGTTTGCTTCCACATAAGTTCCTAATGAAGCGCAGATCGATGGCATAGATCTAACGTCATCTATTGTCTGCTGCACACTAAATCTTAGCGGCGATACAAAAAGCAGTGGGTGCAATCGACCCTGAATCGATCCTGGACCAGATCTGTAGACAGACTCTCATTGCATATTTACTTTATTCACATCTCCTACTTGGACAGCATGATGGGCGAGTGATGAGGAGTCGATCTCATGACCTGTAGCTAAGGGGGTCATGCTCTATCTGGGAAGGAATTTGGGGAAGCTGAAGGATTTCACCAAGACTCAATCCTATATAGCAATGCAGTGTTCAGTAACGGCCTTGATTCTTAGAGTGCAGCTGATTCTAAGCTGTTTCTAAGTTCCTTGGGATAACTGTGTTTGTACGAGAGGTGAAGGTCAGGTGTAGCTCGATTCTGCAGTAACGAACGAAAGGCTACCAGTCCAAAATCTACACCCCCAAATCAGAAAGGGTTGACTTTGACTTTTTATTTCGATGCAGACAGTATGAACCCAGGATATTTCGTGTTTTTCTAAGTCCTGCATTTCAGGCCTGCAACACATTCCAAAAAAAGTTTGGACGGGGGCAATTTAGGGCTAGTAATGAGATAAATAAACTAAATAATGCAGCTGACCAGAAAAATATGAAAAACCTTGGGTTCATTCTGTCTGCAATGAAATAAAAGCAAAAGCCAAATCTCCACTCCTGTAGATGGCGCAGTACAGAGTTTTAACTCAGTTATCCGCTAAATTATCAGTGTGATGTGATGGATTAAGACGACTCTGATGCATCGTAACTTTTATTTTATAGATTCAGTGAACTATGTGGAATATTGCACTATATCACAATGTATCGTGATATAATCGTATCGTGAAGCCCTTTCCTACACCTTTGGTTTCTTTATGGTTCCTGCATATGGATTTTTACAGATTTATAAATGTAAATAAGACATACAGTATTTCTGTATCTTAATAAATCAACCAAAGTCAAGCTCTGAGAGCTTACAAGAAACACTAACAAACAAACCAAAAAATGTGTTCTGTTTAAGTCTGCTACCTGCATATATTATAAAGCGCAGTTTGAGGTTTGAGGCCAGGTTGTGACCGAAGCTTTTGTATAAGACTGTATATCACTCGATTCATCACATTAGTCTCCAATAAAGGACTGAGAACAATGTGTACACGGTGGACCACGATGGAAAGCTGCTCAACACCCAGTGCCAAAACTAAAGTGGTTCCACAAGTCATCTCTTACACTGATTAAGTTCTTGGCTGCATGGGAACAAAGAACCTCATTATGAAACTACACAAGCTGGAAGTAATTCACTAGGAGCTGCTTCCCAGAATTCCACACACCCTGTGGCTTCGGAGAAAAATACCGGCATATAAATACTGGAAATAAACACGGATATTATTGATAAAACCTCCAAGATCCCTGTGTATTTTAGGAGTATATAAATAGAGGGAGCATTGATCTTGTGCTGGATGTTTATCTTTGGCTCGGTGGTAAGAACCAGCTCCTGGAAGCGACATTTCCTGACGGCTTGGGTTCGAATCTTTAGGTTGGCACTGTGGAATTTAGATGTAAATCAGCCTTTATTTATTTATAATCACTGACAAAAAAATAAAGCACCCAGATAGAAATGTGGGACTGCTGCAAAACTCGGCATGCAGTTCTGTCTCGGGCAGATATGTAAATGATTACAAGTGTGGTCTGATTAGACACTGGGTCTTACCACAAGAGGGTGTAAAAGTGCTTCCAGTATAGCGCTGCCCTATACAAAGGCTCTCAGAGGCTACTTTTGGGTAGTGTCTCTCTTGGTGCATCTTCAACATACTCGAAGACATTTTTTCCCTGTTGTCGGACTGAGCCGTTCTGACCTAGCTGTTAGGAGGTGTTGGGAGCAGTGGTTTTATGGGGGCGGGCACACACACACACACACACACACACACACACACACGGTGAACAGGCTCTGGATGGCCCAGTCAGACCCCCAGTAGAGAGGATTGTTTGATCCACCGAACAAACACAAGCAGCCAGCCATAGTTTCGTTATCCACCATCCAGACACAGGGGGCGCCTTCCCTACACACCCTGTCTCTCCCCGGACCATTTCCAGGGGATTAAGTTAAACACACACACACACAGATATGTATTTCATATTATTGCAAACTGCAATAGTGAATCACATATCGTCCTATTGAACGAGATTTAAATCCTATTTAGCTGGATCCTTGGAGTCTCTAAATGCATCGTTAATATTCAGCCGGCTCATCGTGTGCTGACAATATCTCGTGGGTGTGAGTAGTGAGGTTTTATTTTTCTGTGCAACTGCCTCTGTCTTCTGCACGTACAAATCATCTGATAAATAGGAACTGGGAATAATGTGCGCTCTGCTGTTCATTTGATGTTCCAGGATGGAAAGTTGCTTAGCACCCAGTGCCAAAACTTAAGTGGTCCCACCAGTCGCTGACGGAGTCGCTGGCTGCACAGAAACAAAGCGAGGACTAATGAAATTATACGAACTGGAAGGCATGCATTAGGAGGCTGTTAGGAGATTATTCACTTATTGTTATGCACTTATTTATTAAAATATGCAACGGTCTTCCAATAGAGCACTACCAATAAGCAATATTATTACATTTTAACAGTAGATATCATCGCAAAGAAAACTCATCGAGCTTGTACAAGTCCCGGAATTCAATTTGCAATTTTAAGGAAGAGCTGGTTTCAGTAGCTCGCTCTTACCATTAAGCTACAGGAGCCACATCATAGGAAAACAGGTTTACACAAAAAGCGAGATGAACCAGAGACTCAACAAGCGAAGGATATATAAATAAAGGTGTACTACTTACAATAGCACAGGTACATGCTCTTACAAACACCATTTACAGCTTGGTACAAAAAAGTAGAGGAAAGTCATCAACACAAATACGAGGAACTTAAACAAAAAAGTCTCTAAACACATCAACAGAGTTACAACAAGATCTAGAACAAGCTACATACTAACATACATGATTCCGGGTTGCCAGATCCCACGAGAGACGCAAGTAATAAGATCTATGGAAACATGCCCAAAATAAGCAGCAGTTTTGTTTCCTGTTATAATTTATTATAATTTTAAGACCTCGTATAATTTTAAGACCCGTTAAAGTGAACGGATGTTGATCGGATGGATGTTAAATGTCACTTTCCTGTACTGATGAAACCTTATGTGGAGTCAGAACACTACGTGACTCAAAACCCTGTTTGTACTGGATTGCATTTGAACCCAGCCTTCTGATTCTTTGATCGGGTACAGTGATCAATCTTGATCATAGATTAATATAGTTCCTTCGTTGGCAGTTTTTTTTTCGGTGTTTGTTTTTGTTAGACATGGAGATAAATTAGCCAGACATCCATGCAGCAGCTGTATGAGGCCAACAGGGCATTACATAACCGACACATCCGGCTCATTAGTACTGAAACAGGTGCAGAGGAGGATGGAGCAGGTAGTCTAAGTGAACTACGATCACTCTCTCTCGCGCGCACACACACACACACACACACACACACACAGAACTGACTTTGACAAGTTATGACCAGACAACCAGCAACAGGATGAAGGCAACCCAAAACTCATTAATGCAGCAGGGCAGTGAAGGCTGGTCTGATCAGGGTACGAGTCACTGGCACAAGGTACTGGCACAGGTGGCAGACGTACCTAAGTTTATTACTTAAGTAAAAGTACTACTAATCGGATAAAAAATTAGAAGTAGAGGTATGAAAGTACAGTCTAAACTGGTTATCTCGCCTCCCATTATCTCACCAAACTCATCTCTCTCCACCTGTGATGGCAGTACAGATTTCCTTCCATGCATTTTACCTCTTAAAGCCGCCGATCTGATCTCTCGCCAAGCTTAAAATGTGACAAATGTCCTGCCAGTAATGAAATTCTACCCCATTAAGCCTCCATGTTTCAGATCGCCACTAGGTGGTGCATTAATCCTACTTTGAACTTGTTCAGCCCCTGTCTGCTCTCAGAGACATTCTATAAGGAGGAGCCCGGTCACTGGTTGAAATATGAATAGACTGTAGTACATAAGCCCCGCCCCGTCATTAGAAAGAAGCAATCGACATATTACTAAACGTATTGGGAAGGAGGGGCGGCAAGTCTCGGCCCCTTTGTAGTGGCGATATGCGCGTGCGCAGTAGCCAGAATAACCTTTAAAAAAATAGTAGGTTACTGTATGTGTTTTCCGCCTCACCAGAGGCTTCAGAGTTTGAGTGCCTCTGGGTTTAGGGGGCTGGGTCTGTGGTAAAAAGTGTACTGTAGGCTTTATACTGACTAAACCTGTCGTTCCTGTTGGCCCCCATTAAACAAATTTTTTACCCACCCATTATTATTTCACTGTTAGGTAACACACACACACACACACACACACACACACACACACACACGTTAACCACACAAGCTGATGAGTCTAGGGTAATATCCCGCTGTGCTATAATAATACAGAACTAATCAGAGCCAGTGCAGTGGGATTAATCAGAACTTTGCTAAACACATTAACACACACCCAGCATCCAGAACACACACACCACGGTTTATTCGTCTACAGAGGAGGTAAATACAGACATAAATAAATCATTTCTTAATAAAATGAAGGTGTAGCCACAATTTATTAAGGCGTGGGAATGTCTTAGTGAATCTGAAAAGCTCATGAGAAGATCAGTTGATATCGGATATTCGGTGGATATTCTCGTTACGCTCTCCTTTTGCTCACAAACAACGTCCTAAAATGTTTGAAATTACATTTTGTAAGCCATGGTGGAACAGAAAAAGATCTACAGTCTTTATATTTTGTTAGAATTTCCCATCTGTCCATTTTGCCAAGCACATTTAATTAAAAAAGAGTTGCATCAGGCATCGTAGACGGCAAGGGATCGACTATAAAGTGTGACACGGCATAAAAACGTAAGACATTCAGAGAGATAAAGAGCCTGTTTGGTGTTAGATAAAAAGGTTTGAAACCTACAGAAAAACAGGGATGATGTGAAAATCGTTCCTAACCTCTAATCTAATCGAATGTCTTACGCTTTACACAGTGTATGCACTTTATAGTTGGTCCCTTGCGGGCTATGATGCCAGATGGAGTGATTTCAGCTATTTTGATTAAATGTGCTCGGCGAAATGGAAAGATCTCATCACCTAACCTCTAATCTTATTTAATCTAATCTAATCTAATGTCTCTGAATGTCTTAGGTTTTACACAGCGTCAACGTCAACACAGTCGGACCCTACAACAGCTAATGCAGCAACTTCGACTATTTTGATTAAATGAGCTCGGTGAAATGGAAAAATCTCTTTACCTAACATCTAATCTAATCTAATCTAATGTCTCTAATTGTCTTACACTATACACAGCATACGCACTACATGGTGGGTCCCTTGCAGTCTATGATGCCTGATGCAGCAATTTAGACTATTTTGATTAAATGTGCTTGGCGGAATGGAAAGATCTCGTTACCTAACATCTAATCTAATCTGATGTCTCTGAATGTCTTATGTTTTACACAGTGTCCGCACTTTATTATCGGTCCTTTGCCGTCTACAACGACTGATGCAGAGATTTCGGCTATTTTGATTAATTATGCTCGGCGAAATGGAAAGACCTTGTTACCTAACCTGTAGTCTTATTTAATCTAATCTAATCTAATCTAATCTAATCTAATGTCTCTGAATGTCTTACGTTTTACACAGTGTCTGCACTTTATAGTCGGTCCCTTGCCATCTACAGTGCCTGATTCAGTCCTTTTTTAATTAAATGTGCTTGGTGAAATGGAATGATGGAAAATCCTGACAAAATATAAAGACTGTTGTTCATTTCCTGCTCCACCACGATTTAGAGAATGTAATTTCAGACATTTTAGGACGTTGTTTGTGAGCAGAACGAGGGGCGAAACACAAATATCCACCGAATATCCAACATTAACTTTTTTTTTAGTCCAGACACTTATCCTCTGATCAAAGTCCCTAACTGTTATTCTCCTAACAACCGAGGTCTTAACAATTATAACAAATCATAATACGAAATTAAACTCTGGCCGTGGATCAGCTGGTCAAATCAGAAAAGCACGTATATTTGAACTGCTATAAATGTTATTTATAGAAGGGACAAGAAGGGACATGAAATATAAAAGTTTTTACTCTGCTTAAAAGGTGATACTGCATTATTTGTTCTGGAATGAGTGTTTCTTCAAGGGGACTCATTCCCTCTTGGTTGTGTGCAGCCAGTGAGGTGTTCATTTATGTTTATATTCAATCTTGTGCTTTTATATGTTGGTTCTACACTGTGTGTGTGTGTGTGTGTAAAACTGGAGAACCACAGTGTTGTATATTTTGGAGGGAGGGATGTGTAGAGCAGTTCAGGTTTCAGATGTTGCGTAGATGGTAGTTATACTCATGTCTCCAGCGGCATCTCTGAGACATTTAAGTTTTCTTGTGGAAATATCCTTTGTATTTACATCACAGTGGCATTAAAAGACTCTGAGATTATGGTAATGTCCGGGCAGCGTACCATTCAGTCAGATGTACCACATGGGTATCCAGTAGTAAGCGGGTAAAGGGCCGTCGGCCGGAGCTGTTAGAAACCATATGGCATTGAATTGGGTCCAGTGAGTTTTCTCTGGAGCATCTGATGCTCAGTCGGTCTTTAGTGCATGAGCGGAACATCATGACCCGAATGCAAATGCTCTGTAAATGTCATGAGCTCAAGTGTGTGTCATAAAAAGCGAGCAGTGGCTGTAATGACAAAGAAAGAAAAAACAACAGAAAGAAAGAAAGGCTAAAGAGAATATTAGGAAAGAAAGAAAAGCTAAAGAGAATACTGAGAAAGAAAGAAAGAAAGAAAGAAAGAAAAGCTAAAGAGAATACTGAGAAAGAAAGAAAGAAAGGCTAAAGACAATATTAAGAAAGAAAGAAAAGCTAAAGACAATACTGAGAAAGAAAGAAAAAAAGAAAGAAAAGCTAAAGAGAATACTGAGAAAGAAAGAAAGAAAGAAAGAAAGGCTAAAGACAATATTAAGAAAGAAAGAAAAGCTAAAGAGAATACTGAGAAAGAAAGAAAGAAAGAAAGGCTAAAGACAATAAAAAGAAAGTTAGACAGGCTAAAGCGAATACTGAGAACCAAAGAAAAAAAGAAAGAAAGGCTAAAGAGAATATTAAGAAAGAAAGAAAGAAAGAAAGAAAGAAAGAAAAAAATAAAGGAACATCATGAGCCGAATGCAAACGCTCTGTAAATGTCATGAGCTCAATTGTGTGTCATAAAAAGCGAGCAGTGGCTGTAACAAAGAAAGAAAGGCTAAAGAGAAAGAAAGAAAAAAAGAACAATAGAAAGAAAGAAAGGCTAAAGAGAATACTCTGAAATAAATAAATAAAGAAAGAAAGAAAGAAAGGCTAAAGGGAATAGAAAGAAAGTTAGATAAGCTAAAGCGAATACTGAGAGAGAAAGAAAGAAAGAAAGGCTAAAGAGAATACTGTGAAAGAAAGAAAGAACGAAAGAAAGAAAGAAAGAGAAGAAAAGAAAGAAAAGCTAAAGAGAATACTGAGAAAGAAAGAAAGAAAGAAAGAAATAAAAAACAATAGAAAGGCTAAAGAGAATACTGAGAAAGAAAGAAAGAAAGAAAGAAATAAAGGCTAAAGGGAATAGAAAGAAAGTTAGACAGGCTAAAGCGAATACTGAGAACCAAAGAAAAAAAGAAAGAAAGGCTAAAGAGAATATAAAGAAAGAAAGAAAGAAAGAAAGAAAAAACAAAAGAAAAAAAAGCTAAAGAGAATACTGAGAAATAAAGTAGGAACCGCACGCTGTGGTGATGAGGTACGATGGGTAAATGTTGTTCCAGATTCCTCTGCCAGCGTATAGCCAGGTTAAATCTGGGCATGTTCGGCCTGGCAGGGCTTCCTAACGACAGCTGTGTTCAATAACGAAAAACAGGACGTGGTTTATTATTTATTTCAAAGGAAAAAAAGCAGGTTCACGTCTCCAGTGCCACTCGGCAGCGTGTGAATTCATTTCTAAAGAAACCGGAGCTATATTTATCTCTCCTAACACATCTCATGCTTTCTGTGCAGACTTGTCACGCTTATACGCAATGAATTCACACTCTCTTTCCCCCATCGGCACATCAGCACAGACCTTTACAACTTCTTAGGATGCATCATAAATATCGGGACGCCTGGTGAATACAGGCATTGTGTATTTATGGATAAGATATCGAGTCTGTCTGAGATATATCGTGGCGGGTTTCTGGATGCAGCTTTACGTGCACATTTATAATCTGATCTCATGACGTAGCAAACGGGACGATTTATAGTGTAGAATACAATTTTCTAAAGCTGTATGTCGTATTCATGGTCAGAATACATCACAGATCTCAGAGATGCACCTTTGTGAGGTGTTTGGAGGCACGTTGAGCTCTTTAGCTGTGTATTTATAAAACGGTTCCATCACCCCATGTTCCAAACAAGAGTTATGGGGCAGAACAAAGAGTTATTTGGAGTTCTGTAATTGCAGAAATGTCGTTCCACGTCACTATACATACAGTATTTTATAGCTTTAGCTACAGCTTACAGCTGCCTAATATTTTAGGGAGTTGGGTGGACAAACAAATGTCAAACTCACTCCTACACCCTTGCCCAAATCCTTATTATAAGCTATTTACAAGTTCCTTATCTCGATTCCGTGGTGAGCCTCCAAAAATGAGGGTCTGGTCTGTGACGGTTCTGAATGCCGCCCACCGGGCGATCACTCGTGGCCAGAGGAAACACTGCACTTATTTCTCTCTAAGATCAAAGTTTGGAGGAAACCCACCAAGCCATTCCACTGCAGCCCAGAAGATCAATGGAGCAGAGCTAAAACTCGACATTTTTATTCTTCCTGCCTTCACATTAAGCTCAGGGGCTGTAAAAGCGAGGCATTAAGGCAGCTCGCCCCACACAGCAGCAGCAGCACTGACACGTAAAATTCATTTGTTTCCTGTGGTGAGGAAGAGGAGGAGATGGTCCTAAAGCTCCTTCACGCAGCCGACTGAGAAGGAGTCTGGGAAGCGTGCAGAAACTGTGAGAAGCTGTCGAGTCAAGTCAATTTATATCTATGGTGCTTTTTACAACGGAGCATGGTCTCAAAAGCAGCTTGTCAAGTATTTATGGCAACAGTGGCAAGATAAAACTCCCTAAATGTTATAAAATAGAAATCTAATAGCTTGCAGGACAAAGACTCAGAAAAGGGACCAAATCTGTTTGGGCGGCTTAGATGTTATATGTACGAATTAAACTAAGATACATAAATAAAAAGATTATAGTAATAAAAATTAAAGTTCTGTCTCAGGCAGATATGTAAATGACCAGTGTGGTCTGATTAGACAGTGGGTCTTACCACAAGAGGGCATAAAAGTGCTTCCCCTATAATTCTGCCCTATAAAAAGGCTCTCAGAGGCTACTTTTGGGTAGTTTCTCTCTTGGTGCCTCTACGACACACTCAAGCACATTTTCCAGTTGACAAACTTTGAGAGAGGGCTCATCATTGGACTGAGAGAAGCAGCTTGGTCATTTAATCTGGGCCATTCTGACCTAGCTGCTAGGAGGTGTTGGGAGCAGTGGTTTTATGGGGGCACACACACACATGGTGAACAGGCTCCGGACAGCCCAGACAGACCCCAGTAGAGAGGATGGTTCGATCCGCCAAACAAGCACGAGCAGCCAGCCAGATTTTCGTGATCCACAATCCAGACACAGGGGGCACCTTCACTACACACCCCTGTCTTTGCCGGGACCATTTCCAGGTGCTTAACAGAAGGAAATGTGTTGTCACGGCGGCCATTATATGTCCAGCCTCTGTCGCCTTTGTTTGCAGTGGCGTCGTGAACGAGAAAGCTGGACTGCTACGGACTGGAACCGCATCGTCTTTAGCGTCTTTATACGACAGCAGGTCACCCCTAGCAGTGATACGAGGGACACTAACAGCTCAGCGACACGTGTCACCTCTCATGGCAGGGCTTCCTGCTAGCATTTTCCAGCAGAATAATGCTCACCCACACAAAGCAAGGGTATAACAGGAATGCCCCCGCCAGATTGCTTGCCAGATTTATCACCAATCGATCATTTATGGAACCAGCTGAACGCCAGCTTCAGCACACTTTGAGTGTCCAGGATCTACAGGCCCAGCTGTATGTAAATGTGTCTTAAGTGGAATAAAATAATGCAGAGAATATGTGTATCAGCATTATTTAGTCCAGTAAACAGAGTCACTGGTAGGATCTCGTGTCCTCAGTGGTTTTGGTGGCATTACGTGATCAGTCAAATAGAGGCGGGTAGGGGGTGTTATTGTCCTCTAATGTGGTCTGAGTAACGGTACGAGGACTGGAACTGATGACGGAAGATGCTTTTTAAGCGTCTCAATAAGTTGTCTGAGCGTCTGCCCCCCAGCTAATACTCTCGCCGCCACATTCATCCCATTCTGGTTTGTATCTGCATTCTGCCTTATTTGGCCTTATATGAAGGTTTCTGTTTATCCGAGTTTATCGGTTTCCCCTCGAGTCACAGGGGCTCGGTTTGTCATCGCTCAAGCAGACCAGGGTTGCCACGGTGCGACACTGAGACTTTATTTATTTGTGCTCGATCTGAATCCTACCTTAGCAGTAACTCTTTAAATAAAAGCTTCCACCAGAAGAAAACTATGTAGGTATGTGTAAAAAAACGTGTCACCTGGCTTGTTTTAAACAGCACGATCCGGATTGTGTTAAGCTATTTTTACACAACCCACACACAGCTATTTTATTTCCAGGTAATAAAGAGTTTCTGTACCTACATCAGCACCGAGGGGTAAAACTCATTTCTGTCCTGTGGCGATGAAGAGGATGAGATGTTCATCACCGAGTCTGAGTCAGAAAAAAGCATAATAACAGTACATTACATTCTGAAGCAGGTTCCTGAGAGGAGGAACTTACAATTAGGATGCTAAGCCTTCTACAAAACTGCTATGCTATGAAAAACTCACCAAGAAGGGGGTGGTGGTATCTGATGAAACTTTATATGTCTGAATGTAATGATGGTATATGTGAGTGATTACAATATGTTTATTGGGGAAAACTGTACAATTGAAATGAAAGTTACCCTGTTAGGTTGTCTCTAGCCTGGACACAAGATGAGATATGGCTGGGCAAGGAAGCAAACAATGGCAGGAAGGGTAATGGGCGCCATGACAACAAATTTCCCTCTGCTAAGGCTCTGGAAATGGTCCCGTCAGAGACAGGGGTGTGTACTGAAGGTTCCCCGTGTGTCTGGATGATGGATAACGAAACCGTAGGAGCTGCTCGTGCTTGTTGGTGGATCAAACTATCCTCTCTACTAGTGGTCTGGGCCGTCTGGAGTCTGTTCACTGTGTGTGTGCCCCCCCTAAAACCACTGCTCCCCACACCTCCTAACAGCTAGGTCAGAACAGCCCAGAAATGACCATCCGGCTTCTCTCAGTCCAATGATACGCCCCCTCTCAAAGTCTGTCAACTGGACAAAATGAGTGGATCGTAGAGGCACCAAGTGGTACACTACCCAAAAGTAGCCTCTGAGAGCCTTTTTATAGGACAGCGCTATAGGAGAAGCACTTTTACGCCCTCTTGTGGTATGACTCAGTGTCTAATCAGACCACACCTGTAATCGTTTACATATCTGCCTGAGACAGAACTGCGTGCCGAGTTTTGCAGCAATCCTACATTTCTATCTGGGTTTTTTTTGTCAGTGAGTATATTTATGTTTCTTTTTAGAGTTTTCACTCTTGGTTTGTGTTAGTTTTATTAATACACTGTTTTATTAAACTGGAACAAAATGGGGCACCAGGTTCAACCCTGATTACTGTGTGTGGAACTGAGGAACTTTATCAGATCCAAAAAGTGTCGTGACATCTTTCCTTCCCCTGACTCACTTCTTTGTTTTAGCTGGAATGATATTTTCTTTGCGGACTGTACATTTCCGTCCTGTGCTACAACGTTACATAAATAGTCAGAATTCATATTTCCAGAAGACTGTCAGACTGAAACCTGCTCATCTCCCTGAGGGTAAGAACATGGAGACCAGCAGGAGAGTGTGAATGTTTACTTGGAATGTGGTGAGAGCTATACGTGACCTGTTTAGAAAAGACTTGCTGTCATGGTGTTCGGTGGAACAAGCCGAGCTTTTATAATCCAATGCTAATATATGGAAGATGAAAGCAGCCCGGCAGCACTTCAGAGCAGAAGGAGGGAACAAAGCAGTGCCAGGTCTGTAGTGGGTACGGCGAAAAGACATTTTGAAGACCTGAAGCCTGGAGCTGCAGCATGTTCTGATAAGTGACATTTCAGCTTTTCATTCTGCATCAAGCTATATTTTTCTCTGTCTTTTGTAAGTGTTTTAGCGCGATGTGTCACATGACCTTTTCACAGACCTGCTGCTCACTGCAGGGTTGCCAGATCCCAAGAGAAAAACCAGCAACCAGGTCTATGGAAACAAACCCAAAAGAACTGGCTAAAAAAAAAAGCCCCAAACAGGCGACCTACTAAAGTGTGAGAGAGTGACCACTTGATCAGTTAATAAAATAATATTAATGTATATTTGCCTTTTAACTTTAGGGATTGAACAAAACTAGCTCGCAGGAATATTGGAGAGAGAGAGAGAGGACCTGGCAATCATGACAGGAATGCCTGACTTCCGTTCTCAAAGTCCCGCCTCTCCTCGTGGATCCAGAGCGTTCATTGACTGTTTACAGCTGTGAGGTCTGGAGTTTAAAGCCAGAGCAGAACTGATTCAGGAAGGACGTCTTCTGCTTTCTGCATAACTGTTATAACGAGTGACATTTTAACACTGCTTACCGAGACCGAGACCTCCCGCGGCACGCTAGCCTCTTGTTATTGCTAATTATGCATGACAAACATCTCTGCAGCTAAGAGCACATCCGATTAAACGCGTCCCATCAGTCACGTTCACTCACCGGATTTAATAGGAGATGACATTCAGGGACAGGCTTATACAAACGTTTGGGTCCTCCGAATAACTTGTGAGGTTGATTTTCTAAATGAAGTGTAGGTAATGTAATTTGGGGGCACCCCTGGTCTAGTCATGTGACGTCCACAGACCCAGCACAGGAGCACCGGAAGCCTCTGGATAGGCAAAAAACACAGAGTGCCAGTAACCCAAAAGCAAATCCATAACAGACCGATCTCACCTTGCCAGAGGCGGGATTTGAACCGGAGTGGCCGGTTCATGTCCCAGTACTTCAGTACTTCTGTCCCAGTGTCCAAATACTTTTATGACCTGTACACCTTTTTTTCCACACCCAGATTGTATTTGGTGCTGGAAAAGCACCGCTATTACTTAACCACTCTCTACAGTCCATAAAACAGAAAGAACAGAAGGAAAGCCACCAGATTTATGTGGACATTCATCACGATAACCGAGCCCAATCAACTGCGTTCACTCGTGCTCTTATTTTCCGGCTCGCCTGCTAAAAACCCTTCTGTCAGTGAGAGCAAGTGTAATGAGCGAACCCAGAATCAATCTGAAATCATTTTAAGGGATAAATTGGCAGATATTCCCTGAGCGTAGAGGCGGTCACATTACTCATGCAGCGTTCCTCTCCGTGTTACGCCGATGAGCTTGGCTAATCTGCATTTGAAGGATAGGTTGTGTGTGTGTGTGTGTGTGTGTGTGTGTGTGTGTGTGTGTGCGCGCTGTGTCGTGACTGGGTGCTGCGCCAAAGAAAGAAGCACCATTTACTCCCCGATCCTCTCCATTCAAACACGTCATTAGATCTGAATGTGTTTATCAAGCGCACTTTCCTCGTTCTCGTTACTCCTGATCACGAATGATTGCTGCTAATGCAAACTGTATGAGGGTCTGAAGAGGAGCAGATTCTGCTTCGTATTACGCAGAGGAAAAATCTGCAGTCCAAACATGCATTATGGCTACAGGACAAAATTCCTGCCTCAAGCGCTCCATCATAGACCATCCTGAGTGGCCAGCTGTTGGAAGAACATGCCAAACTCCAAGCAGACAGTATCTAAACTGAACTGTGGTGCCTAAAAACGCAGTGCTTCTTTGACATTTATTGCATTGCAGACAGTATGAACCCAGGATCTTCATTTCATTTTTAAATAAACATCCATTCCTGCATTTCAGACCTGCAACACATTTTAAAAAATTGGGATGGGGCAATTTAGGGCTAGTAATGAGGTAAAAACTAAATAAATATCCGATTATAATCATGATTTGGTACAAAAGCAGCATCCGCAAAAGCCTTTGAGAAGTAAGGATGATCAGAGGATCTCCAGTTTATCAACAAATGTGTAAGAAAATGATTGAAATGTTTTAAAACAATGTTCCTGAAAGAAAGACTGGAAGTGATTTCCATTTTTCAGCCCTAACGTTTTCTTATTTGGTTTGTCAAAAAATGCATGGACGTCCCTGGAAAGGATTGTGTAAAGTGTAAATGACTTTTACCGAGGGCCCTGACTCGACCCCATACCATGACAGAGCCTGGATTTTGGACTTATTCCTCATAAGTCTGGATTTTTGTCGATCTGAATACTGATGGGTCTGAGCACAATCCCCGTTCCCACTGTATGATGGTCCATCCCAGATGCCTCCGAGCCCAGAGAAGTCGACGCCCCTTCTGGACATGGTTATAACATAAGGCTTCTTTTTAGCACAGTAACGTTTTAAGTGGTATTTGTGAATGTAACTCTTGTATTGTAGAGCTTGATAAAGGTTTGATAAAGGAATCCTTTGTCCATGTGGTTCTATCAGCTATTGATGAATGATGGTTCTTGATGCAGTGCCATCTGAGGGAGCGGAGATCACCCCTCTTCAGTTTAGGCTTGTGCTCTTACCCTTTATGTACTGATATTCCTCCTAATTTTGTGAATGTTTTATTGATATTACACACTGTAGAGGGAGAAATACCGAATTCCTTCCAATCGTTCTTTGAGGAACATTGTTTTCAATCATTTTCTTACACATTTGTTGATAAACTGGAGATCCTCTGATCATCTCCTGATTTTACTTCTCAAAGGCTTTCGTGGATACTGCTTTTGTACCAAATCATGATTGGATGTTTATTTTTATTCAACCTTTTCTGATTTGGGTTTGTATATACATCTCAATCATGTGGTCCCAGGACTAGGACGTAGCGTGCCAGAAATGGACAGACCTTCGCTGCACTCCTCTCCGTCAAATCCCTCCCTCCGGAGCGTGTACAGAGTGACATTTGGTGAGGTCCAGGGAGTCCGTGTGCCAAATCAACGCCTTTTCTCCAGTACAGCAGACTGCTGGATTCATGCCACGATAATAGCCGATCCGCTTCTCTGCTTCTCCTTCTCTCTGTCCTGCACCATTGTTTTCGGATCAGTGCCTGATCTGTGAGCTCTGCTGCTCCCTGAAGTTAGCTGAGAGTGAAGCCAATGCTCTGTGTGCAAACTGAATTATTTATCTTGCAGAAACCGGGAATCAATACGGCCACAAAAACATCTTCATTCCTTTTGTGGTGGACATCGGCGTTAGATTAGACCAGCTTTCTGCAAAAATGCGAGACTCGTACAGGAATGAATGAGGCGAGAGCTCACCACTGGATTGTGATGGCATATGCGTGATTGTTTTTAGCCCTGTGATAATAATATAGGTTGAGAAATGATTCTTCTGGGAGTTTTTTGTAGTGGTGTCAAACTGGGTACAGAATCATCCATCAAAGGTTATTAAGCGAATCAGACATGGCACTGCACGGCCTTGCTCTGAGGTAACAGTCCAATATCATCCTGCTGTATTTATATTTATAAAAGTGCAGGCAGAAAGTCAGGGCTGTGCTTAATAAAAACACTCTCTTGAGCTGAGTCTCGGGAGGACTGTCGTTATTCTCGGAGGCCTTGAACCTTGAAGCTAACGTACGAAACGCCGTGAGGCTGGACGTTTTAATCAACAGTCAGACAAAAATCAAATCGGCGTTTTCGTGGTCGGACACCTTCGCTCGCTTCCTGAAGGCTGCAGGAGATGTGAGCGCACTGAGACGCTTCTTTTCCATGACTAGTGGAGGATTTGCTGTTGAATATGTGTGAATGTTTCAGAGTCAAAGAGCTCGTGTGTCATCCATCATCCTCTGTGCAGGAGCTGCTGCTGAGTGTGTGGGTGCTGGGAGACTGATGGACGCTCCACTGTTTTATCCACTGAACAGACTCGGTCCGCCAGGGAATTGGACAGCATCCGCCTCGTGTGTCTGCAGTTATCCATGCAATTTACACCCCTGACCTCACGCCCCCACTAATTTAAACATATTGATTCTGGTAGGGTCCGCTGGCGGATTAAGGATACGAGTAATGAGTTTGCCTTTAAGAAGACCAAAAAAGCGGACAGAGAAGGTTTAACCAGAGTAATAACTTAATGAAATGAGAAAAACAAGTACTAAATTTAATTCAGCCGGCATCCTGTGATCTGGTTTCAGCTCAGCTCAGACATTAACTTTGTCTTTTGTCTCACTGCAGACAGTATATATTTCATCAACAATATTTCATATTGTTTCTCATCAACTTCATTTCATTTGTTAATGAACACCCATTCCAGCAGGGACAGGGGAAATATAGAGCTAGTAATGATAAAATAAATAATGATGTGATTTCAAACAGATTGTCATGATTTGGAACAAAAGCAGCATCCGCAAAAGCTTTGAGAAGTAAAGATGATCAGAGGATCTCCAGTTTATCAACATATGTGTGAGAAAATGATTGAAATGTTTAAAAACAATGTTCCTCAAAGAAAGACTCGAAGGGATTTATATATTTCTCCCTCTACAGTGTGTAATATCATAAAACGATTCAGAATCAGGAGTAATTTCAGAATAAAGGCTAAGGGCACAAGCCTAAACTGAAGAGGGGTGATCTCCGCTCCCTCAGACGGCACTGCATCAAGAACCGTCATTCATCAATAGCTGATAGAACCACATGGACAAGGGATTCCTTTATCAAACCTTTATCAAGCTCTACAATACAGAGTTACATTCACAAATGCCACTTAAAACGTTGCTGTGCTAAAAAGAAGCCTTAGCCACTGAACCTCCACTGATTGTGATGATGTTATGGTTTTAGTTTGCACTTATAAATGCCTCAAAGTTGTTCCAGCTGCTGAAATGGAAACAGAGTCAGGGCAAGTTCTGCTGCTGAAACAAACATTTTTATGTTCACTCATTCCCTCGCCCCTCGGAGGGCTCATGAGACACAGCGTACAGATTTACCCGTCAGTTTTTATCACCAGCTATGAATCATAACATATATTTTAGAAAAGTCCCAATAACGAGCCCCTGCAGTACCTCCCCTAATCCCACCTGGTACATAAGTAACACAATATGAAAGCAAAGCCAGGCTGAATGAAGCAGTGTTCCTCACTGAGCCGTGAGAGGGGGATAATGGAGCCTGAGGACAAACCGAGGACACGCCGAGGACACGCTGAGACTCTGGACGGCCGTGATGAGAAGCCATGATGACAGGCTCTGACATCAAAGCAGGACAGAGCCTCAGCAAGGCCAAAAAGTTCAGGCTTCATTCCCAGCTGCTGAAAATGGAGTCCATTCAACATCCTTCCAAATGCTTTTTAGAATCCAGTCGAATCCAAATTAATTTGGCTCATTATTAGCCCCCGTCACAACGTCTTTTTGGAATGTGTTGCAGGCGTGAAATGCAGGAATGGATGTTTATTAACAAATGAAATAAAGTCGACCAAAACAGGCACAATGACGTGTGTTAGTTCTCCAAGCTGAATGAGCTCTAGTAGTGAAAACAACACTTGCTACACGAGAGTTTGTCGCTCCGGGCTCACGGATACAATGAGAGATATTAAAAATTTAAACAATGTATTCCTAAAAGCACATGTCTGAGGGCTTGGTTGAACTAAACGATGAGATTCTGTCAGATGTATCATCAGTAATCCATCTTCTAACCTCGAGGTTTGCTGAGTCTTGATGTGAGGTTAATGCAGAATGGAATAAATAACTGCTGCGCCCTAAACTGTACTCTGTTCATAAAAGCCAGGAAAGGTAGAAAATGATCATTTACGGCTTGTTTTAGGTGTGAAGGACAAACAGCTCCTGGAAAAACTCCAGGTCCTGCAGTTAGGTCTGATAAAAGGTAGGCACCTAAAGGAACGTCACATCCCTGCAATCATAACGCTAATGAACGAACGTGCAGTTAATAAGCTTAACCATACCGAACAAAAAGGCGAAAGGAGCTTCATTCGTCAGGAGCATGACTCAACATGTGCCGAGGCCAATGAGGCTAAAAGGTTCAGTCCAATACGCAGATTAACAGAGCTAAAGGTTAATGAGATTAGCTGTAAATGAATGCTTGGGCCTGTACAGAAATTACTTTGAAATAAGAAGAAATTAAAAGTGCATATCTTTCTGAAATCTGTATGTTTTAATAATTGTTGCAGGGTTTGTGAGCCCTTTAGAATTTTCTCTGTTTCTGTACAAATATGAGCTACTGTGGGTAATTATTCAGGCTACATCAGAAGCATTTAGTGGGGCATGAAGACTGGTGGGTGGGGCATTTAACAGCTACACGACCCCCTCGCATCTCTTCCATGACCTCTCACAAGGGAGGCTTATGTAAGTCTAGTAAAATGGAATTGATAGATTTGAGAGTATTTTTTTTTATAGAGGCTGCGTTGTGTGTCCTAACCTGTAACAGAAAGATCAGATCACAGAGACGAGCCAAAACATTCTCACAGATTGAATAACGTCGATGATCGGGTTACACCTGCTCATGTTAAAGTCAGGGCAATAAGTGAACAGTTGGCTTTTGTAAAAATGTAGAAATGGACAGGCATTAATGACTGGGTTGGAGCATCTTAAGCACTTCTTTCTAGTTAATCTCGTGGACCAGTCACGGCTCGGCGGGTGGACGATGAGTCCAGATTACATTAGGAATCAAAGATTAAGAAGGAAAGGCGAAGTCGTATCACAGGTAGTCCTCGTTTTCTGATGGCCCGACTTAAGATTGGAAACCATTAATAAACATAAATACACATTCAGCAGAAATCATACCGCAAACTTTGAACTGAAGGAAGTCGGCAGTGCATGATGTGGCGGGAGCGATGAGTGCTGGGAAATGTAGTGAGGAAAAGCACTGCGTTGTGGGTGGTTAGCTGGCCCATGACCCGAGTTTGAGTCTCTTTCGCCCATGTTTAAGGGAGCAGAGACTCATTGAGGGATCATTCCCTGGCACTACAACAGTGACCCCTGTCTTTTATCTTTTGCTGGACTAGAGTACCATGTTCTCATTGCATCCTGACCAGGAAAAATTTGGATTACAGTGTGATGGAAAATCACCCTATATGAACAAAAGTATTGGGACACACCTCTTAATCACTGAATTCAGCACCTAAAGGCCATGCAGTCTGCCTTTACAAATGTTATTGAAAGAATGTGTTGTTCTAAAAAGAATTCGAGCATGGTACTGTAATAGGATGGCACTCTGACAGTGTTATTGGAATGTGGAAGCGTTTAGGAACCACAGCAAGTCAGCCATGAAGTGTCAGACCATAAAGTTACAGAGCAGAGTCGCCCAGTGCTGAGTCTTTTATATAGTGCATAAAAGATACCAACCAAACCTTCTCTGGAAAATTAACGTCAGCACAAAAGCTGGGCGCCCGGAGCTTCATGGGTTTCCATTACCAAGCCTTAAATCACCAAGCGTGGTATGGAGCCACTGGACCTTGGAGCAGTGGAAACGTGTTCTGTGGAGTGACGAATCCCGCTTCTTTATCTGGATGTCTGATGAACGAGTCTGCGTTTGCTCAATGCCAGGAGATTGTCACCTGCCTGACTGTAAAGTTTGGTGGAGGAGGGACAAAGAGGTTTTGGACAGCTTTGTGGGAACAGTTTGGCCCTTTTCTGTCCATAAAGTCGTGGTCAGGTGAGTTTGGTTTGGTGTGGAAGAACTTGACCTCAACTCCATAGAACTCCTTTGGGATGAACTTGAACGGAGATTGTGAGCCAGGTCCTCTCGTCCATCATCAGTGTCTGACCACACAGATGCTTTCTGGATGAATCCCCACAGTCCCAGTCCAAAATCTTGACTTGTAGAAAGCCTTTCAGAAGGGTAGCAGCTCTTTTAGCAGCAAAGGTGGACAAACTCCATATTAATGCCTATAGACTTAGAATGGAATACCATGGAAGCTCCTGTATATGCAATGTGGAGGTGTCTCAATACTTTTGTCCATATAGTGTATACAGTATATTATACCCTTCCATATTCAAACACTGGCTCTGTCCTGTATCACAAAAGAGTGATGTATGAACACACTCCCGGTACAGCCTTTACTTTTCTTCCCTTTCTGATCAGAGAATCGTTTAAACCTGAGAGTATTTTCCGATGCGCCGATTGTTGATCAGGGCTGACAGAGCCACTTTGCAGAACAGACACTGACACACTGCAAACACCAGCTGTGAGAGAGGGGACACACACGCCATGACGAAGCATTATGCAAACCATAGCCGATACACACACATTACATCTCCGAGCACATAAATACAAAGCCCCGCGGCCCTCCGATGGCCTTATTAAATTTATTACAGCTCAGTCCCTTTAATGACTTCATCTCAGTGAACTTAAAATATCTACACTGACCTGGCAAACAGACAGTAAACTGTTATTCACCTCTGGTCAGGCAATGCCTGACATTTCTGTAGATGTTGAAGCGTACGTTGTAAACAATATACATTTAGTTTTAGTTTTGGGCAGACATTCAGGTGTTTAAGTCTAAGACTCGTTAGTCAGAGGTACACCCAGGAATTCGTAAATGCAGGATTCAAACCCTCAATAGACACCATTTGACTTAATGCACGTCTTTGGAATGTGGGTGGAACCTGGAGCAAATCTCCACATAGGCAGCGACCGGCCCGAATCTCAAACCAAAGTCTTTGGGGCTGTGAGGCTGCACCACCTTACTAACCCTGCTATCCAAACTCCCGCTATAACACGAGGCATTTGAGTCCCCTAACCCACTATAATGAATGCTGACTGGATAAATAATGGACGTAGTTCCAAAGTGCTTCTTCCCACCGCCTACAGCCTTCACTTTCGCTTCAGTCTGATTTTAATTATTAGTAAAATGTTTTGATTTTATATTCATCACGTGGTGACACGATGAATGAGACCCTGCTCGATCGAAACCCCACCCAGTCTGCAGATAACATGCAGGCAGGATGTCTCCAGCCACCATGTTATGCTTAAATCATTGAAGCTGGGTGGGTTTTGAACATACAGGAACCAGGAAGGAATTATAAGAAATAATGCAAAATATCTTCCCTTTATTTGAATATTCATTATCAGAACCATTATCAGATAACAGGGTTTGGCTGTGCTGTCTTATGTTAAGGTTTTGGTTCCCACCATGTTCTCTTACATGTTTAAGGCAACTTAAATACAATAACAACTTGTAAACAGCTGGTCATGCTGCGGTTCCACGTGCAGAGGCGGGAGTTTAAGGGCGGAACTCCGGGTGCTATGTTTGCTTATTCTAAGTGACTTTGTGCTTATTTCTAAGTCAGGTGACAGGTTTTTGGGGCTTGTTTCTAAAATGTAGTTGCTTATTTGGGTTCACTTGATCTGGTCTGTCTTTCTCACCAATATTCTTGCAAGTTTGTTTTGCTCAACATTTAAAGGTAAAAGGAAAATTTACATTATTATTATTATTATTATTTTTAATTAACTCATGAAGTGGTCTCTCTCACATTGTAGTAGGTTGTCAGTTTCGTGCTTTTTTAAGCCAAGTTGCTTCTTTTGGACTTGTTTCCATAGACCTGGATCTGGCAACCGTGCATGTTAGTATGTAAGTAACTGCCTTACATACTTACATACATCATGTTCTCGTTTGCTCACGTTTGTTCTAGATCCTGTTGGAAATTGGTTGATGTGTTTAGAGACTTTTTTGTGCGAGTTCCTCGTGTTTGTGTGGATGATTTTCCTCTGCTTATTTGTCCCAAGCTGTAAATGGTGTTTGTAAGTGCATGCTCCTGTCCTATTGTTTATATTGTCTCTAACCTATAAATATAGAAACTAGTTCACATTCACTCGTTGAGTCTCTGGGTCATCTGGCTGATCTTCCGTGTCGTTCCTAATACTGTCTATGGATGCATTAAGTAAGGCATTTACGTATCGTCTGCATGCAGTTTTCTAGAGAAGATACTTCTTATATTTATTTTACAGTAGCATAAAAAGACCATTTGACTATGGTAATCTCTGGACAATATCCATTTTGGTCAACGACCTGTTTCACAGAACATAATGTGGGTGTTAAGTGGCGCGTACCTGTAGTTAGTTGTTAGTTATTTTTAATTGCCCTTAATTGTGCAAGCAGTCAATTCATTCATTTGCTAAAGTGTGGGCTGATATAGCTTTAGAAATGCAGGGCTTATAGATCGATACGTGCTACTGTTAACATGCCCTAAAATATGGGAGTAAACCGTAGTATTAAGTTTTATGAGCCACTGAGGCAGCTCTATGGCTTATAAACGCCTGTTATGCCAGGATAATGCTTTCCATGTCAGCTCCGAGCAAATTAGGGGCCGCTGATGAATGGATCGTGTTTACGATCTGTCCAGGACTGAAGCTGAAAAAACCGGATTGTGCCGTTCAGAGAGACAGAAGCTCCACCTTAGCACCTGCTCCCTCAGCGAGGCGCGCAAATAAAGGCAGGCTGCGTGTCAACATGCACGCGCAAACACACGCGCTAACATACGTAACGAAACGATGCACCAACACACACATCATGCACAAGCTCCAAGGATACAGCTATCCACTCACACGCACTGTGCATTTATCCACCCACTCACACACACACTCAGCACAGATGCAACCCCCCGGGCCGCCGATGATTCATCACGTCCCTTTTTCATCGCCCGATCACGTGATCGAGGCTCCAGCGTTCCTCCGTGAAGAAGAGCTCAGCCTGCTAACGTGCACTGATGCTATTAGGCGTGCGTTGTTGCATTGATTCGGGGTGCAGCCTCAGTCACACGGCAGTCCTGCAGGACCACTCG
Organism: Ancistrus triradiatus; assembly: GCA_025084515.1. Lineage (NCBI taxonomy): Eukaryota > Metazoa > Chordata > Actinopteri > Siluriformes > Loricariidae > Ancistrus > Ancistrus triradiatus. The sequence goes on along the minus strand of JAJAGP010000060.1, from coordinate 397,345 downwards.
ACACAGAGCTGTAGTAACTCAAAACCAAAGCAAACCCTGTGCACAAATGAGAACTTAAACGCCGTCCTCCCCCGAGCATGGTGTGTTTGTTTGTGCATGAACATGGACAAAGCTGTGCCAGAGAACATGCCACGATTTACAGACCCCGAATTATCCTTTGGATGTACCGCAGTTTCGCCTGCATGATCAAGCGCATTTACACCAGTCGAGATATTTAACTTTACATTTTAACGTTTGGATGCACATTACAACAGCATGGAGGCAAATCTAGGCCTATGTCTCTGCCCTCGTTGCAAAGCACGATCGTTTTAGATGAAAGGTACAGCTTTCTGAGAAAGGTGCCCAAACATTTCTGCACGGGCCTTAGACCTTGGAACGGAAGGTGGAAGCCCCTGGCAAGGCGAAACAACGAGCTAGATGAGACACAAAGTACCATCCTCATCTTGAAATGGGCACGATATGATGCACGGAGGTTGAGATTTAGGAACCAGTGCTCTACCATATCCTGCCTCTAGCATTTGTACAACTGAAGTGTCACGGTAAATCAGTAGTAATGCTTAAATGTTGCGTAAAAACCTTCTTTGAACAACCAAGATGACTTGAGGAACATCTAGAAAGTAACTGTAGCTTGTTAGCTACAACGTTGCCTGCTTTTAATGTTAACATTGCCGGGTTAACGGGCCAAAAGTGTTTTTGTGTATAACCTACAGCAGTTAAAACACCTGGCCTGCACTTTTTAAAAATATTTCCACACAAGTGTAAAGTCGTATGCTCATGAATTCTCTTTAGCAACGTCCAACAGATAAAGAAAATCTAAAAGTGATATTTGACGATCAATATCATTAATGAATGACGATAATAGAGAAATGTGTGCCCTGATTTCTTTCATTTAGGATGAATATCCTGGATCTGTGATTGATAGGAGGAGAGTATAGGAGCGTTAATCTTTTAGAAAGCTCTGCACTACAGTTCATGAAGAAAAAATCAATGGCATTTAAAAGAAAACACTGTGCGCAGGGTTTCTGCACACAGAGCGCTGACATGGTGGAGGTGATACATTCGGGGGATGTGTGTGACCCGGGGTAACGTCTGGGATGTTTGATATACAAAGCTCATGTACAGTGTGATCAGCATTTTTGCAATAATAACAAAGCTTCGGGCTGCATGTTAAACTTTTTATCGGTATTTCCAAATTGCTGTTGGTTAATTACAGTATATTAAGCAGGACCTGAGGGATTCTAATCCCTGCATTTGTGGTTAGACCGGGGTTTGAGGGATTTAGGTCTGCGTAATGTGCTGGATGTTTGATAGAGAAGTGGCTGTAAAAGCTGTAGCCAAGTTGGAAGCCCTGCCTCGAGAGGCAACACATGTGCCTGCAGGATGCCCTGCACATATCACTGAGCTGTTAGTGTCCCTCGTATCACTACTAGGGGTGAACTGATTGTGATGTTGATGGCTCCCCAGATCATTACACTTCACACTGGCAAAACTGGCTTTCCTAAATTTACGTCGTTCTTACAGTTCATAAATGACAGCAAGGAACTGAAAACCAAGCTCGGAAGGTTAAAGAACCCCAGTGTTTATAACCTTTTGGTGGTGGAGTTATGCTGACTATAATACTCTTTTTCACACCTAGTATGTAAAAATATGCAAGTAAACTGATGAACTGGTGAATGAGGCCCAGAGACATGGCAACGAGGCCATGAAACACCAAACCATCTCAATCTGAAAATGTCAGAAGGTCAAGAATATCAAGATTTCTGCTCTGGTTCTTCAAACACCAGTAGGGTCTTTAACTGTTGCATCATACCACCATTTTACCAGCGTTGCAGAGAATGAAAAATCAAAGAAAACCATGATCTTAACCGAAACCTGTCTGGGAAATAGGTCAAAGCATCATGGCAAATGAACCAAGCAAAGGAACCCAGAACCATCTCAATCTACCAAGGTCAGAAGAAGATCAAGACCAACCTGAGATTGGTTGACCACCAGGTAGTGGAGCTGCTTATGATGTAATACTCTACCATTTTTACCCACGGTGCAAGCTATGGACAGTCTGAAAAATGAAGCCAAGAGACATGGCAACCACGCCAAGGAACCCCAAACCATCTCAATCTGATAATGTCAGAAGGTCAAGAATATTAAGATTTCTTCTCTGGGTCTTCAATCACTAGTAGGGTCTTTAACTATTGCAGCATACCACCATTTTACCAGCGTTGCCAGAAAATGAAAAAAAAAAACCATGATCTTCAACTGAATCTGTCTGGGAAATGAGCCCAAGAATTGTGAATGGCAAAGGAACACACAGCCATCTCAATCTTCTTCTAAAGGTCAGAAGAAGATCAAGAGCAAGCTGAGACTAGTTGACCACCAGGCAGTGGAGCTGCTTATGATGTAACACTCTACAATTTTTACCCACGATGCAAGCTATGGACAGTCTGGCAAATGAAGCCAAGAGACATGGCAAACAGGCCAAGGAACCCAAATCCATCTCAATCTGAAAATGTCAGATAGTCAAGAGTATCAAGATTTCTGCTGTGGTTCTTCAATTACCAGTAAGGTTGCAGCATACCACCATTTTACCAGCAATGCCAGAGAATGAAAAACAACAACACGATTTTAACCTGAATCTGTCTGGGAAACAAGCCCAAGAATCACGGCAAAAGAACCAAGCAAAGGAACTCATAACCATCTCGATCTACCAAGGTCAGAAGAAGATCAAGACCAACCTGAGATTGGTTGACCACCAGGACTGCTTAGAAGCTGTTGGTAGTAGAGCTGCTTATGATGTAATACTCTTATATACCATTTTACCATCTTAAATACCATTTTTACTCACAGTGTAAGATATGGACTGTCTGACAAATGAGGCCAAAAGACATGGCAACCAGGCCAAGGAACCACAAACCATCTCAATCTGAAAATGTCAGAAGGTCAAGAATATCAAGATTTCTGCTGTGGTTTTTCAACCACAAGCGGGTCTTCAACTTTTGCAACAAACCACCATTTTACCAACGTTGCCAGAGAATTAAAAAAATCAGATAAAACCATGATCTTAACCTAAACCTGTCTGGAAAATAGGTCTAAGAATCACTGCAAATGAACCAAGCAAAGGAACCCAGAACCATCTCAATCTACTAAGTTCAGATGCAGAAGATCAAGACCAACCTACCATTTTTACCCATAGTGCAAGGTATGGACTGTCTGGCAAACGAGGCCCAGACACCTGGCAACCAGGCTGTGGAACCCAAACCCATCTCAACATGGCAAGGTCAGAAGATGAAGCAGATCGAGAAGGTAATAGAGAGTCTACTAACCATTCCTGCTGCGGTTCATCGATCACCAGGAGCACCTTGAACTTCTTGGTAGAAGGACTGGAACTTTGGTCCACCAGACCCGCCGAGGCCGCCGTCTGCTTCACCACGTTGGTGATGGAGCTAAAGAACCCGGAGCTGGTTGGAGCGGCTTGGGGTCGGCGTTCCGGAGCCGGAGAGGTGGACGGAGCGGCGGCGGCGGCGGCGGCAGGAGGAGGAGGTGCGGTGGATGTAGCCGAGCCAGGAGAAGAGGAAGGTGCCTGAGAGGAGGCAGAGCTGGGTGGAGGTGGTGGAGGAGGATCGGGTCTTTGCAGGTCGGTCATATAGCCGTTGGGCAGGTTGGCAATGAAGCTGCTGTCGGACAGGCGACGGCGCAGGAAGTTCATGGCTGAAGGTTACACCTGGATGGAGATGGAGCCCGAAATGCTAAAGCTAGCTAGTGTTTATTGAGATGGAAATCTCCTGAAGCACTAGATGATGCTCTGCTGCTTCTCCCTCTCGCTCTCACTCTGATCCAGAGATGCTCAGCCTCCCTCCCTCTCTCTCTCTCTCTCTCTTTCTCTCTCTCTCTCTCTCTCTCGTACCCTCCCTCTCTCTCTCTTCACATTCTCGCCCTCCCCCTTTGCTCTCCTCCGTCATGACCTACGTATTGATGTCGTACTGCAGTCATAGGAGTTTCCAGTGCATACAGATGTAAGCTGGTGTGCTACACTCCCGCCTCATACCCCATGGCATCCCCCTCCCTTTTTTTGTGACCTCCAGGAGACTCAAGTGCAGTTTGGGGTGGAGCTCTTCCGTTCTGACGTCCTTCTCTCCAGCCTGAGCTCCTCCTCAGCTCTCTTGGGGCCCAGGCTGATTCGGAGCAGCTGATCGCTGGCGCCGTAGCATCTGTCTTCAACAAGAGCAAAATAAAACAAACGTGCTGACATTGTCATGACAAAAGACATTCATTCATTCATCCTCTGTAAGTGGTTTGTCCCAGTGGTAGCAAGAGTGGAACTTGGATCTATTCACCTTTATGTCTACATAAAAATATTTATCTAAGATGTCCTTTATGTGTCTGCGTTCTCATTCGTTAATGTCTTTTATAGATAACGATGTACTGAAATGTTCTCCTGATGCTTTCTCTGGCTTCCTTACGCATTCCAAAGACATGCATTAGGTCAGTTGGGGTCGCTAAAGTCTCCAATTGTGAGTGAATGAGTGTGTGTGCATGTGGCCACTCCCTGTGGCCCTGTTTATGAACAGTGATTGAGGTTTATTATTTTTACTTGGTAGATCCTTAAAAGACGCTAATGTGGCTTACGGGTAAGAGCAGCAGTTCCTGAGGACCTAGGGTTGAACCTTAGTTTCTGTTAACTGTAGATATGTATATTGATATGACCAAGGAGTTCGAATGAAAGTTCAAACATGTGTATGAATGTATTGATGATGTACAACCCCAGATCAGAAAAAGTTGGGATGGTATGGAAAATGTAAATAGGAAATATATGCAGTGCTCCTTATATTTCCATTGACTTTTATTTCATTGCAGACAGTGTGAACCCAAGATAATTCACGTCTTATTTCTGATCAGCTTTTTCTGATCACATATTTGTTAATAAACATCCATTCCTGCATTTCAGGCCTGCAACACATTCCAAAAAAAGTTAGATCGGGGGCATTTTAGGGCTGGTAATGAGAAAAAACTAAATAATGACGTGATTATAGAGGTGATTCTAATCATGGTACAAAAGCTGTATCCACGAAAGGCTGAGCTGTATCCTAATAGCTAGGCTAGATTACTGCTTTAATAAATATTAAAGAGGAGAATTCGAAAATGTTTTCATTTGGAAGAATTACTAGTATTAAAAATGAATAATGAATAATAAGTTTCCGTTCACTTGTGAAGTATGTGATTAATTTTCTTGTTTAATGTGTCCTTGTAAAAATGTAACCATATTAGAAATAAATTATGAAGAGATCTGACTAATACTGATTAAATACTGAAGCCTGGCTGTTTTTCTCTATCCACAGCTAGAACAGAATTAATCACGTCTGAAAAGAAATACTGTAAAAAAAAGAAAAAAGCAGAAACAAAATGCTGCATTATGCAAACGTCGCTTTATTTTGCTGGTTATAACAGCTGGTTGTAGGATAAACAAATTACCCTTTTCTGTTCCAGTGCTGAAAGAGAACTGATGAAAGCAGATTAATTTTCCTGTCAGGAAGCATCTGTCCTCCTTACGCTCAAACCTTTACAGAAAAACAACCAGCTTGGATTTTAGACAAAACGTTTCTAAACGCCTTTTTCATGTTTATATCTGAAGGACGTTCTTTCATTTGTTTCTGATTGGTCTGACTAGTCTTGGATGTTGCAAACACTGCATATATACACTAATTGAGAACTTCATTAGGAGCTCGATACTAAGACTGTCATAGCACATCCGCCTCAAGGTTCTTGCTGTTCTGAACACCACAACTGTGCAGGATGTTTATCCATCGTCACTCTGATGGTCTGGAGGATTTACTCAGTTACACGATCATCTTCAAAAACCTTTTCACACCGACCTTTTCACACAGAGTCTAAAACTGACGTTCTGTGATGCTGAGTAACATGTTTAATCGTAGCCTGTTCTAATTTCTGCATTAAAATCAGGCTGACCAATCAGAGCGCGGTCGTCGGGCAGAACAGCTCATCAAGAGCTTATAGGACGAGCAACAGGCTGCCTCTAAAAACATGGATGTGAAAGAAAAGATCTGGTGGAATAGAACTTTTTTTGCTTTTTTACATTGGCGATGTGAAAAAGACACGACACATTAAGAGAAGGGACATTAAAGAAAGCAAAAGCAGGAAGTTTTCAGAGTGATTAGACACAAAATATATCCAAAGGTCCCAGTACTTTAAAAATCGCATCCATCTGAGTTAAGCTGAGGCTTGCGTCCTTTAGAGTTCTATAAGCAACACTTTTTAATGGATTACTTATGGGAACATTTAAGTGTTAAAGACGATTTCCCTTAAGAAAGGCCTATGGTAACATTCACGGAATTTTTCTGCAGTGCTCTTTAACAGAAGTTTAAGGACTTAAGGGAAAATTTCACTCAAAGTATTTATACAACCGCATAGGCACAGGTCCTTTCCAGAAGCTCGATCTAAGTGTCAATTAGTAGTAAGTAAACTTAACATAAATCCCATAACCCAGAGCCTGAAAATAAAGCAGATCCTGCTGCTGCTTAAAGTCCTGCTCGTTCATATTTTGTTCATCTGAAGACGTTCAGCTGATCTGATGGGGTAGTCGTGACACACCAAGCTGATCCTGCTCTAAATTTTTTATAGCAGCCCAAAAATAGCTCGCCGATGCCTCGAGGGTGTTTGGTGTACTGACAAAACAACACAGGTAAAGCAACGTACCGGATTAAACCCATTTGTTACAACAGATATCAGTCTACACGAAATGTTTTGGCCCCCCGGGGTCACGTGACATGTTTTGTTGGCTTTCTGAGGGCGCCGAAGTTAACATACGCTTTCACGTTCTATATCCGTGTATTCTGATCGTTGTAGCGGCTAGCGAACGAAAAATTGGAGTCAGAGAATTGTTCAAAAATCATTCCTTGTATATCTATAAACGATATCCAATTTTTATATTTTATATCTTTACTGATATAAACTACTATTAATATAACAAATCACACTAGCAGTTACAGTTATCACATTGTTATGTAATATCCTGAGTTTGATAAACCTGCTGTGATTCTGAGTTCGTTCCTGACACTTATATAAGAGCTGTGAATTCATAATAAAACAATTTTTTACCTTTGGCTCATTACGGCCAGCTTGAGGCTAATAAGTCGCGCTAATCTTCCTCCAACGTCTGGATTAATTATTGACCCAGTATAATGGAATCCGTGATATTGCACATAACAGGTGTATGTGTGTGTGTGTGTGTGTGTGTGTGTGTGTGTGTGTATGTGTGTGTGTGTGTGTGTGTGTGTGTGTGTGTGTGTGTTCTGGCTGCAGGGATGTGTGGCGGCTAAAGAGTGCTAGATACTCTAAACACTGATTAGGAGGGATATCACCATGGCAACAGCCTCTTAAGCGGGAGCATTTCTGCGCTCTGATGCCGATGGAGAACAGAGATTCAGACGCAGCCTGGGATTCACACTCTGTCCATGACCAGCTCTCAGACGGCATTTTCATACATGCTTAATCCTGTTGAGGGACCGGCAGCACAGGGCACAAGGTGAGAACCAACCCTAGACAAGGCTGAGACACTGACTGGCCTATGTCTCTGAAAGTTTTTGGAACAAACTGGAGTATCAGGAGAAAATTCATACATATTCAGGGAGAACATGCAAAATCCACGTGGACGGAGGCCGGGAATCGAACTGGGCATCTCTGGAGCTGTGACATGTCAATCCAATCGAGGCTCTCAAGGAGTGAAAGGGGCTTAATGCATTTTATGAAGGTCCTTACACAGGGCGACTCCAGTGAATTGAATTTGTTGAGTGATTGGTTCAGGTCCGTTCTGTGGGCGTGGTTTTCTTTAAAGCCGACAACAGACATCATGGGAACAGCCTGATAAAGCAGGAGAGTTTCTGCACTGTCATGGAGATGGAGAGTCGAGATTCAGATACAGTCCGAGTCAAGAAAAAAGACCGGGACACATCGAGTCCGAGTCAAGACCGAGACCGGGACACATTGAGTCTGAGTCAGGACTAAGACCTTTCTTTTCTGCACTGCCTTGGAGTCGGAGAGCCAACATGCAGATACAATCCAAGTCAAGAAAAGGGCCGGGACAAGTCCGAGTCGAAACAAAGACTGGGACACAATGAGTCTGAGTGAAGACCGAGACCGGGACACATCAAGTCCAAGTCAGGACCAAAACCTTGGTTTCTGCACTGTCATGGAGTCGGAGAGCTGAGATTCAGATACAGTCCAAGTCAAGAAAAAGGCCGGGATTCATTACGTCCGAGTTGAAACCAAGACTGGGACCCAATGAGTCTGAGTCAAGACTGAAACCGAGACACATCAAGCCCGAGTCAAGACCAAGACCAAGACCAGATTAAGATTTTTTTTCATCATACAAGATTAAATAGAAGAAAATTTTTTTGTAATTAACTTTACATTCATTATACATTATGTAAAATAATATAATTATAATTATTAATAAATAATATTATTATATCATCATATATTTTGTGAAATATAACATGAAATTATTTATAACCTAAAACTATTATTAAGTATTATTATATTACACTCAAACAAAAGTAATGTAACTTTTGCAAGCAAATGATGGTAATGATTCTGTTTCCCGTTTTCTCTCAAACTCAGAATTTTTTTTAGGATTATGTAGTCATTTATTATGTTTTAGACCTTAGTGTTAGAGCTTTAGTACTAATAAGTGCATAAGCAATAAAAGAAGCTCATACAAAGAAAAGATCTGCTCAAAAACGAGAAGTTTATTAATAGAGAAGATTTCAGATTGATGTCACCAGGCGCCGTCAACTCTCCGGGACGTCAAGCAGCTCTACGGACCGTCGGTCTGCAGACGATGCTCTAGGGAGCGTCCATTCTCCTGCAGCTCTACGGAGCTTCCATCTGCAGACGATGCTCTACGGAGCTTCCATCTGCAGACGATGCTCTAGGGAGCGTCCATTCTCCTGCAGCTTTATGGAGCTTCCATCTGTAGACGATGCTCTACGTAGTGTCCATTTTCCTGCAGCTCTATGGAGCTGCCATGTGCTGACGTCCCTCTGGTTCCCACTCCCGCTGGTTTCCACCTTTTTCTTCTCTTGAACTTCTCAATTTTTTTTTGTCTTTTTTCTTTTTTATGTTTTTTTTTGTGTTTTTTATGCACCCAACCCCTCATTCAACCCCTCATTTACCAAACCCCAGGTGCCCATCCTACAAACACGTCGCTGTCCTGGGCTTGGTGCTGCCCGGCCTTTGCCTCGAACAGCTGGCTGTTGGAAATAAGGCTCATACGTCTTCCTCATGATGAAGAGGTCGATGTCTTTCATGCGGCAGCCCCAGGTTTCGACCGCAGGCTCCTTCTGGACCTCTTCCATCATAGCCTTGATCTTTTCCTTGAGTTCTGTTTTCCACTCTTGCATCTTCTTTCTTAGCTCCTCCTGCTCTTGGAATCCACAGGAGATCCTCTCTCGGTCCATCAAAGCCTTGATCTTTTCCCTGAGTTCTGTTTTCCACTCTTGCATCTTCTTCCTTAGCTCCCCCAGCTCTTGGAGTTCACAGGAGATCCTCTCTTGCTCCATCAAAGCCTCGATCTTTTCCTTTAGTTCTGTTTCCCACTCTTGCCCCTTCTTCCTTAGCTCCTCCAGCTCTTGGAATCTACAGGAGATCCTCTCTTGCTCCTGTACCATGGCTTTTCTTTCTTCCATCCACTTTTCCTGCTGGAACTTCAGGCTCTCCTCCAGCTCCCTGTGATCCTGGCACACTTTCACCATCTTTTTCTCCATATTTTTCAGCTCCTCGGCCATGGCATCCTTCTCCTTCACCAATTCCTGCACCCCAAGGAGCTCCACTTTTTTCTCCAGCTCGGTGACCTTCTGCTTGGTCAGTTGGTCCAGCAAGTACTGTGACCTTTTGGTCTCCTCATCTAACTGCTGCTCCAGGGCCACCCTGAGCCTCCTCTCCCGATGTCCAGGTCAGTCACAGTCCTGCGCCTCTGCGGCCGTCTCCAGCACAGCAGATCCGCCAGCCTAAACCGACCACCAGGCATTGTTGGGACTCAAATTTGTCCTGCAAGAAGTGAGCGTCGACCTGTTGCTTGAGCTGTCTGAGTGAACTGAGCCCGACCGGCCGACGTGCGCTCTTGTGTTCTGTCTGGTGACTGTGATGTCATAAGAGACCTCTATGACATCATAAACGGCCAACGCACCTAGTATATGGCACAAATAAAGTAACAAAGCACCTGTTTCTGCCTTATTGTCTGCTCTTTTTCTCTTTTTGTCCCTTATTTTGTAGCCATAAAAATATCGAATTTAAGACAGAAGTCACTCTACTGAGCAGTTTTGGTTGGTTAGTAGCACAGTCAGTCAGATATGCTTCCTATAGCAACCAAGAAAACGCAGAGTAGCGCTTTGATCTGGATGATGTTTTGATGATTTACTTTATTTATGAAATAAATATTTCTATAATACTTTACATGAGGTTTGTTACCCCTTATCTGAATGGTTAGAAGGGCCTGACCGCACGCCACTGCATTTTAGTCCACCAAACTGCAGGTTCAGCCATTTTTCTTCTGTTAAACACTCCACTGCACTCTCGTCCCAGACATGGATAAACCTCTGGCGTCTGATAAATAAAAAAAGGTCTAAAGTGTAGACAGTTATTTTTGGGAGTAGAGTGCTTTATTTTGAACTTTTAAGAATGTTTAAAAACGCTGTAATTTTTATAATTTCAGAGTGTTTAAACTGCACAACTGCTTGGACATTCTTGACGTGTCCATTGCTGCAAAAATTGAGGCACTGTGTCATTTTTGGCCAGCTGCTATAGCCTAGGAAAATGCTTTATTGGGTGCCTGACTAGAATTGGCTAAATAAAAAAAGAAAATCAGATCGATAGGTCAAATAGATAAACAGGTTCCTAAAAGCTAAAGCGAACGAGCCTGTTTGAAAGTGAAGTGAGTACAAAGGGCAGATTTTTATTTTGAAATGTAGTTTGTACAAGTAAAAGGTATTAAACTAGCTAGTACTGTACGGATTATGGTATAGGCTACAGGCTGCACATTGAGCTCGAGCCCAGCCGATGGCAGTAAAGCAGCTAAAACTATAATATTAGAGAGGAAGAAGCTCCAGCAGAAGCTGGACAGCTCGCTACAGTATAATGCATAATAACTGCTAATGTATTATATTTAAAAATAACATTTATTTCTTCAATATGAACCGTATGTGTAGTCAGAGCTATTAAGATGGCGCTGGCTTCTTTACAGAGCACCGGTGTGTTTTACCGCAGGATCTTGTCTCACTTTCCTCATGACTTTAGCTTAGCATTTGCTTATGGATCAGGAGTGTTTAAACAGGCTGGGACTGAACGAGCTCACATGAGGGTAACGACCTTTATTTTAATTTATTTTAATGAAATATCCATAACTTCGATTAAACAGTGTGAGGGTTATAACGGTTAATCCACTCGGTGTCCGGTTTATCGTTACGACAGGCGCGCTTGGTAGGTGTAACTTAAATTCACAATTATGTACAGTTCGTACACTTCTTAGAAATGCACGCTTCGCGTTGGAAAATAAAACAGACTTATCTTTATTCAGCTTTCAGTCGTTTAGGTAAAAACAGAGTTATTGCCTCCTGGTGCCGTGTGCGGATTGTAGTTAGTATAACATTGCATCAGCAGGACTTAATGGAGAAAACAACAAACAATTTGGAAAATTTGGATCTAAAATGTGCTGTGTGCAAAAATTTTAGGCACCTATGCAGATCGACTATGAAACAAGTTGTTCATCAAAGTTTAAAGAAATGTGTTATGTCAGAGTTTTAAAGTTTTCAGTCGAGTTCAACAAAAGACGTATCATGACTTACCTGTGCGCAAACCTACGAATGTTATTTTTTAAACGGCCGTTTTGGTTAGATTATTATTCAAAGACTGTATGTGTGACACTGTTTAGTTTAGTTGTTACCTTTTAAAGAAATCTCACACAGTAGTGTGCGACAGTTGTTCTCACCCAAGAAGCGTCTTTGGCTTTATAGCATTTAAACAATTCCAAAAACATTGTATTCTTAAAATAAGTCAAGTACTGTAGTCTTGAATTTCTTCTTTCATATCAGAGATTCAGAGTTTCCTTTTTTATTTTAATTAATCTGTCTAAGTAGGAAAATAAGATTTATTCTTTCCTGTAGTAACGTTTTTATATGTTTACAGAACAACATGCTGGATTTCGTGTTCGCCGTGGACGATCCCGTCACCTGGCACACCATGAATCTGATACAGAACCGGAAACACTACTCGTTCCTGAAATACCTGGGACCAAAGCAGATCAGCAGAATCCAGAACGAGTACGGAGCTGGGGTTTACTACAACACCCTCGTACCGTCTGATGAAAGGGTTAGTGTTATGAAGTCATTACTTAAACGTAGAATTGAATCAGAAATCATGGTGTGGTTTCTGTCTTTATTTTATTGATGTATCTTAATCCTGTACTGCAGAATCTTAGATCCTTTTGTACGTTTTGTCCCCCTTCTGCTTATAACCTTTGTTTCTTTTCCAGCTGATTAAGTACGGCGTGATCAGCACACAGGCTCTGGTGGACGACTTGCTTCACTGGAGAACCATGTACGTCGCGGGCAGGTTACACAAACCTGTGAGTAGTTCTTTAAAACCGCTACGCAGAGTGACTCGAGTTATTCTGACATTGTTAAATGAACCGTTCAGATTAATTTCATTACAAACACTTTGACTGAATCTTAATCATGACCAGACGATTCACTGAATCAAACACCCACGCTTTGAACATGAGAGCAGTGAATTGTCAGAATGATTCATCGATTCAGACACACACCTGCTGAAAAACAGACAAGCCACTCTCACCGAATGACTCACTGATTCAAACCGAATCATTAAACGAGAGAAATAGTGGAGGAACGATTCTCAGCCAATGTCTAAATGATTCAGTGCTGATTCAAACAGGTTGCCAGGTCCTCCTAATCAAAGAAACTTTCCGTCTTTTGGGCTCGTTCCCACAGACCCAGTTGGTCCACACTCTCGCGGGATCTGGCAACCCTGGAATTAAATGCAGTACCTTCGAAATGGCAACAGTTGAGTCCAGTTCGTGTCCCTGCTTGTTTTTTACGAGGTGAGGATTCTGGTGCAGAAGGAGGACGGGAAGCTGAGCGCCGCTTTGCTGTCCAATCTGAAGAGCGCGGTGAACGCCTCCTTCCTCATGCTGCCTGAGAGCTTCTCGGAGGAAGAGCTGTTTCTCGCCATCGCCGGACTCTCCTACTCCGGTAAACATGACCCTCTGAAATGTTGATTCTTTTTAGTAATACATTTTCCCATTGTTTTAATATACAGGGCCACATATTTTCTGTATTTACGAGGGAATCAGATATTCAGAAGAGAGCAGGGAACTCAAAATTACTGTTATGTGGCGCGCACCTGTGTAAGCATGAAGCTGAGGTCAGGTTTGAGTTGAATAAATCCCTCCCGTTTTAAATAACATGGGTTACACCTTTCAGGTGATTTCAGGATGGTGTTTGGTGAGGACAGAGCCAAGGTTTCCAACATTGTGAAGGACAACGTGGAGCACTTCAGGATCCTGTATAATAATATCCTGCAGGACTGTCCTCAGGTGGTCTATAAACCGCATCAGGGCAGGCTGGAGGTGAGAGAGAGAGAAAGAGCGCATATTTAGTGAGCTGCAATACAACGTTTATCCATTAGGTGGTGCTAAAGATCAAGGTTAAACCCAATAGGTTTTGGATAGAGCTCGAAGTGACCTGTTGCATCCCAGCATGCAGAAGGATGCGTTTAAATCTCTACTCCTGTACCTGTCTATCACAGTGAAGGAGGTGGGGCTTCTGTATTTGTCAGCGAAGGAGGTGTGGCTTCTGTATCTAAAGTCAAAATGAAGGTGTGGCTTTATCTGTAAATTAAAGTGAGAGGTGTGTCTCCTGTATCTATTAAAGTTGAGGCGTGGCCCCTGTATGTGTCAGTCAAAGTGAAGGAGGTGTGGCTTCTGTATTTGTCACAGTGAAGGTGTTGTTTTTGTATCTGTCAGTCAGTGAGAGGCGTGGCTTCTGTATCTATTAAAGTGAAGGAGGTGTGGCTCCTGTATCTGTCAGTCAAAGTGAAGGTGTGACTTGTGTCTAAAGTCAGCATGAAGGAGGCGTGGCTTCTGTATCTGGCAGCGTGAAGGAGGTGTGGCTGCTGTATCTGTCAGTCAAAGTGAAGGTGTGGCTTGTGTCTAAAGCCAGCGTGAAGGAGGTGTGGCTTCTGTATCTGTTAGTCAAAACTAAGGAGGTATGGCTTCTGTATCTGAAGACCTTGTAAAAGAGGCGTGGCTTCTCAATCTGTGAGTGTCAGTCAGTATGAAGGAGGCGTGGCTTCTCAATCTGTGTCTGTCAGTCCCTATGAAAGAGGCGTGGCTTTTTATCTGTGAGTGTCAGTCAGTATGAAGGAGGCGTGGCTTCTGTATCTATCAGTCCCTATGAAAGAGGCGTGGCTTTTTTTATCTGTGAGTGTCAGTTAACGTGAAGGAGGCGTGGCTTCTGTATCTATTAACGTGAAGGAGGCGTGGCTTCTGTATCTATCAGTCCCTATGAAAGAGGCGTGGCTTTTTATCTGTATCTGTCATGTAGCGAAGTAAAAAGTGAATGATTTGTCTTTTTTTTTTAGTCTTTTTACTCTCCAGTATGTTCTTTTGTAGCTGCTCTATTTTTTTTTCCTTTTCCACAACACATCATATATTTGAAACGGAACAGTCTGAATCGACTCTGAATCAGATTAAACCAAACGTTTTAGCTGTTAGATTGCTAAACCCGTGTTTGGTCTTAGCTTTCCGAAGCGTGTTGTAACATTTCCGGCTCTTCTGGGCAGGCCCCTCTGCTCTTTGTGCCTGTGTGTTACACAGAGGCTTGTTTGAGCGGTTGAAGCTTTTTGAAGCGCTCTGTGTGTGTTATTGACTTTGGAACGTCGTTTGGTCTGCTTATGGGTGTTGACGGCCTTAAGCCATGACAGATCTCCTTCAGGAGGAACTGTGGATGTGTTCGGGCCTGCCGCTGCACGGCTTCTGTTATGAAGACTGTGGATAATTACACCGGGCGTGGCATTGTGTGCACGGTACACAGAGCCGGGGGTGGAGCTGAAGCCTCATCCCACATTTATGAGGTTCTTTTCTTTATGCTTCTTAATACAGTTAGTTTAGAGTCCTTTCTTAACAGTGCATTGGGTTGAATTTGCCCCTAGTGGTGATTATAGGAACTACAAAAACATTGGAACAATATACAAGTTGTTGATTTTTACGAACTTTATGTAAACTGTGACGTGTGTGAAAGTTTAGACCTTTCCGAACGATCCTCTCGTTTTTTCGTAAAGTGTTTCATGAACTCTAACTGGTGGTTAAGGCAAGCTTTTAGGAGATGCCCCGTATCCTGAGCTGATTATCTAAGCTCTGTTATTGTTCCGCAGGTGGATAAGAGTCCGGAGGGTCAGTTCACCCAGCTGATGGCGCTGCCCCGCACTCTGCAGCAGCAGATCACCCGACTGGTGGATCCTCCGGGCAAGAACCGAGATGTGGAGGAGATCCTGCTGCAGCTGGCTCATGATCCGGACTGCGGCCTGCTCGTACAGCAAGGTCAGTAAGACTGACTTACCCTCTAGGTCACGCTACTTATTTATGTGTTACGTATTCCTTGTTACTTTATGTTACTACTTATTTATGTTATGTTACTTATTATTTGTTACTTTGTGATGTTACTTTTTATTTGTTTTTTGTTACTTATTTATGTTACGTTATGTTACTACGTATTTGTTACTTATTATTTTATGTTACGTGATGTTACTTTTTATTTGTTATTTGTTTGTTACATTGTTACTTATTATTTATGTTATGTTACTTTGTATTTGTTATTTATTACTTATGTTATTTAACTTTTTATTTATGTTATTTATTATTTGTTATGTTAGTTTGTTATTTATTTGTAACATTACTTCATTTGTGTTATGTTACTTATTTGTAATGTTACTTTACGTTACTTATCTGTTGCGTTACTTGGTACTTATCATTGTGTTATGTTGCGTATCGGACTGGGCGTGTGCTGGCGTGAGTTGTTTTTGGTCAGATGATGAAAGGGTGCTTTTGAGTTTCTTTAAATATAAAGATGCTTAATTTTCTTTTAGGAAATGTAGGTTTTATGAATGTACAATTAATTTGAAATCCTGCAGGCCTACCTGTTAAACTTGTTACTGCAGGTCATGACCTGATCTGCAGGCAGCTAGAAGAAAAACAAACAAAACACCATTTTAACCAGATCAGACTCTGTACCTCACCAAACCGGCTCACCAGGTCCTGCCCTTATGTCCCACTGTACTGTCTAACGTATTTTTTGTACCTTATTTTGCATAGTTATGTTACGTTGCTTATTATTTATTTATTTATTTATTTATTTGTTACATTGTCACTTTTTTGCTTATGATTTCTTACGTTATGTTACTTATTTTTTTTACTTTATTTTTTATACAGTGTGTTACTTATATTTTGCTTTACCTATTATTTATGTTATTATTATTTGTTATTTTACTTATTATTTGATACATTATGGTACTTATTTTTTGCTTTACTTGTTGTGTTGCATTGTTACTTTTTTTTTTTTTGGTTTTGTTTCTGCTTTTAAGAAGCATGAATGCCATGCTTTCCGCAACGAGTTTTTGATTTACTCTTTAGTCATATTTAATCTTTTTTTTTTTTTTTTTTTTTGCGCTTTCTCATTTATTCTGGTTGGGCCGCAGGTGGTCCTGAACCTTTTGCCATCTGGCCTCGCCTCCCTCAGAGTTTGTGTAAATGAATTCCCGATAAAGGATTTAACCAAAGAGGTTTTTTGGTTTTATAAAGATACACGCCTATTCCCCAGTGGGCTCTCTAACTCAGGAGTCGTTGGCAAGGTGGAACCCGGCAGGTCATGCCACCTGGTACTTCAGGCACCGGACCTGTGCCTCTGGGTTCCAGGCCAGACCAGACAGCCTGTGATCTGCTGGCTGGGTTACATTTCCTGAGAAGGGACCAGGGTGAAAGAAGGCATAGGGCAAAGGGTCAGGTGGCACGGAGCAGGAATGGCAGTCTTGTTATTGTGTAACCTGTACCTCTTTCTGTACAGGAATCGCTTCTATAGTCCAAAGCTCCAGCATATCTCAGAGCGCCAAGGGAGTCGTCACAGCAGGTTTTCATTTCGATACGTTTTCTTTCTTTTTATTACATGTTTATAAGTCGAAAATCTCCAGCGCTCTCACCCGTTCCCCTTTTCCTGCAGGACTCATGAAGACGGTCTCGTACAGCGCCAAAAAGCTGAGGAAGATGTTCAAAGGCTGGAGGAGGAAAAAATCGTGACGGACCTTCTCAGCTTTGTTTTGTTTCGTGCGTTCCATCCTGAGCTCAGAACCCGGGATGAAATGCTTTCTCGTGAACTCTGATACCTCAGCTCTGTAAACACCAGCGGGTGGTTTCTGGTCACTTATTTATTGGTTATGGATTAAGTTAACTTTTATTCGCGATTGTTTGTGTACAAAGGGACTGAACATGCCAAAACTTTGACTGATTTGAATAAAATCACGATTTGGCCTCAGGATAGCGGAACTGCTGTTTGTGGCTTTCATATATATAGTATAAATAAGGATATAGAGCTAAAATGAATATCTATGTGAAATTTTTACCTGAGACCCAGGGACCCAGGCATTCAAGCGACAATTGATCAGTATTATTGTGCCCAATATGTGCCCATAAAGCTTTCCCCACACTATTACACCAGCAGCCTGATCCATTGATACAAGGCAGGATGGATCCAGGCTTTGATATTTCTACTTCACGCCAAATTCTGACGCGACCATTCGAATATACGTTATGTTTATACCTTATGTTACTCTTCATAATATTTCAGTTTCTTTAAAATGTTAGTCTACCCAATATATTTTAATTATTATAATTTTAAATACGTTCTCTCTATTAATATTTGCGTTTCTGTTTAAACTATTACTATGAACTTGATAATTAGATAACATTTTGAGTCCTCGCAAGGTTATGGATATATGGATTTATATATATATATAATCTCCGAAGGAATGAATGAATGAGACGAATCAGTGAGTCACGAAATCGATTCCTTGCACGTACCGAGCCGCGCCATTCGACTCCCTAAACTGAGTTGTTTCGCCCCTCGCTACCTGTTACTAGGACGGGTGACGTCAACGGCTCATTTTCATAATATATGCTGAAGTCACCGAGTCGCTGTCAGCCAATCAGAATCGAGCGCTCGCGCCACCTGCCAGGAAGAGAATTCCCTCATTCCGATCATTCTTCTTAAAGAAAGAGAGGGAGACGGAGCTCGAACAACAAACAGCTTTTAAACTCTGTCTGTGGATTTATCCTTCATGTTCCTCCATCTTTAACCCGAAACCACTTTAATATTACCGGGACAGCTCCAGAAATTTTCAAAGTGGCGCTCCAGAGGGGTAAGTTAGTGCTCCAGGCTGCTCCGGTTTCTACTTTAGATACGTGCACCTTTATTTCTGAGAGACATTTTATCTGAGAAAACGCATTCGATATTTGCTTTGTAACTGATTCTATACACAATACGAGGGTTGCTTTACGTTTAGAGCTACACTTACACGTTACACGTTCTCAGTAAGCGCACGAGGAACATACAAGTGCAATAGAAACAACAACGTGCGGATTACAGTACATATTAAAGTGTTTGTTTCATAATAATATCCTTATTTATGATCGTACATTCACTTATATCAGCTATATACCTATGTAGTCACTATATAGCCTGCTTAAAAGAGCAGCATATGCAGTGGTATTTTCCTATATACCTACAGTGTTCTTAGACGGTTATGTATTCCATTACATGCATGTATTAAATATGCATATATGTATAATATACTAATACATTCCACTATGTTCATTTGCATATGCCACTCTATTCACTATGTTCTTATGTATTAATTATATCCTATTTAATTTCATAATACTGTACACTCATTGCCAAAAAATAATAACCCACCAAGAAGGAGGTGTTGGGATCAAATAAAACTTTGTGTGAATGGAAGTGATTACAATTTAATTGATTACAAGTGTATTGGGCAAAACTGTACAATTACTAGGAGGCTCTGGTTACCCTGTTAGGCCGCCTCTAGTCCGGATACAAAATGAGATAGGGTTGGGCATGGAGACATGCAGGTTCTGTATGGTATCCTGTGGAAAATTTTCCCACAGATGTTACAGCTGAGCCTGTAGATCCTCCACACTCGTAGTTCACTGAAGCTGGAGCCCCATGTGGTCCCTTAAATGCTCTGTTGGTGATAAATCTGGCAAAGGAAGTGTTGCAGTCTGGCGGAGACATTATTGGGAAACCCTTGCTGTGTGGGCGAGCATTATCCTGCTGAAAAATGGCAACATGTGTCCGCAGAATGTGCTGCACGTACTGCTGAGTTGTTAGTGTCCCTCCTATCACTATTAGAGGTGACCGACTGCCATATACAATGGATCCCCAGATCATCACACCAGCAGTTTGGGCTGTGTGTCGCTCCACAGCAAAGGCAGGATTGAAGAGCTCATCACAAGGCTTCCGTACTTGAATCGACCATCATCGGATCCCAAACAGAACCTGGATTCTCCGCTAAAGACGAAACGATTCCAGTCCGTAACAGTCCATGTTTCTGCAAATAAAGTTGGTGGCTGGCTGCCAAAGATTACGCTCACGGTAACTATCGTTAGATAAACACTGTACAACTGTGGTGAGGGAAAAAGCATTTCA
Organism: Ancistrus triradiatus; assembly: GCA_025084515.1. Lineage (NCBI taxonomy): Eukaryota > Metazoa > Chordata > Actinopteri > Siluriformes > Loricariidae > Ancistrus > Ancistrus triradiatus. The sequence goes on along the minus strand of JAJAGP010000060.1, from coordinate 377,552 downwards.
GAATGAATCGATCCTTGAGGCGGACGGGCTTCCACAGGGAGGTGAATCCCAGTATTGGTATAGTGTTCCTAATAAAGTGTTAGTCGCATATATATGCCACTACATCGTCGTTACACTTCATCTTTGTGCGGGTGTGTAGCAAACAATCTGGAAGGCAGATCTGGATCTAGATGAGAAGTTGTTATTCTCCTACAGGTTTTTGTGTAGTTGTGGCATTTCAGGAATGTAAACACAGGTGAGAAATGTAACCCGTAACTAAAACATGAAGGAAGCAGCGTGAAAATGTCGCATGATGTATCGGTAGCTGAAAGATATCAGCGTCATTACCGTCGCTCACTGAAACCTTTCCTGCAGTGTTTTTGTTCTGTAACGTCTCCTCTAAAGCAACTATTTGACCATACGACAGACGTGCAGGTTTTCTTTGGTACTAGCTGCTCGGTGTTTGAGTTCTCCTCCATGTTGCTTCCATGTTGCTGACCGGACGGGGCAGAGTCACGTGACTACACAAAGAGTAGAATGTTTTTTAGTACACAGTGAGGAAAGAAAACCAATGAAACCGAAATAATCGACACGGGCAAGAAGACGTCAGTTAAAGGTTCTGATTAATTTTTGATTAATTGCCCAGTCTTGAATTGGAGTCTGAATTTCCAACTAGTGTTTCAGCTAGGAACTGCAGGGACTCGTGTCTGAGGAGCTCACCAAAATGGGTCGCATATTTGGGTTAAAAATGGTCCGATACTGATACATATCCGATCGATCTTTCATCTCATGATCTATATTTTTGTCCCCATCGTGTATCATAATTATCGTGACAGTCCAGGTAGTGCTTCTGCCAGATTCAATCTGAACTTTTTTGCATAGTGACTCGGAAAGTTTCCATGTTCCAGCAGGGTCTCGTCCAGGATGGAAACGCCACTGGATGTTTTGTCGAGAGCGGCATCCCTAGTACACGCCGACGATGAGAAACGTAAGTCCTGCTTTTTATTACTCGCTCTGTAACATCGCTGGTTTTTATCGGATGGTATCAGGGCCATACTCCAGTGGGACCATTGCTGTATTATTGAACGGTTATGTAACATGATGCAAAAATGTCACAGTGTGCATCGTAGAGACTGTTGATATCACATGGGTTCTCGCTATTTTTTTAAAAGCAGAGGCTGGGCTGCAAAACCCACTTTCCACCTTTTTTAACCTTGTGCTTATCCTGGTCATGGTTGTAGAGATTCCAGAGTCTGTCCTGTAACTCCCAGGGCATCGCTCTAGTGCAGAGCTGGGATCTCAGTCCATCGTTCATTCACTCAGCATCTAACAGTCTGTCTGTAAGCTTTCTGGTTAAATAAATTCCTTCCTAGATTAAACCCCACACAAATCCCACTCAGCAGGCGGTCAGGATTTACTCTGGATTGCCCACTAATGGAAAACGTCCACACAAGTACAACCCCAGATCAGAAAAAGATGGGACAGTATGAAAATGGCAAATCCGTAGATGACATTTACTCTTATTTCATTGCAGGCAGTATGAATCCAATATATTTCATTTTTTTCTTCTAGTCGGCTTCATTTCATTTGCTAATAAACATCCATTCCTGCATTTCAGGCCTGCAACACCTTCCAAAAAAAAGTTGGGACTTTTTTTGCCACTGAAATTCCTCCAGATTCCTTGAATCATTTAATGATTTTATGCACTGTAGAGGGAGAAATATGGAAATCCCTTCCAAACTTTCTTTGAGGAACATTGTTTTTAAACAGAAACATGAACAATCTCCAGTTCATAGCTGTCTGCAGTGAAATAAAAGTCAAAGCAAATGTCATCAACACTTTTTTTCTGGTTTGGGTTTGTACGACTCTCCATTCTTATGATTTGGTCGAGTGTCTACAGAAAGGAAACTGGGTCAGAACGTGAGCGCTCTCACTTCCCTTCTCTTTGGACGTTCTATTAGAGAGGACGTTTGCACCCCCTCGGCCGTAACCCCGCTGTGCTTTTGTTTTGGCCCTTGCTGATGTCACCCTTTGTCCTTGCACAATGTGTTTGACCCATTTCCACAATAATGGCCCAGCTGAAGCCCTTGTCGCTCTGAGAGACGGTGTAGGAACCTTTGCCAGAACGCTTCGAGTACCAGTTCTTCCACTGCACGTTCTTTTTGGCGCTGACCCAAAGCTGGAATCCCGATTTAGTGAGAATGTGAGGAAGGAGTGGTTCTAACTGCTTGCATTGTTTTTGGACGTGGTTGCAAAAATCCTCGGGCTGCTTGCTTTGACTCCACCCGTACCTCAGGACGGCGTAGGCCGGTCGCGTTAGGCTCTGTCATGCTACTAGAGGAACGGATCACGGCCTGAGTGCATTCACACGCTCTTAATTATGGGGAAGAACATGAAACCAACCCAAACCTGTACGAGTGGTAACAGGAGAATTCAGTATGACTGCACTAAACAAACTTTCATAAACTTTCCTACTCGGGGTTACAGTTCGAGCCTGTCCCGGTACTCGCTGGGTTCGCAGGGTGCAGGTCCGTCACAGGGCTCAACAGGCAACCTCTCTGCAGTGCTGTGTTCCTGTGATTGCAGGTTAATGTTTTCTCCAGATCTCAAATTCTGGTATGCCATGATGCTGAGAAAATGGTTTCTCTAGCTAAGGAATAAACCAAAAGTGTCAGGCCTTGCTGTCCAACAGGATGTTTCCTCACTGTGATTTGGGTTATGTGCCTGAGGGTGCGTGAGAGAGGGAACTTTTTATCCCAAAGGGAAACTTCTCAGTTGCAGCATTAATGTAAAAGCCACGTTACTATCTTGAGACGTTTTGTTTTTTTGTTTTTTGGTCCAGAGCCTGACCCCTGTCCGGCCAGTCATGCCTGTACGTTGGTCGGCTAGTCCTGTGACGTACAGTCTGACTCCTCGCTGGGTCACTGAACTATTAAAGCTTAAGCTCATTAGAGTTTGCCTTCATCATGTTGCGTGAAATAAAAAAAAAAACATCTTCTGGCAGGATGAACAGAAGCTGCCTTCTGATGGGCTATACTGCTTCCATAGATCAGCAAGATATGCTGCAGTTGCTATGCTTTCCACTACAGCTGTGCACCGCTTGGCGTTTGTCCGATCGACGTCCGTTCGTCTTTAACATCTGAGGTCTTAATGATAATAAATAATAATGGGAATAAAAAATCTGTCTCTTAACTCTGGACGTTGTGGCTCGAAACAGCTTTATCTCCATCATTCTCCAGCCTTTCAGTTCTATTCCACCAGATCTTGTCTTCAACATTCATGTTTTTAGAGGCAGCCTGTTGCTCGTCCTATAAGCTCTTATGAGCTGCACTGCCCGGCGACCGAGCTCTGATTGGTCAGCCTGATTTTAATGCAGAAATTAGAACAGGCTCTGATATTAAAGATTTTCTGCAGCCTCTCAGAACGTCAGTTTAGGACTCGGTGTGAAGGACAGGGTTAAGTGAGGAGCAGAGCAGTTATATGTTGTTTATACCTGTGCCTCATGTTGACACAGCAGAGCGTCTCAGGTTTCACCCCCAGCGTCGTGGGCATCCTGCCAACATCTTTTCGCCACTACCCACGCCTGCTGGCCAGACCCAAACAGGAAGTCGACCTTCAGGCTTGCTTCGTCACTGCTCCGGTGGAATGCCCGGACATGCGGCACGGACGTGTCAGGAACAGCTCAGCACCTCTTTGTAGGATTTGCACAGGGTGTTTGGTGTGTTTTGGTTTTGGGAGGCGTGTGTGTGTGTTACGGCTTGTCCTGGTTTCTCGTGCTGCCTGGAGGTGGAAGCATGAGTAAGATGAATTTATGATTTGTCATCTGCTGACGTTTAATCATTTTAGAGAAGTCACAGCAGATAAGCGTTCAGTGTTTACCTGATGAAACATTACGAACTTATGACCTGGATCATGTTTAAGGCTCCAACCAAAACTATTCTCCCGTTGCTTCATGGCGTCTTTAAAAACCAGCGCATGCATGTACGCGGTTAGAGCAGGTTATTTAGCTACCAGTGAATCGTGACTGAACATGTATTTGAAAACTTTCCTCAAGTGTCGTAATCCTGTCATGTCCTGGGGTGATATCGTTAGCTGTTGTCCATTTTATCAGTTCCTCTTACCATAGAAGCACTTAATATAATATGATATAAATATAATATTATTACAGACTGTCATCTGTTTCCCTTTATTAGACACGTCTACATTATCGCTCCACCTTGTAGATGTAAAGTCAGAGAAAGTAGGTCATCTGCTGTTACACAGTTTGTTAGTCATCCTCTTTCATCAGAGCTCATCGTCATTGGACACTGAGGTGTTTAAAAACTCCAGCAGCACTGCTGTGTCTCATCCATTTTTCGCCTCAAAACCATACACATCATATTTATTGCTGCGATATACTACATCGATTTTTCAGCTCAAAATATCTTTTTTATTTTTTTATTGATATTCCAAATAAAAAAAAAATCATGTCGCTTCTGGTATGTGTACTTAAGAATATTTCTCATTTATAATATTTTGAACCTGATCCCTGGTTTGTCCTTAAGCCTTAAATCTTAGCTCTGTGATGGTGAATGGAGATTCTGATCTTCTAATCCGGACTCACATGACCTCTGGCTTGGGGTGAAGGTTTAGGGGTCGAGAGGTTAAGGAGGAGAGCTGGCACTCTCAATGGTGCGATAAGACTCTAGGGATTATTTTCACTCTATCACAGAGGCCGCTGAGAAAAAGGAGCCTGGCAAGAGGTTCAAAGTTTGACTGGTTATTCTTTTTGTTTTACATTTTTGATTACATTTGTGTTGACACCTTGGAACATCAGAACATTTTCATGGTGGCACTAATGAAGTAAAATAACTCCATAAACATACGCATATATAAAATCCCTTGTCTTATATTCTTCAGTCTAGAATGTCTTCATATTCTCCATAATGTTGCATTCTCATCAGTTTGTGGTGTGTATATATATATATAATATTATAGTCTATATTATTTATTATATTTTCTTTAATTATGTTCTCAATTTTTACTATTTAGATTCCATTTTTTTAACTATTGCTGTAACTTATTAACTTCGTTTACATCTAAGCCACCCAATCAGGTTTGGTCTTGTTTTGAGTCTTGGTTCTCCCAGGGTTTCTTCCTTATAACGTGTAGGGAGTTTTTCCTTGCCACTGTCGCTAGGCTTTCTCAGTTAGCGCTTTGGGCCTGGATATTTGTAAATCTGCTTTGAGACGATGCTCCATTGTAAAAAGTGATTATATAGAGTTTAACATGAACATAATGACGTCTGTCAGAATGGTTTTTCTGTAATTCTGGTAATCTCATGTTTGGAATTCGAGTCTCGGATTTTCATAGTGCCTCATGAGCTTAGGTAGGGGTGTGGGATATGTATCGTTTATGATTATATCTTAAGAGTTCAGGTATTCACAGACGGCCCGATTTCGAACTTGTTGCACTATCTGTGAACTAACCACCGTGCAGAATATGAAGATTAGGACAACCTTCGGGGGTCAGCTGACCACGACGGTCCTAAACCAGCACAAAAATGCCCTCAGCAAACCTTAGAGGAATCATTCTGCAAATATAACGAACGCTGTCACAAGTTACATCACGAAAACCACAGTGCCCGTTCGAGGGGCAGATAAACGGGTTCAACCAACTTTTGAAACCCAAGATGCCAAAATATGGTCGATTTATCCTTCTTAATAAAATCTCAGAAAATAACTTGATACGATTTTGTGTGTCAATAATGTACAGTCTAGTCATGGAAACAAATCCTAAAGCTCTAACACTAAGACATGATTCAGCACCCAGGATGAAAAGCACAGGAATGGGTGTTACGATGTCACATGTCATTCAGAAGAATTTCTCCTTGAGACGTTGAAAGCTTTCGGCAGATACCATCAAAAGCCTGCAGGATGCCGTTCATACCTTGTTCCCTTCCGTGATGATCACGAGCATCATGTTTTACCTTTACACACGAGCTCGTGGCCTGGATCAGGTTTATCCCAGATTATTAGGCCTTTGCTGATTTTAAATATACGAGCTAGTCAGATATACAAACGGGAGAATTCACCTCTTCATTAACCTCTGCATTTTTTATTCAGACAAGACATAAACTGTTATACTACTGAATATTGTAGAGAAAATGATCTTGAACGTAACTATCTTTCACTTCTTAAACATGATTTCTATTTAAAAATCCGGATTTCATTGAGTATCAGCAGCTTGACTGCTTTGTGCATTTTGGATTTTTAATTTTTGGTTTCTGGTCCTATCAGCTATTGATGAATGATGGTTCTTGATGCTGTGCCGTCTGAGGGAGCGGAGATCACCCCTCTTCAGTTTAGGCTTGTGCTCATATCCTTTACTCATTATACCCTGTACATACCCTTTACATATTATGCACTGTAGAGGGAGAAATATGGAAATCCCTTCCAATCTTTGTTTGAGGAACATTGTTTGTTAAACTGGAGATCATGAAGTTGGATTGCACAGCAGCTCGGACCATTACAGGGTCTCTCTAATGTGTTGTTATCAGGATTCTGCATGACAAAGGTGTGCAGAAGTTTACCTGTGTGTCGTTCCTCCAGTAGCAGACTACCATAAAGCCACCTAAGGACACACGGCTATAACCCTGACTCGAATGTCATCACTATCTGCATTCTTATCAGCCTGGATTACTGCCAGTAAATATCATAACCTAAAAGCAGCCGGGTGAGCAGCCCACTGATCATAAATGTGATCTTTAATTACAGTCCCTTGTTAATAAGTCCCGTGGTTAGAAACTGACACGGAGACTTCGAGAGGAGAAACACGCCGTGCATGGAAAATCGGTGCGAAAGATTCACTAAGCTCCTTCAGTTATGTAACTGACAAAACGTCATTTGATGAAGGGTGCCAAAACTTTTGCACCTTTTTTTGTGAGCATGAACAGATCAGAATGCACTTAGATAAATAATCAAAGAGTCCATCCGGTCCCTGTGAGCTTTATCACAGCCTTTCAGTTCTGTCCCACCATATATTTTCTGTAATATCCATGTTTTTAGAGGCAGCCTGTTGCTCGTCCTATAAGCTCTTGATGAGCTGTTCTGCCCGGCGACCGAGCTCTGATTGGCCAGCCTGATTTTAATGCAGAAATTAGAACAGGCTCCGATTAAACATTTTACACAGAGCAGCAGTTAATATAGGTGTTCCCTCATTCATTCATTCATATTCGAACCTGCTTAATACATAACAGTTAGCATTCACACACACAGACACTGGGAGAACATGCAAAATGAGTTTTGTTTGATTTATTCAGATTCAAAGTTAATTCATGTACATTGTTTTCTCGGAAGAGGAAGGAAATCTAGCAGCTATAAATCAACATACGTGATACACCATAATGAGAAAGTGACAAGTTTTTTTATTTAGTTAAAGGGAAAAGCTAAAATTCTGCATAGACGTAAGTATTCAGACGCTTTGCTATGACACTTGAAATATAGATCTGGGTTCCTCCTATTTCTCTTGATCATCTTTGAGATGTTTCTACACCTTGATCGGTTCAGTGGATCGGACACGCCCTGTCTGTATAAGGTCTCACAGCTAACAATGCATATGGGAGCAAAAACCAAGCCACGAGGAGGAAAGAACTGCCTGTAGAGCTCAGAGACAGGATTGTGTGGAGACACGGATCTGGAGAGGGATACAAACACATTCTGCTGCACTGAACTTCCCACGAGCACAGCGGCCCCCCACCAAACTAAGTAATCGAGTGGAGAAGGGCCTTGGTAAGAGAGGTTACCAAGAACCCAACGGTCAGTCTGGCTGATCTCCAGAGATCCTGGGTGCAGACGGGAGGAACTTCCAGATGGTCAACCATCACTGCAGCACTGCACCAATCTGAAAGACGATGGACGGGGCAGCTGTTTGAACGGCCTGATCAGAGTGTCTGATCTTCGTACGGACCGTGTGAGACCCAGGACAATGGATTCTGCAGCGAGTGAAGGACTGAAGGGGAGTTTGGGGAGGGTGGAGGGTAACAGCCTGGTGGTGAATAGACCTTTAATCCCTCTCTCATTGAAAGTGGAGTTGGAGACGGAGCTGTAATCCCGCTGAAGAAAGAGGTCATATAAAAGGCATGGCATCGGTTTGAATCAGTCTCCTCTGGTTCTCTTTGCTCTGTGCATCGGCTCGGTTAAAGGTTAACAGGCTGTAAAGTTTCCCACTTCACTACTGCTCGAAATAATCTGGAGTGAGAGAGTGAGACTGACTTCCTGCTCGCTATAAAAAGGTTAATCTGTGAGGTAAAGTAAGCAGCGCTGGCACTGACGTAATCCAAAGTTATTTCAGATATTTTATTTACCTTCAAGAAAAAAAGTCCACGGTGAACCATGCAAAAGTCAAACCCCAAAGTGGAAGTCGAAGCAGTTCTTGTTGTTTATTCGTTCGAGAACCGAAAACGACGAGTACTGAGCTAATTTGTCCCATAAGGAATAATGCAAGTTGAATGAATGGGTTCCAGACCCCAGAAAATCCCCCTTTATAAGCATTATCAGCATTAATGGAGCTGTACTGTACAGGGGCTCCTGATTTATGATGGGGATATGTTCAACTGATCCATCATAAGAAATGTTGAATGACATTAATGCTACCAGCTCCGTGTTGTTCCCCCTACATGAACCTAGAAGTGCCGAGCTCCGGTCATTATGTACGAGAGCTGTGGCTTCCTCTGGATTTACCTACTTACAGCTTTAAAGTGTTTGAAAGGTGATCCTGCATTAGCTGTTCTACAACTGGGTGCTTGTAGTTGCTAGAGTGGACTCATTCCCTCTTGGCTGTGTGCAGCCTGTTTCTGTTCCATGGTGAGTGTTTATTTTGGTTGTACGGTGTGTGTGATTGTCGATGTGTGCTTGTAACTTTCCCAGAGTTCAGATTTTGGATGTTGTGTAGATGGTAGAGTTCTACTCGTGGTATCAGTGGTATCTCTGACGCATCTACGTATCGTTCTTGTGAGAATATCCTTACTCTTCACATTGCAGTAGCATAAAGTTTTTTATTATGGTAATGTTCGGTGAATAACCTGCACCACCCAGTTGTTTTGTTGTCTGTGTGAGAGATTGTACGTGTGCTGTGCAAACAGTTCGAATCAACATTTTTTATTGTAACGTGTCCCTATAAGCCTGCTGTCTGAGTGTAAGTTGTGTAGTGTAAGTAAGATAACATGGCTCGGTGCTGTGTGTGTGTGTGTGTGTGTGTTGGGTGTATCAGTGGATGGTTTGTGTAGGGTGATTGTTTACACCCAGACCAACAGCTTTCATTCTGACCAGTTGAGCGCTCTCTCTCTCTCTCTCTCTCTCTCTCTCTCTCTCTCTCTCTCTCTCTCGCTCTCTCGCTCTCTCTCTCTCTGTATTGTAAGTAGACACACCCTGAGCACCTGTTTACTACCTGCTTAACCCTTACAGACTCACCTTGCTGGTTTGGCAATCAACCGTTCATTTCAGCTTTTACACGTCGAGCTCGTGCTCTGTTCTGCTCCTACATGAAGTCTGTATGGAATACTGTTCTGCTTTCCTGTGACAGTTAAAACCAGATCAACTTGTTTATTTTGTCCCCATTTTTATAAACATGTAAACGTGCACTGTGTAGAATTTCACTCACATCATCATCATCATCATCATAATAATAGTAATAATAATAATAATAATAATAATAATAATAATAATAATAATAATAATAACAACCATATGATGGACTGGTGCCCTGTCTAGGGTTGTCTCTGCCTTGTGCCCTGTGTCGCCAGCTAGACACTAGCTTTCCTGTGACCCTGACCAAAAATTAAATGGATATGAGTGAATGGAAAAAATGAATAACAACAAGAATAATAATAATCGTAATAATAATAATCATAATATTAACAACAGCAATTATACTACCAAAATCATAATATTAATATTAACAATTCTAATCACTAATAATAGTTTAACATAGCAACTATACTACTACTACTACTACTACTACTACTACTAATAATAATAATAATAACAATTATTATAATGACACTAATCATCATCATCATCATAGCAACAACAACAGTAATACCCACTGAGCCTAATAATAATGAGTAATACAATTATAATTGTTATTTTCTATAATGTCTCTGATTCTGGACCCCATTAGACTCAGACATGGACAGTAGCGGTACAGTATACTTATATATATATACTAGTTATGTCCACTTGTATAGTAAGTACGCGGAGTACGCTATAGGACTCCACAGCACTTCTGGATGCACTAGCACACGTTTACCACAAGAGGGAGATAGAGTATTTCTAATGAACACACCCTCACCAGTACACACTATGACACACAGTTACACGGGTGAATATTGGAATATTGCTACTACAGCTACGGTTTAATGTGATGCACCGGTTTCATTCGGTAACCCACCATCGCGCTGACCTGGATCTGAGTCCAGCCGGTGCTTTTCTAACACAGGCACGACTGACGGTGTCTGTAGGAGGCTGGACGGGGATCGTTCCCCAGTGCTGTGATGGTTCAGGGTCTCGAGTTCAGGGATAAGATCCGAACCCTTCGCCTCAGGAAAAGTGGGGTTAAAATATGCGTAAGAAATTATTTTAATAAGAATAATAGTAAAACATATTTGTGTTTACATCCGACATAACCTATTCTCTGTCTGAATTCCAGCTATAACCTATGTGGAATTTAATGAGTGAGTTTCCTTATTCTTATTTTATTCAGTGATTAATTAAAAGGTAAAGCCCTTAGGATGTTTCAGTATTTTTGTTTACAAAGAAGCATTTGCGCTACGCTAGCTTTGAGATTATTACACACTCTTTGACCACGTCTGTGCTTATAGCCTTAAAAATAGGTTTCAGTGTGACTGAATCCCAAATGTCTGCCACTCAGTTTAAGTCGTGCTCTAGTTAGGGGGCCAGTGGTAGCGTTTTATCTCCTGCAATGTGGATTTGTGTGAGGAAATTCATGAGCCGTTTGGTGTCGGATTCAGTGTTGGGTCAGGAATAAACGATTCTGATTCAAATTGGTCGCGAATCATTGGAGTCGATTACTTGTATTTTTTACCCGTATGGTTTGTAATTGTTTTAGTAAGTTTAGTATGGTAATAGTGAGGTTCAGGCATTTATCTCTAGCTAATTAAATGAATTACGTGGATTCCAAAGGGTTATAATCGACACGTAATTCTCAACGGCTTTGAGACAGGATCGTCTCAGTAGATTGAAGTCGACTCTCTATTCTCCATAAGTGAAATACGAAAATCGACTCTTCCGTGTGCTAACACAACGTTCTTGATTAAAGCGAAACTTGGACACTTTTTTACATAAATGCCGTATACAGGTCTAGAAGATGTACAAAGAAAAGTTTAAAAATTAGTGTTTGTGGACGTACAAATGAATCTACGCTGTACTGTACGACTCGCACAATAGAATCGATTCTCCTGTCTTGGTGTCGACTTTGTATTAAACGCATGAACTTAGCGAATCGACTCATTTGGGATCAACTCGAAGCAGAGTTTAGGGATATAATGCGCATGCGCAGTGCACAAGTCCCGCTTAGTACGAGCAGAGGCAGAGTCAGTTGACTTGCAGCGGGGCTGTGAGGTGGACTCGTTTATTTTTTCCTCTCAAAATAACTCGTTTTGAGCTTTATACCTTTTTTTATTTTCGCACTTTTAACATTTACTAAAGAAGTTGTGTTAAAGTGTTAAACCCTTGACGGGTTGAAGTTAGTTTTTAGAGCAGTTTTTGTTAAAGGCTGGGCCTTTTTTTAAGAAAAAAAAATCTCGGCTGGAGAAGGTTTTCTGTTTTGTATCCGTTGGTGTGATAAATGCTCTTTACCAGGATGGACCTGTTGAACTATCAGTACTTGGACAAAATGAACAACAACATTGGCATCTTATGCTATGACGGTAAATCTGTTTTACTTCGTTTTCTGGTTCTTTTTTGTGGTTTAGTTTGCACTTCGTTCAGTTTGTAGCTCGAATCTGTTGCGGTGTAACTTGGTCGGCTCGAGGCGGAAGAGTTCGGGTGGCTTCGGGAACGCTCGGGTTTTTTCGGATTACACCGTTTGTAATGGCTTAAATGTGTAAAGAAAATGAGTCTTTTAAAGAAATAAAGTTTTTGGTTTGTTGTGTCGAATCCGATGGTCATATTGGCACCTTGCGGTTACAAAATTTGGTCTTCACACTTGTTCATGTGAAGTAAATGTACTTGGAGGATGGAGGGTGATACATGGCAATACTTGGTGCTGATTAGATCCTCTGATGCACTGCATATGTGGGAATATTAAACAGCTCCACTTTCTGTCCTTGTGCATTTAACTTCTCCATGCAATGAAAGTCCTGGCTTGTAATTGCTATTTTAACCAGTTCATCAGGACCGGCTGCTAAAATGTACAGTACAGCAAGTTACACATTTGGTCCGTTATTAAAACCTGCATTTAAAGCCATGCTTCATTGTTTCGACCATCTGTATTGCAATAAATTCAATATCCGCTGCCTGATGCTGTTACATGCTGGTGATGTAAACAGGAAGTGTTTAGTGCAGAAAGTCTTCATAAGGACCACAGATGGATAATGAGGTCTGGTGCGTTAATCTTTCTTCCACTCAGGAGCTCGGAGCCCAATGTGAAATGGTGTAACTTTTACATAAAGTCACAAAATGGTGCTTTTCAGGCTTGTTTGTGTTACTAATGCCTCATGCAGAACTTTTCTTCCCATTGGGCACTCTTGAGATTTGGTGGAGGCTCTAAGAGGGCACGTCAAGGGTGCCAGGGCTTTATGTTGATAAAAGAGATGGCGTTGGTTGCACTCTCTCTTGTAAGATGGCGTTTAAAGACAGTGTCCAGCTGGAAGCTATTGAGATTCGATCTGTCCAACACATCCTTTAATGCCTTAGCTCTGCATGACTTTGAGCTATGTGACTAAATAATTGTGTTCTGTGGCGTCACCTTTGTAGATTGAGTGACACAGTAAAATCTGAGCAAAGAAGGGTTAAGGGCCAGGTTCAAGGGCCCAGCATTGGCGGTTTGGTAGCAACCTGGGTCCTTGTGATCAGAATTCCAGTTCCAATCATCCATTTACAGTTATATTGGATTTCCTGGTTTTTGGGGCGATTGTTCCAAAATCAGACCTGCTTATCTTGTACGATGGTTAGGTTTGAGTGAAAGGCAAGGTGCGTTGTTTTCCTTTTTTATTGTAGTCCGCTTCTGAGAATCCGCTTCCCATTGCGCACTCTTGGGATTTAGTGGAGGCTCTAAGAGGGCACGTAAAGGGTGCCAAGGCTGTATGTTGGTAAAAGAGATGGCGTTAGTTGTACATGTTGTAAGACAATGTTCAAAGACAGTGCCCAGCTGGAGGCCTTTGGGATTTGGTCAGTTATTTATGTGGGCCGCACTAAATCACGTTGGGTTGTATCCCAATCGTCTATAGTTCAGTTACGTAGCATGTTTGTGTTTTCCGGTTTTATTTTGGTGCCATTCAGCCCCAGCGGTGGACGAAATACACCAACTATGCTCTTGAGTTAAATTAGGGATACCCAAGGTAAAATGGATTCTCCCTTTGGAGCTCTACTTGGGTAAAAGTACTAAAGTATTTGCTTTCAAATGTGCTCGTGTTGAAAGTAAAAGCATCATGATTTATGGCCCTAATGTCCTGTTATCATTTTAGCAACAGGACTCTCCAACTCGTTTTAGGTGAAAAAGAGTCACATGTCACTCTTGGTACATCAATCTTTTAACAGAACGTCATTATGTTGCTATGTTGAGGTTTCTTACCGTGTAGTCTTAAGGCCGTTACACACCCTACACAAAATGAAAATGCAAATATTCTGATGCATAGGCTTGTTGTTGTTTTTAAACAGAAGTTTGTCTTGAAGCTGAAAAATGTTAAAGCAATCAAAAGAATGTAGTTTAAGCACATTTTAACTGTTGTGATGTGTTTTTTTTTTTTGTCTCAAATCTTTACACAGCAGACGCGACTTGATTTTTTTGGCACATCGCTGCCTGGTTATCGTATTGATAGTGTAAAATATCGTGATATGACTTTCTCCAACCCTTAGGAGAGAGAAACACCGACATGGCTGATCCGGATGCAGATAAAACCAGCTGCACAAATCTTAAGTTCGTATGATTTAATAAACAGGCCATAGCATATTAATTTTTTCAATAATTAAACTGATGTAAAGGTACAGGTCTTAATGCTTATTGATGTTCCTAACTTTCTCTGTGGTACTCTACCATCATTAAAGTGACACTTTTTATTTTTTTTATTTATTTTTTTTTTCCCCCCCAAAACTATACTCATCACGAATTTCAGCCTGTTTCAGATTTTTTTAGCAGCGAAAAAAACAAACAAACGACGAACAGCATGTCTTCTGCTCACAGAATATGCAAATGCCCATATTGGGTACGTCTGATTTTGGAAAAATGGAAAGGAGCACATAGTTTCAGCGTCTTATACAGGAGCGTGATACCATTACACATCGATGTCATTTATTATTAATTATCAATAATATTACCATTACCTTTACCTTTGTGAGCATCGTCCCGAAGCTGAAGGGCTCCGAGTTTGAGGAAGAGAGGGAACAACAGAGGGTAAAGGAACGTATAGAAGAAATAAAACATCGTGCCTTTATTCACTCTACTTCAGAGTATGAAAAGGCTGCCAGCGGAGAGGCAGACCGAAAATACAGGAGCCGCTTCATGATGCGCAGAAAGCAAACAGAGGGAAGATAAAATGACGTGTTTGCCATCCAAGAAAAATCGCTTGCAGTGCCTTTAAAGTGTGACGAAGAAGTTTGTGGTAATGGCTGAACTGAATTTCATTTGGTTTGTTTTAATACGTGTTGGTGATATTTCCCACGGTACAACACGTTTGGCTTTGAGAAATGATCTTGTGAGTTTCAGGCTGTTCTTTTTACCTGTTTAGGTAGGACACAGTGGTGATTAGGATGCACCTTTTTATAGTCTGGGGAACGGATCTGTGGGAGTCACTTCCCCAGAAGGAGAAAGGCTTCAAATATGGTTAAAATAAGCTGCGATACGAGGTGTCCCTGGGCGGCCTTCCAATTTGGACGGACTTTATCTTGAGCTCAAACGTTGCCAAAAGTGTGCGGCCTCCTTAGACCACCTCCACCCAAAAAGGGTTAGTGATGCATCAGTGTCCGCTACAGTACGACTTTTTCGATTTGTCTCGGAATGACACAGTACTAGGTCGTACGTCAGATCATAGCTGGCCCAGCTTCTCTTTGCTCTTTGCTTTGGGGGTATCTGTGTGTTGGCAGAGTGAAATCCTCATGGTCTCCCAGGTATTTTTTCATGCCATGGTAAGTCCCAGTAGCCGTGCGAGCGCCGCTGTGTGCACGAGCCTGAATGGGCCTATTGTAAGCGCCGATCGAGCTGTTATGGTTTACACCCGTTCGGACAAACCTGTGCATGTTGGAGGCAGGTTTAATTTCTATGCTAATGGATGGATATATGAGAACAGGGTGAACTCGCTTGAATTCGCGGCAGAATTTGACTTACAAATGAGTTCACATGCTAGGAATAACAACTGCAAGTAGGTACATGTAAATCGTTCGCTGTGAAATATGTTTAGAAAATATCATCTCCAGTCATCACCAGACTCTTATTCGTTCATGTTTGTCAAAAGTATTGGGACACCTCCACACTGCGCTTACAGGAGCTTTAATGGCGTCTCATTCTAAATCTATAGGCATTATTTATAGAGTTGGTCCCCCTTTAGCTGGAACAGCTTCCACTCTTCTGGAAGGCTTTCTAAAATTTTGGACTGTGACTGTGGGGATTCATCCAGAAGAGCGTTTGTGAGGTCAGACACTGATGTTGGACGAGAGCCTGGAATCCTGGGGTAGTATCCGGTCCCCGTGACCCGAACCGGGATGGGCATGGGTAAACGGGGTGCTTTTGTTATTGGACCAAAACTGGTAACGACAAACAGTGGAGGCTGGGAATGTAAAATAATTCAGGAACATATGAGCTGTTCTTATTTTTGGGTCATTTAAAGCCAGATTTGTTTCTGTAGTGCTTTTTACAACGAAGCATTGGCTCAAAGCAGCCGTACAATTTTCTTACCCCAATCCCAAATTGAGTAAGAAGAAGGACCAAGACTCAGAAAGGGACCAAACCTCCATGATGGTGTATGTAAGAATTCAAACAAATGATCAAATTAGTTAATATTTAGAAATATTATAAATAAATAAATAGAATATCTAAAAAATATTTATTTATATCATTATTATTTTATATTATTATTTTTTTATAATAAATAAATACACTATTTTAGAGAAAATGTAATATGAAAAACAAAGAGAATATAAAACGTGTATATATACTATAGTAGTGAATATAAATAAAATAAAACATTGTTTAAAAATGCAATCATTTTATTCCTCATATTGTAAGTCCGGTCAAGTCAAAATTATTTGTATAGCACTTTTTACAACAGGAGCACTGAAACAAAGCAGCTTTCCAACTAGCTAGGCCCACAGCCCTAACTGAGCGAGCCTAGGGGGACGGTGGCGAGAAAAAACTCCCTAAATGAGTCTAATTCTCAGATGATTAAAGCCTGTATCCTGGCCTGAGTGCTTGAATTTCTTTGCTCATAACCACAAGAACTTCCTCTTGAACTGAACTGAGATTCGTTCCTGTCGAGGGATTGTGAAATCTCTTCTTTCCCGCTCCACGGTGGATGACTCATCCTTGTTTTGAGATGAACGTCCAAAGATAACCCGGCCAGTCAGTGGAAAAGCTCAGGCTGTGCCTCTGTGCGCCGCCGGTGTTTGGCTGCGCCGCGGAACCCGGTGACAGTGGATGGAAATACATTATTGCGGCTCGTTTTGCTCGCGGTAGCACCCCAGCAATTCCAGTTATTTTTACCACGTTTCGAAGAAGCGTCCAGCCACGGGAAGCTTCTGCACTGGGAGCATGGCATCATCCCTTAAAATATCCTGCGTGCACGCCGGGAATTTCTGCACCCTTTGTAATGTCAGGCAGCCCCGTCCTCTGTGCTAGCCCTGCTTCAGCCTTCGCTTCAACCAGGAAATGGCTCGGAGTTGGTTATTTGTTGTACCGCGAGTCATTTCGGCGTACGGACGGTTTCTCCTCTTTAGCTGTTTGCTCCGCTGACTCTCAGGTGTGTCGTTGGGGTAGACGTGTATGCATGCGTGTATAACTGGTTGGTATCGAGGTCCCTGGGTTCATGGATACCTGACACCGCCTGCTCTCAGACAGGCCGAGACGTGGTGATTCCAAGCAATTATTTTAAGCCCCGGTTAACTAAATTTATTCCGAGCTCATTTGTTAGACCGTGTGGGTTGGTGGTCTGGCCAAATTCACGATATTGTCACAATTATTTTTCTTATAGGGTTTAAGACCAGCGTGTATCTGAGCATAGCAACCAAACGAATAAAAATCCATAAAAGAATCCCGAAATACTAGAGCCTAAAAGTTTAAACAAACTTTAAGTAAATAAATATCACCACCATGTACTAAGCGTCCACTAATAATAATAATAATAATAATAATAATAATAATATACATAATTATACAGCATTTGTTCCAGAAAGCGCTTCGAGTACTTAGATACTTGTCTTAGATACTCATGGGGGGGCCCCAAGGAAAAAAGGTTGGGAAATGCTGGTTTAATGCCGAGGTGTGGCATTATGGACATGCCTTTAGCTTTGCCGCTTTGCGAGGGGGGGAAAAAAGGTCTCAGCACTCGTTTGTTCGGCACTTGGCACACTTGCCAGAGCTTTGAGTCAAGACTCACGACTCGCCTGCCCTCGCTCGTTAGCTCCGCTAAAATCCACTGTAGACTTTCTCTTGTTTTTTTTCTGCATGTATTTAGTGCATAAATGTCACCGTGGGTTCTGAAAAGCAAAAAAATCAAAAAGCAAAACATTGTGAGCCACATGTTTTCATCAAATGTTTTTTTTGTCTGTGTCTCTGTCTCTTATACTGTGTGCATTGTCCAGGGTCTGGAACCGATTCATTCAATTTACATTATTCCGAGGTACGACTGTAATAAAATCAGAAATGGTCCTGAAGTTTGGCTCCAACATAAATCATTTAGTAGTGGCACAAAAACCGATTTTAGGTTCATTTTAGGTTAATCGTCTTGCTGCGTTTTGTGTGTATAAACATTACCAAACTGGTTATAGAAGTTGCTTTGAATATTCGTTTCATCGGGTATCGCACCCGTCACCAATTAGAATCTCGCAGCATTGGCGATCTTTCAGACTTTGTCTTTGTTCGAGCTGTTTCCTGTGCTATCTGGCTTTCGGCGCACCCTTTGGGGCGCTTCCTTTTAAGGTCTTTGTAAAGGTTTGTTGTGTCCACCAGCCACACCAGTCTCGTCTTTGCGCATTTTGCAAACGGCTATTGTTTAGTCATGTCCGCTGTGTAAAGTCCAAACCAGTTCCATTCAGTAAGTCACCGGTTCCTGCGTCTTACCGTGTTGCCAAATAAATGCATTTTAAACACGTGCCTACTGTACTCGTCTGAGCTTGACTAACGAATGAAGTAGTTAGCTTGGGATGCCAGGTCTTCATGTTCAGTGCAAGAAATAAAATGTAGATTTGAAGATTCTCACGATTTCTGATTGAAGGCGTGTCTTTTGAATGGTTGACTATTGAAAATCGTCATATCGTCCGCACCTAGCTTTAGATGTTAATCGGCTGTTCCACAGCGGTGTGTGAGAGCACTGCTCAAATACGATTGTAATTTTGTCTTTAACCTTGAATGACATTTAGCGTTGTAATTCCTTTAGATGGAATTGACAGAAACCTCGTCACACACATTCTCCTGGCTTAGTTTTTGTACCGATTGACGCTGCGGTTCCAACGCCAGCAGGGAGAGCTTAGATTTAGCCAAGCCCGATCATCCGAGCTGAAATGCTGACTGCCACTGTTCCTGCCAAACAAAGGCTGAAAAGAGTCGACAATGTAAAGGTGAAACGCACAACCCACCCCTGCAGAGGCTGCCCGTCTTTCCACCACATTCATGTCAGACAAAAAGCCCTTTGATTGTTGTCTGTCTTATGAATGGGTGGCAAAGGCCTGGCTCCAAGGCCAGATCGGATTTCAGGAGTCGGGGGGAACGTCATCTAGGGAGACATCCAAAAAGCCAGACGCGTTTAAAAGACTTAGTGACGTCTTAAAATCTTCACTCCAAACACAGATCGAACTCGAGGTGTCTTTGCTCCCTTTCACTTCGCCTCACCAAGTATGGCTGCCAAGACGGAGCTTCCCCTGGTTTCTCAGAACCGTGTCTGGTTATGGGCTGGGGGTTGGCTGGCTCAGTTTTGTAACAAAATCCCGTCCCGGCCCGACGTTTGAAGGTCTTAGAAGCGCTCGCCTTTGATCATTTGTGCTCCTAATGAGCGCCTTTCAGCAGATCAGACGCGGAGCGCATCTCTTCTGACACTGATAGGGATCTTTTATGACTCGGAGCGTAGGTTACGTTCAGTATTTGGGAGGAAAGAATAAAACGCTCCAGTGTGCTCACAAAACGAGGAGTTGAAATTCAACAAGTGGAGTGCTCGAGGAAGTTCTGTAATGAGGTCTTGGTTTGGTTTGTTCTTAATGTTTATACATTTTCTTAAAATATATTCGCAGTGTTTATTGTAGACAGAGAGTCCAATCCAGAATGGGCGGAAGCACAGGGCGAGCTGGAAAGCAAGACTTTAATAGGCCTAGACCATAAATAGTGAGTTCTGTAGTCGGATTTCTGCAGTTATCTGATTATTAAATGGCATACTGATCTAGAAATCTGATAAAGAGCTGCATTTAAGCTCTTGCATATCTTTACTCGGATTTAAATCCGTTGTCTTAGTCTGTGCGTGGTTGCCAGGTTCTTCGCTTCTTTTGGGCTTGTTTCAACAGACCTGGTGCTTGTGTCTCTCGCGGGATCTGGCAACCCTGAAATTTAACTACATATTTAATTAAGTCTTTGTCTGTGTGGTTTAGAAATGAATGATGTTGAAAATTCAGCATACTGGCAATGTTGTCTGCGGAAGCTTGATCAGAAATGGTCTTTTTTAGAAGGGTGTCAGCCAAAAGAACTTTTGCGATCACTTTTTGGAACGAAGATCAGTGGTAAAGAGGATTATGGAGCGACGAATCCAAGTTTGAAATTCGTCGACTATGTTGTATATGTCATTACAGAATTAATAAAACGAGAAATGTAATGGTGGCCTAAGACTTTTGAACAGTACTGTAGTTGGGCATGAGATCATGGCGAACGACTTTGCAAAACTCACGGATAATTAAAGAGGCTGAGGACTTCAAATCGGTTACCCAGCATGCCATGATAACACTCATCTGTAGGCAGTAGGGCTGGGCTAAAAAATCGATACGGCGATGTATCGCGATGTTTATTTATGCGATATACTACATCGAATTTCAGCTCAAAATATCGAGGTAGTAAAAACATTTTAAATGGGGTGTAAACTACAGTCTCCGCTCCTGTAGATGGCGCAGTACGGTGTTTTGACTTGATTTATCCGCTGAATTATCAATGTGATGCGATGGATTTAGACGACTCCGATTGTACACCATAACCTGTATTGGAGCTGTTTTTATATTTTTAGTGAACCATGTGGGATATCGCAGTATATCGCAATGTATCGTGATATAATCGTATTGTGAAGTCCTTTCCAGTATGCACACTTCTATAGACAAGTCTTGACGAAAGTCACTCGCTCAGATCGTTGCAGCCGTCCGGATTGCGGTCCTGCCACTCCTCGTATCGAGGCAGTTCTCTCCAAAGTACCAGCTGCCCTGACTCGATCCAAAAAAAAGGCATCCAAATCCAGGCCCTCTTTCACCTCCTTGTCCTCCTCATTACTCACCGAGTCTCATTAGTGTGAACAATGGCTTCAGTTCAGCATTACCTACCGTACGCTCCGTTTTGATTGTGGGGGTGTGACTGGTCCGGTGGTTGTGTTTGTCTGCCACAACCTGGCAACCTAGCGGTAAATCAGATTTGGGTCACTTTGAGAAACGGAATCACGCCCACCTGTAGCAGTGCCATACTATTGAAGCTTAATACACTGAGACTTGGAGAAATGCAGCATAAAGGCAGGTGGGTTGTTGTTTAGACTCTGAGGTGTGTACAAAACATATGGGGTGCGCCATCCAAAAAGGAGGTCAGTAGGAGGATCTCACCAAATCCTCTGACCTCAGTTCTGTCGATTTCTTTGGATCTGCGGGTGAAACGCCGGCTAAAGAGCACGCCCAGTGAGAGACACTGGTGGAATCTGCTGGGGTTTGGTGCTGTTAGTAAGCCGAAGCGAGGCTTAACCCTCTGTTAGTGGAGCAGTAACACGTGTGACTAATGAATGACTAATGAATTGTCTTGCATGACCGCCTGTCCTCGTGCCAGTGTGCCAGAGCTACACAATGAAACGCCCACCCAGTGCTGCTTATTGTTTAAAAACGGCAGGGTTTCAGTATTTGATACTCATTTTAAACTGACCAAACAGCATTTGAGCCTGAATATTCCCGAGATTAGGGGTGGGAATTGGAAAGGCCTTCACGATACGATACGCATCACGATACATGGGTCGCGATACGATCATATCACGATACATATTGCGATATTCCACATATAAAAACAGCTCCGAGTCATCTTGATGCATCACATCGCATTGACAATTCAGCTGAAAAAGAGTCCAAACACTTCAGGATCTACAGATCCAATGTTAAAGTAGCAGCCATAAAGTGTAACAAAATCAAATCAGTATATCAGGATCTCCAGCCATAAACATGAGGAGCTATCTCATTTATTAGTTTCATCAGCTGCCAAAAGAAATGACATCGGCATTATATATCAGCCGTCGGTCGCCTCGCTCTCTGAATATCGGCATTAAAAGCCCACATCGCTTGACCGCTGGTTTCTATCAGCCGTGGATCCGAGTCCAAACGTAATCAGTAACTCGGTCCTGCAGGATTTGTGCTCTCACAATGGCCGGTGACGCCG
This sequence comes from Ancistrus triradiatus, assembly GCA_025084515.1. Lineage (NCBI taxonomy): Eukaryota > Metazoa > Chordata > Actinopteri > Siluriformes > Loricariidae > Ancistrus > Ancistrus triradiatus. The sequence continues at coordinate 355,559 of JAJAGP010000060.1, read as the reverse complement.
CCCAGCTCCCACCTCCCATTGAAAAGGCTCTCTAGAGACGAGCGCAGATAAGCTATCATGTGTCGAGGCTCTCTTCAGCTCGCTGTCTTTTCTCTATTACTCTCTCCCGAGTCCTGCCAAAAACAATGATGTCATCCCTGTTGCCATGGAGCACGGACAGACGAGCTGAAACATGCCAGTCAGGAAAATAGGGCACTTGTTGAGGGAGCAGGCCTCGCGCCCGGCCTCGTCGCGACACGGATTTTTAAAGCTCGCGATCGAGAAGCGCTCTCTCATCGTGACCGGTTCGAATCGTGGCTCTGTCGGGAGAACTAGATCCACTGGATCTTTATCCGAGACTCGGGGCTTTCTCAGAACAGGCCTGTTGAACTTGGACCGAGCTCAGTGAATCTGATGAAAAACTCGATTCTGGGTCACACTAACCTCATCCCGAGTGGAAAGTCCCAGCTGCTCTGGGCTGCCAGTTGTAATTTTCCTGCTCTCCTCCCACACGCTGAACTGTAAATACGCTCGCCGCTGCGGATCGCCCAAAAGCTGCTCGGTGAGAGCCCACAGCACGACTGAATTCAAATCCGGCCCTGTGTGCCTTCAGCGCCGAAGGTTCAGATGCTTTAAGTGATTTTAAAGAAGCTTCATGCCATGCTGGGCTTCTCCTTGGTGGTCCGGTTCAGATCAAAAGAAACGCGTCCCTTTGATGTCCTGCCGGCCGCCTTTGTTTTGGTTGGTTTAGGCTGCTTTTCTTATGTTTAAACATCCGACGCCTATCAGGAATAATAATGTTAATCCGTTACCAGTCATCGATAAATAAGACTCTTATGTTGTAAAACTCTTATCAGATTGTTATTACGTATAATATATCTACAATATTAAACTTAATACGGAGTCTAACTAACCAAGCAGCCGGTCAGAGCACACGTTAATAGTGGATATAATAATCCGTAGCCCCCGAGTGCGTTTACATGCACAGTAACAGCATGTATACCAGTTACACGATGATGATCAGTGTTTAGTCTGCGCATGTGCACGAGCGTTGGCCCACGGTTGCCAGGTCTGCGTATTCGAAAGACTTTGCTTTGTGAGCTCTTTCTGTTGTTGTTTTTTTCCTCGCAGGACCTGGCAGCCTAATAACCTGTCATGGTTTCTGGCGTTCCTGAGTCCGTCCCAGACTTTCTCACGCTCTCGATTGATTCCTCGCACCTGTCCTGCATTTCCTTAATCACATGCTTCTTGTCTGAAGCGGCTTGTGCTTTAAAGTTTGTTTGTGCGCCAGGTTTGAGCCTTTGTTCCGTTTCTGGTCGACGGCGCTCTGGTCCAGCCAGACTTGTACCTTTTTTTTTTTTGGCTTTTTTTCTTTTGGTTGAACCCTGAACATGCTGTTTTTGAATGGGGTGATTTTTAGAATTCGACCTAAATCGAGTGTTATTGAAGCGTAATCCTTAAAGAACTCTTCTTTCATGCTGCCCGTACATCTAGGGAACGTTCTGTATGCCCATAACTCCTTTTCCTGGAAGGCGTGATGAGTAATGATACAGATTATAGACACCGGTCTCTTAATCCTTCATGTAGCTCCAGTGTTCTGCACTAGGAGGACGTGTGTCAACTCGAAGTGGTTACTTGATGTAAGCTCAGTATAAATAATATACCATAAAATACTCACTCCAGTTTTATCTCTTTATTGTTTATCTCTGTTAGTTTAATCAGGATTTAGATCGTTTACAGTGGAATTAGAACTTAATTGGTTCCAGAAGGCTGTTCGTGCTCAGTTGGTCGAAGTCGGAATCAAATTCCTCCACATGAAGTAATGTAACTGGATTAAACCGTTCCTGACGTTTATATTTGTATGTAATAAATGATTAAAAGAATAAATGCATTAAATAATTGAAATATAAAGACATGAAGTAAGTGAAAATAGGGTTCTGAAATGGCACCCATAGACTGATATAACATACATAATATACGTGTCCATGGTCGTGCCCTAGTTCTTCTTCTGTTGCGTTCCATGGCGATTACTATACCATTGGAAGTCAGAATTCTTGTTTAAATTCTTGTTTGAGGAGGCATTCAATTTTTGAGGTTCCCCAGTATTACTTTTTAATAATTTAATAAAAACACACCCAAAAACAGCGAATACCATCATGGTCCATTGTTGATACCATTGATTGATACCATCCATAGTTTTTATTTCGTTAAGCAGTAGAATAAATCAGAGATGCCCACGTCCCGATCCTGATAGCCGAACGGGGCAACGATCCAATACCGGTGCTTATAAAAATTTTATTTATGTAATTAAAATAAGAATGAAGTACTATAAAAAAAAAAAAACCTTATTAATGCTTTTAATCATCTTGTAAAACAGCTCCAAAGTGCAGACGTTTGTCGTTGGGCAGCATGAACTTTTAGGGGTGGGCGAAAGAAGCAGATTTCTCTAAGCTGTCCTGGGTTGGGCAGTATGATGATATTTTATCGTATCGTGGTGGACGATATGCTTTTCTGAGTATATCGAGCATCGTCAGGGTTTCATGCTTCATTATACAGTAATCAGTCCTGAATAACTGGATGAAGTGAAGCAGATTTGGAATAAAACTCACTTTACTGAATATGGATCCTACTTGAATGGTAGTTTAAGATTCCGCCAGTCCTGACGCATTTGGTCTGCTCTCACATGCATTGTGGTGAATATCGTGTATCGTGGACATGTCTTTAAATATCGTGATACATTTTGCCGTATCGCCCATCCTGCGCTGGTCCCTGTCGGAGGAGCGGAACTAGTTTTATTTCCGAGGCTGACCTGTTTGTTGTTTCTGCGTCCGTTCAGGTGAGGCGGCGCTGCGGGGCGAGTCCAGGATGCAGGCCGTGTCCTCCGCGGTCAGTAACCACCGGACGGCTCCTCCGCCCATCAGCCCCAGCAAGAGGAAGCACAGCGCCGAGCTGGTGGACGACTCCATGGATCACAGCGAGCACATGGTCAAGATGAGCCGCCTGTTCGCCACACACCTGTACGTACCTCCGCTTTATCTCCGTACCGGATCTGGCATTGACTCACAAGTGTGAGGATTCGATTGAATCACTAAGGATTCGATTCCTTATTCCGTAACACTTCATGTTCATCGCACACTAGAAAACTTTTAAGCGTTTAATACAGTTACTTTAAAAAAAAAAAACTTTAAAAGTTACTGAAACCACGAGCCCCTCAATCTGCATCGAGACTGAAACTGGAGTTTGAGGGCGGGGGGAAATCCTGTATAGAAAATGAATAATGGCATCGTGAGGTGGGCGACGAACGCACGGATGATACGTCTGTTGCGGTGCCTTTAAACGAAGCGTGCTCTGGCTGTGCCTCAGACTTTTGTTGAGCAGCTGATAAACACCCTCGCAGTGTTTTCCTTCAAACGAGGCTAAAATAAGCCCCACAGCTGCTCTCCTCCAGCGGGGCCGTGTCCATGCCGAGGCACACGTGCTGCCCCAGCGTCGAGGTGCGTCGGATGATCTGCCAGATTAACCCAAATTCTGGCAGGTAACTTTGAGGACGGGCAAAGAAGGGCAGCCTGGGAAAGGAACGGGAGGCTGGCACGGCCCCCGAGGCTCCTGGATTCCTCTCGTTCCAGACAAGCGAGTGAGCGGAGCACGTGGCCCATTTGTGTTGCATGTCCATGCTGTCGTGCACACACACACACACACACACACACACACACACACACACACACACACATTGCTGACATTCCTGCTCCGATCTGGAACAGCAGCATCCAGTCATGAGGCATGAGACATGGCACTGCAGCGTCGAATAACGCACCTCGGTACGAGGCGGATCCGTGAGGGCCGGGCACACGCGGGCTGTACATTCTCGACGTGGCAAAGTGTTTACGAATGAATTCTTACAAACATGTCGCCATGGAGATGAAGCGCTAATCCCTAGTAATACCGATCCGATATTGGTGCTTATTATAATTTAACTTCAGTCTTTTATAGCTCTGTGTCTGACGCCAGGCTGCAGGTACAGCAAATGGTGAACTTATCAATTCCAAAATGGTGAAAAAGGGTGGAAATAGTTAAGGTATAAAGACTAGCTTCACATTTAAATAAGTTATGAGTAAAAGCAATGACCTAAGGACACCAAACGTGTGTTATTACTGATCATAAGTCATCAGTACTGCTCAAATGATGAGTCTGTGGCCTAAAAGGAAAGGAATCATTGTCATGTTAAGTGTTTTACTTATAATACGTTTAAATGGGAATAAAAAAGGCTTAATGTGAAACCGTCCATTTCCTTTGGACCACAGGTGCATTGGTTCAGCAGTACAGGTTACTTATGATCAGTAATAACTGAGAGAAGTGTTTTTTTTTTTTTCATTGTTAGTACATAAAATCACGTTAAGCTCTCCCTAATGCAGCATTTGAGCTAAGAGAGTCAGTCTTAATATTACTAGTATTAATATGTGAAAACTATCAAAGTTTAAGTGTTCCACATAAAAATGGAGCAAACTATTTAAAAGAAATGTATGTATATATTTTATAATGTTTTATGTTTACTTTTTACGTTTTGGGGTTTTTTCAGTAAGAAAATAGTTAGGCTGTGGGACTGTGGTAGCCTAGCGGGTAAGGTACTGGACTCTGGACCAGAAGGTCCAGGATTCAAATCCCATCTCTGCCAAGCTTCCACTGTTGGGTCCTTGAGCAAGACCCTTAACCCACAATTGCTTGGATTGTAAGGTTGTATCAATTGTAAGTCGCTCTGGATAAGGGTGTCTGCTAAATGCTGTAAATGTAAATGTAGGCTGTTTAATTTATGCAATTGTGAAAAGAAAAAAGTGGCAAAATGAATGAAAAACTGCGAAAAATTCGATGTTTCGATACCACATTAGATATTTGGTCTTTGGCCCAATGTTTCAATTGGTTTTCAGTCACAAATTAGTGTTAAGAGCATTAGTTGAGGGTTCAAATCCCACCTCTGCTAAGCTGCCATTGTTGGGTCCTTGACCTTCTGATCCTTTTAACAGCTAGGCTACCACAGTCCACTTCCTCACTTTATTAACCTTGTTTTTTTTCCCACGTCTGTTTACCTCTCGCACCTGCTACCTCCGTTTGTATCTTTTTCACAGCCGGGCCCTACTCCCTCACCTGTCCTGCCTGTCCTTGATCCCATCCTCTGCTATTTAAATCCTGTGTCTGAAGCGACCCAAGCCGTGCTCTTTGAGTTTATACGTGCCCAGTACAGGCCTTTGTTCTCTAAGCTCCATGGTGTTTTCTGTCTGAGATCAAATCTGGTGTCTGTCCCAGCCGGACTTCACCCTTTGAGTGTAAATATTCAATTATTGAATCGCACTAACCCCACCGATAACCGATGCTCTGAGGCAGACCGAGACGTAATGGAGGCTGAATTCTCCTCCCAGTCTCGGGTTTGGACTCACGACCTGCCCGGTATCATTCAGAAATCAAAATGCACTCCTAATGCTGGGGACTGAGGCTCACATTTCTGACCCGGAGTAAAAACTTTACCCAGGCGTATTCACCCGTATCATAGCGCTTTACTGCGATCCCCAGGTTCAGTTTGGAAAAAAACAAGTGCGATCAGGGCTTTCATTTTTATTCCAACTTCATCTTTTCAACCAGCGTGCACCTCGGCTGGGTATTTTTGTGCCCGCACTTGCAGCAGAAGTGCCGAGCTCAGCAGAAGCCAGCCAGGCAGCTTATGAATAAATATGATTCGCTGCCGTGTGAAGCTTTGAAAAGGCGCATTGTTCGCCGTTCAAACCCGGGCGCTCTGACTCGCGCCGGATTAGCGCCGTTGTTTCTTGCGGCTGCTTGCGTAATGTTAAGTAAGCAGGCTTTAGGAGGGGAAGCGTTGCAGAGTGGTGCTTGGTTTCTGCTCCTGCTGTATAACGTGGCGTACTCGGCCTTCCCTAAACTCACAGTCTGCTTATTTATGAGGGCACGTCTCTGACACCCGACACCGAGGACTCGGGCCGACCGCAGAGCCGGCTCAGGTTTCTATTATTGTGCACTCGTAGGAAGGGCGAGCCCTGCAGCCGGAGAGCGTAGCCGTGGGGGTTTGGGGGGAGGGACGTGACTGTGGTTCGCTCGTCTCGCTGCGTTTGTAGGATAAGCAGCACTTAGAGGGGCTACAAATGTTACTGAAGTTACTTTTGGTAATAAAGCTGGAATCGATCATCCGAATCATTTCTGTGGTAGTGTAGTGCTATGATCAAGTTTCCCATTAAGTAGGGGTGGGCAATACGATGATAGTTTATCGCATTGTGATGTATTTTGATATCGATATCGTCGGTGCTTAAAGTACGCTGAAAACACTTTTTTCCCCTTAAGAATGAAGTTATGAAAAAACACACATTGAAGAAGATTTTCTTTCTTAAGACACGTCCCATTCCATAAGTGTGACAAATGAAATGGAGCCAAATGTGAACATGGATTTGGTTGGCTCAGATTTTTTGGGGTTGTGGGCTCTCTGAAGATACCCAAATATATTTGTACAAGCACTGAAAAAGTTTGATAGGTAGCCTGTTTCAATCATTTAAAGCTTGTTGTTTAATGGTACATAAGGGAAAAGACTCTTATTTTGATATCAGTATCACGTTACAAAAGTCCCTTTGTGGCTCAGCAGTCCTTCCACAGACACCAATGTACTGCCGTGTAAAGTGTAAAGCCATTATGTTAAGAGTTTAAAAGTTAAATAAAAATCATCTGGCTTTTTGATGGTAATCGTTAAATATTCTATTGGTTTAACTGCCCTGTGTTTTTTGTTGTTTTGTTTTTTTTATGCTGAACTGCTCTTTAGTTCCAGAGTGTGATAAGTAAACGAAGCAGATCCTTTGTGGAGTTACTGAAAGTCAGAGCCGTGTCAGACGGGGGCCATTTTCTCATTTTCAGTGCTGCACTGAAACAAAGGCGTCCTTATCCCGTGGCCCACAGTGAGCTGGAGGCCTGCTCTGGCCTGTCCCTCTGCTGCAGGGAAAAGTCCCTCAATCACAGCTCAGCTCGGCTCAGTCCACTTTGAACGCAGCCCACAAAGTGTGTGTGTGTGTGTGTGTGAAACCAGTGTTGTGAAGCAGCCGTACAGAATGAGATTTCCTCGATCTGAATCTGTAGATCTTAAATATAGCGAGCGATCGAAACCCTCTGACCTTCTTTTGGCACGTTGCGAACGAGAACGAGGTCTGACTCCGAGGCTTGTTTTGAAACGGCCCGTGCAGCAGCGAAGCGTAGCAGTGCCCTCGTAAAGCTTTCTCCCAAAGCCAGGACCGAGCTGAAGGAAGCCCTCGGCTGCCTGCTGGGAAATTTCAGAGCGAGTATTTCTCATGGATCTAGAGCAGCCAAATGGGGAGTGGAGGAAAGCCAGCGCTTAAGGGATTCGGGCTGATGAAATCACTGTGCACTGACGATTTCTGTACAGTGGACTTTCACAACGTGGAAATGCTGTACGTTCTGATTGTTACATAAGTGGACCTAAAGCAGCAGAGTGCTCACTAATGGAGGGAAATGATCCAGGTTATTTCGAAGGGCGCGCAAACTTCTGCTTGCAGCCGAATGCCCGTGTCACCATATATATGTGTCGCTGTTACATGATAAATGAACATTCAGGTGAAGCCAAAATGAAACATTACTAAGCTCTTTCGATATGATTTGTGGTCTGATCTTCATCCAAGTCGTGAGCCGGTTTTAGGCGGTGTGATTTCAGTAGTCTTATGAGGTTATTACAGGTCATGCGGTGTGAGAGTTCCCATAAAATCTTGGTTGAATTCTTTAACAAAATCGTGTTTTCAATGCTTGATTGTATAATAAGTCAACAACGTGCTGCTCGTGGGAACTGGGAGGTGATAGAGACCAAAAGAAAGAAAGATAGATAGAAAGAAATGGGTAAACAGAATGAAAACGATATATAGGAAGAAAAAGAAAGAGAAGAGCTTTATTAATCCTGAGGGAAACTGAATTGTTACAGCAGCAGGAACATGGATCGCTACACAACCCTAACACATGTTGCACAACTTCAAGGGTGAAAATAAAATCAGGAAATACAAATGTGTACAAATATATAATAATAGATTTATCATACATAATATATAACAATACTTAATAGGAGTGCGTTCACATGCACTTAATAATAAGATATCTACAGAGAATCAGATTTTGTCCCTAACCCGATCAACATGTTTACATGCTCTTGAGTAATCAGACCGCGTTAAAGCTTCGAGTTTATATGACTTGAGCAATAATCGGATTTCTTTGGCAACCAGCCAAGAATCTCATAGAAGTATGGCGTGTAAACTTCAAATTATAATGTTAAATAATGAAATTCTTCATTTTCTCGAGTATGTACTGCGTTTCAGAGTGTTCGATAGTGCACACCCCTACTTTATTAAACACATTTATTGTTCCCCCTCAGTCCAGGCTGGAAAGAAATACGTAAACCCTTGCATTTAGTATCTTGTGGATCCTCCTGTATTGGACAGGACGTTCCATGTGCTGGGAATGAAATGATTTTGCATTGAGTTGCAGCTTCGTTGGGGTTAAGACTCTGACCCAGCACCTGATTTAAATTGGGTCTTTAGAAAAAACTAACTTGGATAAAACACTATCCATGGTAAGGTTAGGAGAAGCACAGGGGTAAGAACCAGCTCTGATTTGTTTATTCGGGAACAAATTTAGCTTCTGTGTTTGGACTTGTTGTTTTGGAACTTCAGACGAGCCTGGATCAGCGAAATCGAAGAACACGGATGACTTTTTTGGGTTTTACCTCCGTCACTGTGAAACTGCTGTCACATCTGTTCTTTATATAGATTTTGGCAGCTTGAATTAGCATTAAACCTACTCAAACTGGGCCTTTGCTGCGCTTTTATTGCGCGTTTTCGTTGTACCATGTGCTGAAGCCACCGCGGCGTGTTTATTGTCGTGTATACCACGTTAGATAGCCGTCGGATTGGCTGATGGGAAACGACTGAGTGACGCCTACATCGGTCGTACTTTCCAAAGCTCTGCCCTGCGTAAGGCTGTGTTTGTATCCTGCGGTTCTGCCTTCCTCGGCTTGATTCGTACCAGATGTTTCCTGTATCTCCGAGGGCGAGGTTGCACCGACTTCAAGGAATAAAGCTCCAGCGCGCCAAGACCGTGGGGAGTTTTTCTTTTCTGCTCAGAAATACTATTGTGAGAAAATGTCCCATGTTTTATGGGGCCTCGGGTCTTCTAGCGCGGACGTCACCCCGCGTAAAACTCGAAGCAGGCCGAGCGTGCCCGTCTCCTCCGATCGACGACCTTCTGAATCATAAAACCTTCCGAATCCATCAGCGTTAGGGGCAGTATCGCCGGTCTCAGGGGCGTGATTGAGCGCTCGGGTTCTGGCATGTGGATTTCTACTTAAGCGCCACTGACAGGACGAGAGCGACAGTAAAACACGCGTTAAAAGGAAAATTGGAGAGTTTGGATATCGTAGCTGAAATATTACTTGATCATTTGATGCATTGCGGTTTGCTCCAGTTCTAAAATTAATAGACGCCTTTTGAATAACCGGTTTAAGACGCCACAGCTTATTCCCACTAATTGTACGCTGGGTATAACCCGAGACCTCGTAAAGACTAAAAAGAAAAGAGAAAATGGCTCGGTGCCGTTGAGACCGGAGCAGAGCGCCGGGTTCATGTGTTTTCCCACTGCGTAGGAGCCAAATCCTTAAAGCACCTCTAAACATGCAATTTCAGACTATTAAAATGATCCGTGTAGAATAATAAAATGTTGAGGGCTTTTTTTTTTTTTTTAAACTACACTGGGAACATCTTTATATCTTTTCTCCTCTTATAAAAACACAAGGAATTAGTAGTATTAACGAAAGCGCAAACAGGAATCACAGTCATGTCGGTGATGCTGGTATTCCAGTACAGTCATGTTCTCAGCTATTTATTTAATAACCAACCAAAACCTGACCCAAAATAACCATGATTTTATGGCTAACTGACTGTTAATAATCCAGCTCACATGTTTCTCGATGTCTCTTCATCCTCTAATACTCAGTAACATGCGACTAGGTTCATGAGGTCACCATTAAACCAAAACTTGACGCCCACCAGGGTTTTCCCGCGTCTTATCCACACCTTTCCTGATAAAGGCTCTGACTCTGAATGGGACTGTCTCGCGTTACCCACGAATGTTGGGTCCTCTGGATAAGAGCTTATGAGAGCTAAATGACTAAATGTGTGGAACTGGTGGCTTAAGGTTGAAGTACTGGACTGTGGAGCAGAAGGACCTGGGTTCAAATCCAACCTCTGCCAAGCAGCCGCTGTCGAGTCCCTGAGCAAATGCACACTTACATTCTTAAGGGCAGACTGCTCAAAATAAAACGTGTTCGTTGATCGGATACTGAATGAGCAGAGCAGGAACTTTGTTTTTCCGCCATTACTGTGTTTAAATTGGAGTACAATGCATTCTGGGATATTTGCCTGTCCCAAGTGTCCTCCTATCCATCCTCGATAATAAAGGCAGAGCAAAAACACATCCGGGGTTTTGGACTGTACTTGGTTAGATGCAGATTTTGGCTGCGACTGATGCCGTTTCACAAGTACAGACAAGAAGGCCTATAGAGAGCCGTCCAGTGACTTGTTTAATACATTTAAAACGAATAAAAGTATTAAGTCTTCCTACCTTGGTGGGCTAGTGCTTTAGGTACCCATGGATCAGAAGGTCCAGGGTTCAAATCCCACTTGAGCAAAGCCCTTAACACACAATTGCTTGGATTGTAGGATTGTATTAGTTGTAAGTCACTGGATAAAGGGTCTGATGAATGTAAATGAAACTCATGAAACTCGAGTCCTGATCCCCGCCTTGGTGGGCGCCTCCCGAGTGCGGCAAGGATCATGTTTTGGTGTTCAGATTCGTCTAAAAAGAAGAGGGTTGCTCTTGAGGTTTGCACCTTTTCAGCCTAATTATCTAATCATGTGTCATAAATGAGGTAGAAAGCAGAGACTGTAAACATCTCTTTCAAAGCCCCCATGCCATCGTTGTTTATTTCTTTTGTGCTCGACTGCTCGCCAAGTTCCAGGACCCCGAGGTCTTTTTCTTTTTTTTTTTTTTTTTGTGGGAGGACGCTGGGTTGTGCTCATGCTTTTTTGGCAGAGATGAAAGTCGGGCAAGAAGCACCTCCTTTCTGTGCCTTACTCAATCAGAAGAGATGAAAGAGGCATGTGAAGTAAAGCCCCCTCCTTTTCCCTCTCTGTTTATCTGTAACGGCTTCGTGTTTATACTCGGTCATTAAGCAGATGCTCTAATCAGATCCGTTTACAGAAACGCACAGGGCCCGTGATTAAGTGTGAACGGAATTCTACGACACAAACGATGGCGACTCGTGTAAAGAAATCGTCTGATGGTCTCGATCGGCCTGGCTCTTCCTTCCTCCTAAAGACCTCAGCGTGGTTGGTTTATCAGCGCAGCAAACCGAGGTTAATGTACAAAAAAACTCCACAAAGCAACAGCAGAGTACATTTTCCCTTAAACGTTATGTTTCTTTGCACATATTTTATATTTATCTGCATCTCTTATGCACTATAATCGAGTCTTGGATTAGGGACACATTATACGGCACTGATGGAGTAAATTTCAGAATGAACTAACTAAGTAAGCTCCAAGCAGCCCTGATCCGGTGAGATTTTGATTTGCTTTAGTTTCCTTTTAGTCCTTGTAATTCTCTGAAGCGTGATCATCATAGTCAGGGCGAAGAACGAATGAATGCTGCTTTTAGTGCAGTCTCTTCCCCCTGGAGAACAGCAGACGGGCAGTGTTGCATAACGGGCCTCGTGTGTTTACGTTTTTGCAGGGTCAGGAGGCCCTCCGAGGCTCTTTATATAAAAAAAGCTGCTGGCTTTTCTTCTTATTAATCGCTAATTCAAGACGTCTCCGCCCGGTCCTGTTCACGTGAACGCAGAATTATTCTGAAAGACTTCTTTACACACTGAAGCGTCGCACTGTAGAGACCAAGAGAATCTGACTTTGGTCATGCTGTTCTCTCCAGAGGCTACTCCTCGGTAACCTGATCATGAGAAAAGCAAGTCTCATTTCTCAGTACCATGATTTATTCCTGTAGCACTTCTTACGATGGAGCGCTGTCTCAAAGCGGCTATACAAGTTTAGATTTTCTAATATCGAAGCTCAATCCCAAACTGAGCAAGCCTAGGGCGACGGTGGCGAGGAAAATCCCTAAACGCTATAAGGAAGAAACTTTGGGAGGACCAAGACTCAAAGGGGCCCGACCTCCTTGGGCAGCCTAGCTGTTATATATAAGAATTACACTAAGTTATCTAATTAAGTTTATATGGGGTGGGCAATGTGGTAAAAATATTATTGTGATACGCAGTATTTGTCACGAAACATGTGATCGCAGACGAAATGCATCAATAGCGACAGATTCTTAAAAAAAAAAATACTATTCAAATTAGGGGTGAGTATCGGAAAGAATGTCACGATTCAATTATATCGCGATACATGGCGATACGATACATATTCCACATAGTTCACTGGAAATATGAAAAGAGCTGAAATGCCAGTTCACACATCACCACATTGATAATTCGGCGGACAAATTGTACCACACCATCTACTGTACCTGAACGGAGACTGTAGTTTACACCCCACTTAGAACCTGCTTTTTCTTCCTTCAAAATATCAGTATTTTGAGCTGAAAATCGATGTGGTATAAATATTGCGATAACACATATCAAGCTAACAATTTACCATGATACGATAAAACATCGTCATATTGCCCACCCCTAAGATTAAATACCAGCGAACATATTTAAAATGTCGACTAATGTTACTGGTATATTAGTATATTAACAGTAATAGCTTTAACATAAATTAAGAATATTAAACTATAGATTTAGATGATAGTAGAAATAAATAAAAAATGGAATAAAATTACGAAAATATAGGCATATCGGCATTATTTCGTCTAGTAAAATAAGTCGCTGTAGTCACGATCTCAGCGGGAAATCGACCATGATTCTGCGCAGAGTACGTTATAATTTGGGTCACGCCCCTAGCAGTTCCATGTTCGGCCTCCTCTTAATCAGACCGAGCAAATGTGATGTGATGCCCAGGACACTAGAGATACTGGTTGACCTAAAACGTGTCTGTGGGATGTGGGACTAAACCAACACGGATGTGGGGAGAACATACAAACTCATCGCGCTACCATGATGTTACGTCATTAGCTTGTGAGTTAATTAACATTTTTGATTCTCTGATTAAGCGCTCAGTTTTTCACGTAGGCTTTATCCGAATCCCTCAGGGTTAGAAGCGCGGCCGTGCCGAGGCGTTTAGGGTCGGATGAGTCAGATCTTTGTGGAGTGTGGCGTCGCGGTCCTCCACCGAGAGGAAACCCAGCCAGTCATAACGATCTGTATGCGGACAGACTTAAACAAAGGGTTATCCACTGTCCTCGTGTTTGTTTATTTGTTTAGTTATTTAGGACGCCGTTCCATAGACGCTCCCCGTTTCGTTTTGAATGCTGCCCGGGGTTTCTCTCGGCTCAGGAAGTTTGAACTGTTGTGACCTGTGTAATTACTTTCTGGAGCCTAAAGTAATTGCTGCCTCTCGTTTAGAATGGACGGAGAGAAATGGGGGATGAGGAAGCGTGGGTTTAAAGCGAGCAGGTTTAATTCATGCACTGAAAGCGTCTGGCAGAGAACGCAGCAGCTCTCTCTCTCTCTCTCTCTCTCGCTCGGTGGGGACCGGCGTTTCCGGCCGCCTCGCAGGTGCTTTTGTCGCCGGCCCCGTTGCCGAGGGACCGACCGTTTCGAGGATCCCGGTCCACGTCGCTAAAACATTTCTACAGCCCCCTAAAGGAGGCCTTTGCTCTATGAACCCGAGACGCAGGACTCTGAAATGCTGCTGTATCTGTTTGGTAACCATGGTAACGCCAGTCTTTGCGAGGGTAATAGATATTCCAGGACAGCGTACGTCTTCAATCCACACGGGAGTGAAGGAAGAGTAAGAGAGCATCCTGTTGTACCGAAAACAAAAACAGGTGGTTTCTTAACTTCTGTAGAAGTTCTGTTGGAAGAATCCCGCCTCGAGGCCGCGAAATTAGAAGTGTGGATACGTTCTTATGCAAATCATTCCCGGTCCTGATTGCAGCTGATCAGAAATAAGGGGCCGGATTCATTTAAGTGTCTTAAAGAAAATCTTAAATGTGTAGGGTTTCTTCTTAACTTCATTGTTAAGAAACAAGTGAACAAGTGTTGTTCTTCAAAATTAAGAATTGTGTTCGAATATTGTTATTAGAATACGTTATACGAATTATTAAGACGTGAGGTATTCTTGAAAGCATTTTTTCTTAATCTTACGATAGAATCCCACTCGTCTTAGGCTGTAAGAGTTGACGGGGTAAGCGTCGAAATTTAAAACTTTAAACATATTTTGTTTAAAAGCTGTTGGACCCCACTGGTGCCATATTTTCCATGGAGGACTTTTTTTTCCTTTTGGTTACTTCTTCCACCATCACCTTCATTTCTGTTCTTAAGATAATATTTGAGACGTTTTATATGAGAATTGCATTTAACGACATTCTCATAAGTTTTTTTTTCTTCAGAAAGCTTTCATGAATTCGGCCCCAGCTTTGATTTTGACAGTCCTAATGCGCTCTTAATGATGGGACGGTTTATTAGGGAACCACAAAAGCAGGCTGTGTCCCTGTTTGGGTTTAGTTAAATAGTTTACAGTTTGGGATCCCGATCTTAATCTGAGGTTACAGTAATGGAGCTGTGTGGAATCGGTGCCATAATGCTGCAGAATACTGTTTACAGGGACGAGATCTGATCTGATGTAGCGCAAAATCGTGCAAACTCCAGCAGCTGGGATCAGATCCAGCTTCGGCTACACGGCGTTGGTGCGTCAGCATGCCTGTACATGCAGCACGGCTGCACGGCTGGAAGCCTTTACTGCATTTACACTTCACATATGAACACAATCAGAGTCACACACGTCATTTCTGGACTCCAGCAGCCCGTGTAGCCCGATGACCCACATCCCTGTACAATTGTGGATTAAAAGCAGCACTTCCTGCCTCCACTCCTAATTAAAGCTCCAGCTCCAGCTCCCTCCCCCAGTTTCCGCCCCGTTTGTCTGGGCCTGTTCTGCTCTGAGCTCACTGAGGGGTATTAAGCTCCCTTCCTGTGATGTGTATGCAGGAGAACGGGGCACTCCGGCCCCTCTCTGGGCCTCTGCTCAGTTGGCAGAAGAAGACGATCCCTTCAGGAAGGGCTGAAATGTACAAAACCACACACACACACACGTCCTGTCTGTTCTTTCAGGAGAACCTGGCAAGGACAGAAGTAAGTGGTGCTGGGACAAATATTTAATTCTCACAATCACTAGCTGAGATAAGCGTATGTTTTCACAACCCAACGTCTCGACACAATCATTTCCATAAAAACATACCCAACTACTTTCTTGCTCGCCTCAAACGGCATCATTAAGCAAGCTTCGGTTAATCTATGGATACATTATTGTACAGTGGCAAGCATAGCCTGTGCTTTTTACATTTAAAATTGATTCTAAAGTGAATTTGGAAGCAAAAACGCAATGAGACAGCATTTGCCAAAGGTTCTCTGTTAGTTTAATTCCTGTAACAATCCACTTATATTAAGCTGTTCAGTTTAGAATAAGCCGCTTTTAATTAAATTCATCACGACCCACAAGGATGAAGCAGACAGAGCATCAAATGTGACTTTTATTAAACTATTAAGCTTTAAAAGCTACTTCTAAAGCAAAAAACAACCACGAGGAGTTCTGCCTTAAACCACGTACAACTCAAATGAAACCAGATCATCAAACAAATGTCTTAATTTGTATATAAACAGTTTGTACAGTGGCAAGGATAGGCTGTCCTTTTACATTTTAAAATTGATTTTAAAGTAAATTTAGAAGCAGAAAAGCCTGAGAGCATTTGATAAACATTCTCCATTTGTTTTCCTGTAACAATCCACTTTTATTAAACTGTTAATCTTTAAAATAAACTACTTCTAAAGTAAAAAGCAACCAAGATTAATTCTGCCTTAAAACGCGTGCAACTCATCGGATCATAAAGTGGCAAGATGGAATGTGGTTTTACATTTAAAATTGGTTTTAAAGTGAATTTGGAAAGAGCATTTGACAAATGTTCTCCATTTGTTTAATTCCTGGTACAATCCACCTTTATTCAACTGTTAAGCTTTAAAATAAGGTACTTTTAATAAAAACTGTTCTGCTGCCTTACAGGAAGAAACCAGTCATGGGTCAAATGGTTACTGCTCAAACCAAACGTCCTGATCAAGACGAGTTTGGTTTCTGATTTAAACCACAAACATCTCGCCTCAAATGGCATCATCAAGGAAAGGAGTCTTAATCTGGACATTATTAACTCTTATTGACTGAATTCAGCACGTTTTGTGAAGCTTTAAAAAAAAGCCCTGATCAAATCCAGTGACCAGTTTGAACTGCTCGGCGGTCCTGTGGGTGGATGGATGACCCCTGAGCTCGCACCCAGAGCCGACTGTTTGGCGTTCGCTCGTAAAACATCCCTCTTTTTCTTTCCAGAGGAAAACCCACAAATGGCGACTACCGCCGAGAGCCTCGGGAGCGCAGCCGCAGCCCCATCGAGCGCCTGCACGCCGCCCACCTCTACACGCACATGCCCAGCCTGGTCATGGAGCAGCCGCTCGCTCTGACCAAAAACAGCGCCAAGCTCAGCATATCGCCCAGCGTCAGCCCCATCGAGCGCCAGCAGGTACGTCACGTGGCCGCCGCTAATTACTGTTTATCCGCTTCTCACTTTGCTCTCTCAGGCAAGCAGCAGCAAGCGCCGCAAATGTGTGTTTTCATCTCAGCCGTAACGTCAGTCTTACTGCTCTTCGGCGTTTGAGGGGGACGCCTTTTTCCTTCTTTCCTGAAGTCTCGAGATCATTCCCAACCGAGCTGGATGAGGTTTTGTTTATGTCTGTCAGAGCTTTGACATAAGAAACCAGCCATGTCTATCAGTCTGTGACTTTTCTTATATTACAGCATAATTTGGTCTGACATTATGAACAGGGAGGGCAAATATTTCATCGTATCGTGATGCGTTATTAAGTCGTGATAGACGAGGATATCGCCGGTGCTTAAAGTGCCCTGCAGGATTGGATGAAGTGCGGCACGTTTGGAATAAACAGCACTTTAGTAAGTGTGGGATAATAACTCAGTAGTAGTTTTTAAGAATCCGTCTCTACTGCAGTTCTGTTTGCAATCACACGTATCTGTCAGGGTCACAGCCTTTTTCCGACGCTAGGGGGCAGCGTTGGTTCAGTTCCCAACTTGTGACTGCTGACAGTTCTGTGCGATACTAGCCAGCGTTTCAGCGTTCCATGTTCGAATCCCGGTAGCTACTCCACGTGATTCAACTAACTGATCACGTGGGGGCTTAGTTCTTTCCATTTTTTCACGTTTCCTCTGCCAGAGCTAGCTGCATATTGGGTCCTAAACTCACTAATAATTTAATTATTAGTTTAACGGGCTCGCCCGAGCTGAAAGTCATGGCGACCCGTAATAGTATCGCGATTAATATCATGTATCATGAAGCTAATTAACGTGATTCATGCAGTTTTAGGTTCATGTGACTGTTCCGTTTGCCAGAATCCAGGCTTTCTCACTTTTTTCCCCCCAGTGTATTGATTCCTCTGACCTGTCACACATCTTAATCAAATCTCCTGCTTCTTGAAAGCTCTCAGCTGGAGCCACACAGGTTTCCAGTTTGAGTTCAGGCCTTTGTTTACTGTCAGCATTCGCCTCCTCTCTCTGCCTCAGCCTGCCAATAAAGTTTTTCTGTCAAAAAGGGCTTTTTTGGTTTTGTTTTTAACCTATTTTGGGTAGAAATGGTTAAAAACTGCCATTTTGTGTGGTAATAGGAAACAAAGTTTTCTGCAATGAAACGAAACTGCAGTTTGTCTTTATCGGTTATGATTCATGAAGTGGAAGTCAATAACACCAGACATTGCCGTTCTCAATCTGGACGTCATGTCATGTGTATGAATTGGAATAAAACCTTACTGGATTTGTGTTCTCGCACAGAACCGACCCTCGGTGATCACGTGCGCCCCTGCGAACAACCGCAACTGTAACCTGTCTCACTGCACTGTGTCTCACAACGGCTGCTCACCTTCCAACTACAGGAGAGCCTCCAACTGTAAGTCCAGCCCTCAGCATCTGAAACTAATGTCATCTTCATCAAAACCAAAACACCAGGATTGACTTACTTAGCTTTTATTTACACGATAGTAACAAACCGCATCGTGGCGATAGAGCTTCTGTTGTGTTAGAGGCGTTTATAAACAGCAACAAGTCTTGAGCCTTTTAGGGTTCCTTCCGTATAATGTTTAGGGAGGTTTTCCTTGCCGCTGCCTCCCTAGGCTTGCTCAGTTAGGGCTGTGGGCCTAGATGGTCGTAAAGCCGCTATAGGAGACGGTGCTCCACTGCACTATAGAAATACAATTAACCTAGTAATATAGTATAAAAGCTATTTATGGTGCTTTTAGGCTGTACTAGGTGTTATACGTCATCTAGGGATGATTTTAAAGTAGAGAAAGACTAAAAAAACAACATTGTTTAATGATAATTAAAAAAGAAAAGGAGAGCATGGATTCTTCACGTTATGAGTGTTGCTGTAGTGTAGGTTGTCCAGCAGAGGGCACACTGCAACTCTACCGTTTTAAGTATTTGTTAAATGTTCTACTTGTAATTTTTATACTTGACATTTTCCCTTTAATTTTCATTTGTTGTATTTTATTATGGATCTGATTTTTTTGGTTAATCATAGAATAATTAGTCTCATCAAACCTTTTGATACATTTCTGTTGTACGATTTAGTTTTGACCATAAAACGTCATCTTGGCAAGAACTGTTAAATAAGTACGTAACAAATATTAGGGGAAATTTGTTTATGTTGATGTATGTATTGATTTATTTAAGTAATATAGCCCAATATGTAGCACTGTGCAAAAGTCTTAGGCCACGATTCGATTTTTTGTTTTATTAAAGTTTATATATGTCTTATTGTCGAGGAAATTTCAAGCTCTATAATCTTCTTTTCCACTGATCGTCATTCCGACAGTTGTGAGCTTTAGCTTACTTCGGATTTTTCACCCTGGTCCTCTTCAAAAAAAACAACAAAAAAAAAAAAGTGGTTTCTTGGCCGCTACCCTTCCAAAAAGACCATTCCTCATCGAGCTTCTTTTAATGCTGCATATTTTTGTGTATTTTCTGGTTGTATTCTAATAAAGAGAATGAAATCATTATATAGGGTTATTATATTGTTGCTAAAACAGTGCTATATCTAATGGTGGCCTCAGACTTTTGCACAGTACTGGATTTTTAATCCTAAAATATAGAAATCAGTTAGATAGATGGAACACTATTAATCCCAGATTTCAATTGGATAACTTGGTTTAATTCTTATATGTAACATCCCTTTTTGAGTCTTGGTCCTTTATAAGGTTTCTTCCTAATAACTTTTAGGGATTTTCCTTGCCACTGCCGCCCTAGGCTTGCTCAATTTGGGATATTGGAAGCTAATCCAAAATGGTAAAGCTGCTTTGAGACAATGCTCCATTGTATAAAGCGCTATCGAAATAAATTGGACTTTATTGGATAGATAAAATTCCTATATTGGTCGGGCTCTAATGAAATCCTGTGGGTTCTATGAAATCACTACTACATAAAGGACTCCGCCTGTCCTAGCACTAAGGATGTGTCCGTACAGAGGGTACAAGCTCTGTTCTGTCCATCACAAACATCAGCCAATAACATGAGCGAACCTGCCTGTACTTCAGGTTTATAAGTAAGTAAAACAGACTCTGTTTCATCTGCCGTACAGGTTACTTTGTAGATCTTAAATTACTAACTGGAGCTCGTGTGATACTCTGCAATTTATCAGGCACACCCCATTATTTCATGGAAAGGGATCACCGCGGGACGGCCACTAACCAGCTGTTATTTGGGGAGAGGATCTTTCTCAGAGCATTAATGATACACTAGTGTGTTGTGCCGGCGGATCAGGTGCAGCCGTGTCACGGAGATTTGGGACAATCTGCACTTACCGAAGTGATCCCGAGCAAGGATCAGTATCCTGTCATTTATCATTCGTGAACAGAAAAAACAAAATCAGAATCGGCCGGTCATGTTTAAAAATCAGAAATCGGTGTCTTAAGAGAAAGTGTTCTTAATTGTGAGCTTTTTCTTAACTTCATTCTCAAGAAAAAAAGTTCAGAAAAATGGCTGTTCTTCAAATAACTTCTTAAGAATTGTTTTTTTCTTAACTCTTTTCTGAAGAACAAGTGGTATTCCTGTTCCTAAATGCGTTCTTAGCCTTACGATGGTCTCACACTCGTCTTAGGCTGTAAGGGCACATGGACATTTCAGACTTTAGACAGTTTAGTGATCAGAAGTATCATCCTCGGCTTTTGCTCTCCGCCGTCTCCCCACAGTTATCGTCTTTTCCAAGCATTTTTCCTGTTGGCTACTTCTTCCATCATCACCCCTATTTCTTGTTTGCTACATTTTTAAACGCTTGGTTTGATGTTTTTCCTCTGAGCAGATTAAACAAAACAAGGGAAATAACGCTAAATACAAATGTAGCTAAATACGAAAACGAAGAAGAGTTTTTAAGATGAGCTTAAGGAAATAATGAGGATAAGATAATATTTGAGAACTTTGTGAGAATTGCATTTAAGAACATCCTTATGAAATTCTTAGTGTTTGTCTTAAGAACCTTTGCAAGTTTTTTTTTCTTAAGAAATTTCCCGTGAATCCGTGTCAGTGTGAATAGTGTTAACACACACACTGAAGTCCATGGAAGTTCTCAAATATTATTTCTTTCAGAGTTTCTTGAGGCAATGTTACAATACAGTATGCGACGCAAGAAACATTTCCGAAATAAATGTCATTTCCGTGATTTAGCTTAATCCGCTCTGAGGAAAACCATCAAACCAAGCGTTCAAAGAAAACTTGGAAACAAGAAGTAGAGGTGATGGTAAAATAAATAGCTAACAGGAATAAAAAAAACTTTCAATGAAAACATTCAAGAGCATACGTTTTTCAAGAATACCACTTGTTCTTAAGAAAGGGGTTAACAAAAAATAAATTAAGAAGTTATTCTTTCTCTGAAGAATGAAGTTAAGAAAAAACACAGATTTAGTAATATCTCCTCAGATTGATAAACTTCCTTAAGGAAAACAACTTGCAAAGGTTCTTAATGTTCTTAAATGCAGTTGTTGGGGGGAAAAAACAAGTTCTCAAATATTGCCTTAAGAAAAACAATTATTTCTTAAGATTTTCTTTAGAAAGTCTTCGTTTTCTTGCGTAGACTCCGCTGCATTCCACAGCTTTGAATTTGTACTGAGCATCATTTCTGTTATGAGTTTAATCTGAGGACAGCTGTGGGCTGTGGTGGCCTAGTGGTTAAGTAACTGGACTCTGGACCAGAAGGTCCAGGGTTCAAATCCCACCTCTGCCAAGCTGCCACTGTTGGGTCCTTGAGCAAGACCCTTAACCCACAATTGCTTGGATTGTAAGATTGGATCAATTGTAAGTCGCTCTGGATAAGGGTGTCTGCTAAATGCTGTAAATGTAAATGATGGCAAAAAAGAGGAAATTCAAACCAAGCGTTCAGAAAACTTCAGCGAACAAGAAACAGAGGTGACAGTGGAAGAAATGGCCGGTTTTGCCATAATTCCTTATATAGACTTTTGTATTTTAAGGACGAACTTTACTCAAAAGGCTTTTAAGCAGTTGAATTGAAATCTAAGCCTTTTAAAGTTTAAATCCCGATCCTCACCTTCAACTCTTACAGCTCCAGACGAGTGTGAGCTTATTGTAGGAAACATTTAAGGGCAGAATGTGTTCAAGAATACCACTCACTCTTAGAATGTGTTCTTAAGAAGAGAGTTAAGGAAAAAAATAAGATCATTCTTAAGACGTTATTTGAAGAATAACAGACTTTCGTAACTTTTTTCCTTAGAATGACGTGAAGAAAACACACATTTAAGATTTTCTTTAAGGAGCTTGTGTGAATCCAGGCCAGGTCTTCCAATAATCAGCGATGGAGGGCTGAATTGTCATTTTTAATGCTTTGAAGGTAAAGCGTACCGATGCGTAACTTTGCGTTTGTCGTCCTGTTAGCGAACGTGGCGTGTGACCCCGTGATCGAGGAGCATTTCCGCCGCAGCCTGGGGAAGAACTACAGGGAGCCGGAGCCCGTCACCAACTCCGTGTCCATCACCGGATCTGTGGATGATCACTTCGCTAAGGCCCTGGGTGAGACCTGGCTCCAGATCAAAGCTAAAGGAGGCTCGACCAGCAGCCCCGACTCCTCCCCTACTAACCACATGGTCAACATCAACCACTCACCGTCCCTCGTCTCCTGAAGGACCGGACCAGCGCCTTCTCTCCCTCACACACACACACACACACACACACACACACACACACACACACAGGCGCAGCGCTAGTGTATAGCCATGTACATAACCCCAGCCCCGAGCTCAGCGCTTCTTTTGTTTCCTTACCTAATGTTTATGTAACGTCAGCTTACCGCTTGATCTGAATTTATTTAGGAGAGAACCTGCTAAATCCTAACCACCTGCCTCAGATACCAAAGAAACCTCCGGCGCTTAAGCTTTTTAAAGAACGAAAGATCTTTCCCCGCCCCTCGTCTCAGACCGCCGTGCTTTGTGCTCGTGGGAGATTGGCTGATCCGAACGCCTTCTCGGGGCCTCTGTCGTACCTGCTGTACAGGTGTGCACCAGAACTCGGGCGCGGTCCAGTAAAATAAATCCATAAATAAATGATAAAACAAGCCCAGCGCTGGAAAGATGCATCCTGGGAAGAGTTTAGTGGAAACGCGAGGATGAATGGGTTAGAAAATGGATTTAAAAAAATCCAGTCTAAACATTCTATACGTTTTAAAGTACGCTAAAATAAAGAAAGGAACAGAACAGGTCCTGGTACGAGCGCGATTCTCAGGGCCTCCCAAATTAGGACGGTTGGGTGCAGAGACGCCTCGATATAATCCTCTTTTGCCTGCTCCCGTTCACTGGGGAGTCCCAAATTGTGTTAAAACGAGACATGGGTTCGATCTGTTCCCCACGGCCGGTCCATAGTCCATTCCATATCAGCTCCTGGTTTTAGGTGAAATGTCGTCTGAACATTTGTTGAGTCTGGAAACGCCGAAAAGCAAGACATGCCACCTTGAGCTCGGTACCAACACCGACACTCCTCATAAGGCATTGGCAGGTGTGCACTGGAGTCGGCTCGGACCTGAGAAGATGTGGATCGGCCCAGGGCTTAAGATATTGCAGACGGAGCTTATCGCACCACCCTTCTGCAAAGGGTTTGGTTTGGGGGGGTACTGCCTGTTGATCAGAGCAGTACAGAACTCCCTACCAAAAAAAGAGAGAACAATAACGTAACAAACACCAGCTCTGCTTTTAATTTCTAATCAGAATCCGTTCTGCCCTGGGACGGCGCTCGGTTCAGTTAAGCTCCGCCCCCGTGTCTGTATGAGCACTTGCACTATTGACGGTTCGAGAGATCAGATGACTGTCCACATCAGGCATGAGGGAGGTGGAGGGATTTCTTTCTTACTTTGAACAGACGACTGGACTGGAGCTGTAACTCCGTGGGCATTTCGTCTGCCCCCTGGGCACTGCTTTTGGTAGACTAGTTTAGGGCTTTAGGGGTAGCCTGTTGCTCACCACTGCATGCTTTGTGTTTTTTTAATAGCTGGTATCTATTATTGCATAGACATTTCATTCTTTGTACTATTAGCCTTTTCCTGAGATGTTAGTTTGTTGTTGTCGGTAATGACCCGAGCTAACCTTACTGCTGGCCCAGTCGTGCTCCGTCTCCTGACGTCCGATCGTGATTGGCTAAAGGACAGCCTCCGGCCGCAGGGCTAGGGTCGGAAACGCAGAGAGCTACGCGCGGTTAGTTTCAGGCTGCAGCCGGCCTGTACCGAGGTGAAACGCATCCCTCCAGCGGGGCTCTCGGATTCAGCAAAGACAAGACCCCCCCACACACCTTTAGATGAACTAGTCCGAGTATCGCTTATGATTAGACACAATACAAACGAGTGACTCCAAAGGCAGAACCAGTACAGCTGTGTGGGGGCGTGTCTCACTTAGTCATCAGCACGTTTAGGAATATTTAAGAATCCAGGGAACGGATTCACCAAAGCGTTCTGATGGAAAACATACGAAGGTTCTCGAGACAGCGGAGTTCATAATGTTCTTAAATGCTGTTCTCGGGCGTGGTCGGCCAGCCGGTGGCGCTGTAGAGTCGTTATGGAGATGAAGCTTCATCTTTAGCTTGTCCTTACATTCCGTCCGATCTGAGCTAACCGATCGGATCCCGCCAGCTCGTTACTGCCCGTGGGCGTGTCCTGAGGCGGTACGCAGAGTGTACCGACGTTCACACATTTCACACACACACAGACACACACTCTCTTTCTTCCTGACACACATTTACTCTCCACACTGTAGGTAACAGAGCTTAATAAGAAGCGTTTTATATAGGTAACTATACGACCATCATTACGCTGTGCGTAACGAATGTACAGAGACAAGAAATCGTAGGTATTTTTTGAGGAACAATTAATTTTGTTAATGATATGTAGCTATTTAATTTTTTTTCCCTCTCCTTTATTGTAATCATGCTTTTTTTTTGGAGAAAAAAGTTGATCTTTTTCATTCGTAGACGTTTTGTCTGTCTGTCTGTCTGTTTTAAGGTTTAAAGTGCAGGAACACAGTTATTGTAAGAAACACTGCGGTATAGCCACTCGTGTATTTTATTTTTTATTTTTTGGAAAGGCTACTGAGCAGAGTCTGAAACGAACAAGAAGCACTCGAGGAACGTCACCCCGACCTGAACGTTCACGTTTAGCTCTGGTCTTTGACAGGAGCTGGCAGGTGTAACGTCTCTGTAAATCTGTATTATACTCTCTCATCTCGTGGCCTCCTGTCTCTTTTGAATTCAACTGGCGGGCCATGGTTTTGTACTTAAAGTAGCCTTGATGAACAATAAAGTGCTCTTAAACCACACGGCGCAGTCCGGCTTGTTCTTTACTCCAGCTTTATTTCATCGCTTGCACCATTACACTGAGGAGGAAGAGGTTCTACTGAAAGGCAAAGCAAATGTGGTGTAACATGTATAAACCAATCAGAATCCCAGACACCAAAGCCCACGCCCATAGGCAATACACACCCCTCGTAACCCAACCAAAACCCTCATCCCAAACTCTAAAACCTTACCCATAATCCAAACCCCGACCCTTATCCTATTTAAAAAAAAAAACACAAAACACTGAGATAAAACCTTAAGCACAGGACCCTAAAAAAAAAAAAAAAAAAAATATATATATATATATATATATCATCCCAACCTCTAAAATCTTACCCTAATCCCTTATTCTTAACCCTTAAAACGAAACCCCAGGATTTTATTCCTCAAACAAAAAAAAAAACATTCTAAAATAAACCCATAACTTTAACCCCAGGATCTTAAAAAAATAACCAAAAATCTTATCCCAGACTCTAAGACCTTACCCATAACCCAACCCCCTAAAACAAGCAAACAAAAAAATACCACAGGATCTCAATTCATAATCCATCCCCAAGATCCTATAAAAACAAAAACAAAAATATATAAAAAAAAAAATCTCATCCCAGACTCTAAGACCTGACCCATAACCCAAACCCCTACAACAAACCCATGATGTTATCCCATAAACAAAAATCCTAAAACACATTCTAAAATAAAGCTTTAATGCCAGGATCTTAAAAAAACGTACCAAAAATCTTATCCCAAACTCTAAAACAAACGAAACAAATTCTAAATTCTAAAATTCTAGGATTCTAAAAAAAACAAACCTCATCCCAAATTCTAAACCGTTACCCATAACCCAAGCCCCTAAATCTTAACCCTTACGACAAACCCAGGATCTTATCCCATAAACAAAAATCCTGAAACACATTCTAAAATAAACCCATAACCATAACCTCAGGATCTTAAAAAAAATGACCAAAAATCTTACCCAAACTATTATTCCAAATCCCTAGGATCGTAACAAAAATCTTCACCTATTAAAAAAAAAAAACACAAACAAAAATCTTATTCCCTACCCAATCCCAAAATCAAAACCATGGGATCTTATAAATCTAAATCTTACCCATAAGCCAAACCCCAAAATGTTATCCCAGACTTATAATCTAAACCCCAAGTTCTTAACCCATATACAAAATCTTAGCCCAAACTCACACCTTACCCATGAACCCTAAATATTAAGCCACAACCCAAACATCAGGGATCATAACCCATAACCAAAAGTGTCATCAAAAACTTAAAATCCTAACCGTAACCCAAACCACAAACCCAAGCTTAACAAATAAATAAAAATGCCTCAATCTTAAATCCCACAGCCATAGTTCCAACCCCAAACCTAACATCTTACCCCACAAACACAAACCCCAAGATCTGATAAAATAACCAAAATCTCAGCCTAAATTCTAAAACCTTACCCATCACCCCTAGATCTTAACCCAAACTCTCAAATCTTACAGAATCATCCTACAGAAAAGTTTTTTTTTTTTTCGTCTTGCTTTAGAAATGTTTTTTCTGGTTTTACTTACACAGTTTTCTTTACAACGTTCACCTAACAAAAAAAGCAACAGTTCTGAAGAGGAATCAGTAAAGAAGCAGCAGAATGGGACCGATTTAATACTTCATTAATTTGTTCTATCGTTCGAACCTGCAGAATCGTTTTCAGTACAAAAGACTTTAATCTGGGTCTCATTTGACCATGAAACTTTCTGCCATGTGGCTGTGTGAGTTCAGCTTTGTGTAAAGCTCTGTGAGATTGTTGTCACACGCACAGATCATGTAATCCCCTTTCTTAAAAGCATTTCTAAATGAAAACCATTTCTGGTGTTGGATTAGGATTAAATATTAACATAACAACCCATGATGAGTTAAGAATGGTTTTTATTTCATACGGTTTCGTTTACCATGATGTTCTGTGAATCGATCATTAAAAAGGTAACGTTGGATTTACATTAAGAGTTTTAGACGTCGTTACACCGGGGTTAAAGTTGTGTAGCTGTAACACACTCACATTGTGTAACTGTTCCCTGTTCAGAGTTTAGTCCTTAGTCAGGTAATGCTCGGTTACCCAGTGGCCGTGATGTCGGGCTGTGGCTGGGCTTCGTCCCTCAGTGGGCCGGGTTCAAATACTTTCATCATCGCTCATGTCCCAAATCTGCAGCACAACACAGACAACATCATCAGCCGAGTGCTAGTTACTGAGTGTGTTTACATGCACTTAATCTGATAATTAATCTGCAGAGAATCAGATTTTGTCTGTAATCCCATTAACGAGTTTACATGCGGCCGAGCGATCAGCTAATGTTAAAGCTCCGAGTTTAACCATCGAGATTTCTGCTCTGCAACCAGCCAATAATCCCACAGAAATATGACCTAAACTTCAAAATGTAACAGTAAATAACATTAAATAATCACATTCTTCATTTTCTCGAGCGTATCACTGTTCCAGAGCCGTTTCGCTGCCTGCAATTCCGCGGCGCGTATAGTTCCGGGGTTGCCAGGTCCCACGAGAATAAACCGCCACAGTCCATAGGAAAAAATAGGCCAAATGAAGCAATTCTTTAGTATAGGCAGACCTGGCAACCGTATCGGGTTAGGAAATCGGGTAACTGGTAAACGTTATAAAATCAGAGAACTGCAAAAATCCGACTACGATCCGATTACAAAGTGCATGTAAACACACTTACTGATACACCAAGTCTCATCCTGCAGCCTGTGTGTGTGTGTGTGTGTGTGTGTGTGTGTGATTATAAAAGGGGAACTTTTTGTCTCTACAGCACACCTGGATGTCAAGAGCTGCTGAGTGGCATTGAGATGCTAATAAAAGCTGTCCAAAAAAAGAAAAGAAACAAACAAACACACACACACACACACACACACACACACACACACACACACACACAGAGAGAGAGAGAGAGAGCACAACAGACCAACTTTGAAGTACATGCCAAACAAAACAAAACAAAACAGAAACAAGGCTTTTCACAGATAAACGACAAAAAATTGCAGATGTGTTTTCTTTAGCACTAACACACACACACACACACACACACACACACACACACACACACACACACACACACACACACACACACACTGCTATCCAGGTCAGGACTTTCCACAGACATAACGATTACTGTAGCTAATTAATGCTACACCGAACCCTAACCTCAGTAACCTAAAGCTTTTGGCTTTAGCTGCAGAAGATCAGATTTTGTCAGTAATCCGATCAATGACTTTACATGCATTTGAGTAATCAGTTAATATTAAACCTCCGGCTTTACATGACTCAATTACACAGTGGTGTGAAAAAGTGTTTGCCCCCTTCCTGATTTCCTATTTTATTTGCATGTTTGTCACACTTAAGTGTTTCAGAACATCAAACCAATTTAAATATTAGTCAAAGACAACACAAGTAAACACAAAATGCAGTTTTTAAATGAAGGTGCTTATTATTAAGGGAGAAAAAAATCCAAACCTCCACGGATCTGTGTAAAAAAGTGATTGCCCCCTAAACCTAATAACTGGTTGGGCCACCCTTAGCAGCAACAACTGCAACCAAGCGTTTGTGATAACTTGCAATGAGTCTTTTACAGCGTTATGGAGAAGTTTTGGCCACTCATCTTTGAGGAATTGTTGTAATTCAGGGACATTGGAGGGTTTCCGAGCATGAACGGCCTTTTTAAGGTCATGCCACGGCATCTCAATAGGATACAGGACAGGACTTTGACTAGGCCACTCCAAAGTCTTCATTTGGTTTTTCTTCAGCCATTCAGAAGTGGACTAACTGGTGTGTTTTGGATCATTGTCCTGCTGCAGAACCCAAGTTCGTTTCAGCTTGAGGTCACCAACAGATGGCCGGACATTCTCCTTCAGGATTTTTGGTAAACAGCAGAATTCATAGTTCCATTCCATCACAGCAAGTCTTCCAGGTCCTGAAGCAGCAGAACAGCCCCAGACCATCACACTACCACCACCATAGGTTACTGTTGCTATAATGTTCTCTTTCTGAAATGCTGTGTTACTTTTACGCCAGATGTAATGGGACACACACCTTCCAAACTTTTGTCTCGTCAGTCCACAGAATGTTTTCCCAAAAGTCTTGGGGATCATCAAGTGGTTTTGGTCTTGGAACTCTGCCTTGTTCTTTGGATGTTGTTGTGGGGTCTTTTGTGACCGCTTGGATGAGTCGTCGCTGTGCTCTTGGGGTAATTTTGGTGGCCGGCCACTCCTGGGAAGGTTCACTACTGTTCCATGTCTTCACCATTTGTGGATAATGGCTCTCACTGTGGTTCGCTGGAGTCCCAAAGCTTTAGAAATGGCTTTATAACACTTTCCAGACTGACAGATCTCAATTACTTTCTATCTCAATTGTTCCTGAATTTCTCTGGATCTCGGCATGATGTGTAGCTTTTAAGGATCTTTTGGCGTCCTTCACTTTGTCAGGCAGTGCCAAACACTTTTTCACATCACTCTAAATAATCGAATTTCTACTTTGCAACCAGTCGATGATCTTCAAACTTTAATATTAAATAATCGAATGATTCATTCTCACGTAAATACTTCCTTCCAGTCTCCACAAAGTGTTCCATAGCCGTCTCGCTGCCTTTAAGTGCGTAGCATGTAATTCCAGGGTTGCCAGATCCATCGAGAATACATACAGAAAAGTCTTTAGTGGACCTGGCAACCGTGGTGAAAGACTCGTGCACATGCGCAGACTGAAAACACCGATTATAATCAGGTAACTGTCATACATGCCACTAGTAATCGGATTACTGGGTAAAATCCGGGTCTCTGAGATTTCTCTGTTTACATGACCACTTATAATAATCAGATAACTGCAGAAGGCCGACTATGATCGGATTATTAAGTGGATGTAAACACACTCATCATAGTCTGGTTATGACTGTACTGCATCCGGTAAAACGACCAACGCGTTTGTTCTAGATCCTGTTGTAACTCGGCTGATGCATTTAAATACTTTTTTGTGGAAGTTCCTCGTGTTTGTGTGGATGATTTTCCTCTACTTATTTGCTCCTGTCCTATTGTCAGTATTTACGCATGGTTTGCACACAGTTTTCTGGTGAAAATACCCTTTATATTTATATTATAGTAACGTAAAAAGATGTTAGGTCAACGTCCATTTCGGTTTCACAGAACGTAATGCGGACGTCGAACAGCGCAGACCTCTAGAACTACGCAGAAACAGAACTGCTTTTCTTCGAAACTTCTGAACGTTTCCGTGCCCTTATGCTTTCAATCAGCGTGCACATGTGTCGTATTTAAGTCGTGGTTGTGTTGCGTCGTTTCATTAATCAGCCGAGCTGTGAAGGTTTCACACACGCCGAGGGCCGCTGTGATGTAAACACGGAGACGTTCACGACAGCACGACCACACACGCTCTCAAGTTACTGCTCACTTTACGACCTTCTGCTGTTTCAAGAGATTTTCCTTCAGGTCACGTGACCGACTTCAGACGGCGTTTATTGCAATCTACGGCTAATTACGCTTGAGATTAATGATCCTCACGCTTGATTTCACACTCATCCAACAGATAATCCTAACGAAGCTCCCGTAAGGCGACGCCTCGCTCCTCTTCGTGGACAGATTGCTCCTTAAAGGAACGTTTACTCAAGTGATGCATACTGTGGAGCATAAAGTTCCCCGACTTGCTTTGATTAACATTAACGTCCCACATCAAACCCAGCACAGAACACACTGATAGTTCTGCTTCTTCTCTAAATAACCCTTTTAACCCTGTAGATCACTGGACATCATCACTTTTTCGCACCGTTCCCTGTTAAACCCCACAGAGGGCACTGCGTGTGAAAATCCCAGCAGACCAGCAGTTTCTGAAACGCTCAGACCAGCCTGGCCAAAACCAACACTAGTGCCCTCAGATGAAGTTAGTAACAGCTGTAGTTAAGCAGCAGGTGATGGAATTTAAACAGACGAACAGATCTAGATCTGCTTTAGGAATAAAACAATTCATTACTGTGTTTTTGTGAGGGCTCTGTCCTGCAGCTCCGCCTCCAGCTGCTCCCATAACCAACATCCAGATCATTTCTCATCTCCACACTCCCTCAAGACCATGAGTCACACCACAACGCAACACGCGGCCAACAGCGCACAACACATCCACCCAAAACACACCGAAACTAACGGCTGCCTTCTCACAAAGATCCAGCCAGAGAAAAGAAACTCCTGAAAGGTCAGAGCGTCCATCTTTTCATATTAACAATAAACAAAAGAATAATAAAGCAAAAACAAAGAAAAAACTCAGGAAATCAGTTCAATTTACTCATAAATGCCTTGGTACTACAATACCCAGCATGCACCCACAACGCCAAGCAAACCACTATACAGATTTGATATTTATTTATTCAGTGTAATGTTAATGTATTCGTTACTTTCTAACAGAACTGAGTCGAGTCTGGAGTCTACGGTGTGCGAGTCTGAGTCGATTCTCTGACAGGCAAGCCTGAGTCCAGGTCGAGTTTCTGGCAGACAAATCCGAGGCAAGTCTCGAGCCCGAGGTGTGCGAGTACGATTCGAGTCTCTGGCAATGAGTCCAAATCAAGGCTCAATTCTGTGGCACGCAAATCCGAGTTAAGGCTCGAGTCCAAGCAGGTAAGTCCAAGTCGAGTCTTGTGTCTCAGATAGTCAAATCGAGTCTCGTATCTTATGTCTCTGGCAGACAAGTCTGAGTTTAGTCTCGTATTATGAAGGTGAGTCAGAGATTAGTCTTGAGTCTGCAGTGTGGGAATCTGGGTCGAGTCTCAGGTAATCGAGTCAAGTCTCATATATTAATAAGAAGAAGGTGAGTCAGAGTTGAGTCTCATGTATTAGGAAGGTGAGTCCAAGTCAAATCTTGATTCTCTGGTATGCAAGTCTGCGGCATGAGAGTCCATGTCGAATCTGGGGTCTCTAGCAGGCGAGTCTGAATCGAAGCTCAATTCTCTGACAGGTGAGCCAGAGTCAAGTTGCCACTCAAGTCTACGTCGTGCGAGACCAAGTGAAGTCTCTGGCAGGTAAGTCTAAGTCGAGTCTCATGTCTCAGCTAGTTGAGTCGGGCCTCATGCATTAGGAAGGCGAGTCAAAGTCCAGTCTGGCATCTTATGTCTCAGGCAGACGGGTCCGATTCCAATCAGGTCTCTGGCACGAGTCCAAGTTGAGTCCCGAGTCGAGCCTCGAGTCTCTAACTCAAGTCAAGTCAGATTTATTTATATAGCGCTTTTTACAATGGAGCATTGTCTCAAAGCAACTTTACAAGTTTAGATTATCTCCTAATAACTACGTCCAATCCCAAATTGAGCAAGCCTAGGGCGACAGTGGCAAGGAAAAACTCCCTAGTTCTAGGAAGAAACCTTGGGAGGACCAAGACTCAAAAAGGGACCCCCTCCTTGGGCGGCGTAGATGATAAATCTAAGAGCGAGACTAAAGTCATGGAGTCAAAGTTAAAATGAAATGTGAAGTATGCACATCGGCATTAAGTGGCCCGGGTAACTAATGAAAATCCAACATAACCTCAACATATGCCCATAACATAACCTCTGGTGTCCCAATCAACAAAAAAGTTCAGTACATTTGTTAGATATTCCTCGTTAGATATTCTCAAATTTCCAAGGTGGGGTAAAGGCGTGAGAAACTTTTTAAACACCCTTTTCTGTTTCAGTTCCAGTAAAACACGACTCAGAGGCAGCTTTGATAAACAAGCAGCAGTAGATAATGAGCTCCAGTCAGGTCATTACATTCTATTTTACATTATAATTAAGATCTAAATTAAACACAGTAACTCTGGGTTTTAGCGCCATAAAACAAAAAGTGAAAACAGGACTGGGTTTAAACTCTTGCTTGTTTATAGAGTTGTTAGTGCGTAAACAGAAAACACACACAGCACCCGAACACTGGGGAAACGAGGACAGAGTTACATCTTTTTAACCACAGGTGCACAAACTTTTTCATAAATCTCTTGTTCACATAAATAAAGCTCTGCTGTCCTGGAACAGATTTGAGCAGAAGGAAATCAGAGAGTGTGGATCTCCTGGGTGTGGAGCTGGACCTGTGGTTTCACTTATTATGGATGGAAGGACGAACTCTCTCAGAGGCTCCGTCTCAAAACCTAGTGAGCTCCCTATGTAGGCACCGACTACGTAGGCAGGTGATTAAGTAGCTGTTTAAGTTTCTGCCATTTCTTTAGGGATCATAGAGCCATATCTAGCAGCAACAATCTCTCACCAAAAGGTACACTACCCCAAAGTAGCCTCAGAGAGCCTTAGGGCAGAGCTACAAGGGGAGCACTTTTAAGCCCACTTGTGGTACCCAGTGTCTAATCAGACCACACCAGTAATCATTTCCATATCTGCCTGAGACACAGCTGCATGAAGAGTTATGCAGCGATCCCACATTTCTATCTGGGTGCCTTGTTTCGTTTTTGGTCAATTAGTATTTTTTAAGGAGGTTAGAAAGTCAAAAGGCCTCTCTCTCTGTCTCTCTCTCTCTGTCTCTCTCTCTCTGTCTCTCTCTCTGTCTCTCCCACACACAGACGCCCCCCTTCTGTTCTATAAATAAGCTTTCGAGTAAACTTCACCCACCATCAAAGGAAAATGGAGATGTAACTGTAACTCTGAGGTACAGCTCAGCAGCTACGAGTCCGATTTACACAATCAGTCCATATTTGAACTTCATCCTAAGCTGTTAAACTGTAAGTGACAACATCATGACAGGGTATTTTTTTTCTCTAACGCTGAGCAAAGCTGTAAAGTCCCAATGTTGGCTTAGGTCTGAAGGAGGCGCCGCTCTGCAGGTCCTCACACGCTGCCCCGTGTAGAATAACTCACTCTGAGCTGTGAGGAGGTTTATGCTCCGATAGAAGTT
Source organism: Ancistrus triradiatus (assembly GCA_025084515.1). Lineage (NCBI taxonomy): Eukaryota > Metazoa > Chordata > Actinopteri > Siluriformes > Loricariidae > Ancistrus > Ancistrus triradiatus. The sequence continues at coordinate 321,533 of JAJAGP010000060.1, read as the reverse complement.
CTGTTTCTGCTGAGTGACACCTGAGCCGTAGGTGATAATCAAACACCAAAAATAAGCAGCCTTCAAAGGGGGTCCTGCCAGCGCCAACCTGCCCCTCTTTTAATTACACGGGCACGCAGCTGGCGTGTGGCTTCAGCCTCAGACCTCTTTAAAGCTCGGGGCTTTAGGAACAGAGATCTGTTTAATGAACACGACTGGAGGACGTCCAGAGACCAGAAACAAGAGCGAGGGCTTATCAGGGATCAAACGGGCCCAGGTTCTGAGGGCCGGGGAGTCGAGCGGAGCCAACCGCAGACGACGAGGAGCTGGGATTAAACCCAAAACCATCACACAGTCAATCCTTCAGTAGATGCTCTGATGTTTCTACTGCGCCAAAACCACAAACAGAAAAACTCCTATCTGCTTCCACAACAAAGGAAAAAAAAAAAAAAAAAAAAAAAAAAAAAAAAAAAAGAGAGAGAGAGAGCGCGACGCGGCTTCTTATTTACTGTCAGATAAAATTCCATCAGCTTCTACTAAAGTTTTAGAAACTTTTAGGAAGCCATTCATCAAATACAAGATTCATTTCTTTTCTTACTGACCTTGTTACATTTCCATTTCTCTCTCTCTGTAGCCAAGGTGTTTTATAATCAGAGTTTTATATAAATCAGATGCTTTAAAGTGACTTTACGAGCTTTATATTTTTGAGCATTAGTCCGTCTCTATTACAGCTACGATTTCTTTTTCGATCTATTTTAATTCCATTATAGAGTATTGGCCTGTTATTCTAATTAATTTTATAACTACTTTTACTTTTTAAAACTAATTTCATGTTTAATTAATAGAATGTCTAATATTATTATTACTTAAGCTTTGTATTTGTTTATTTTATTAAACTTTTATTTCTGAGTATCAGACTGTATTTTTATTATAATTATTCCTGCCTTAATTTTTTTTATTTCTTTATTTTTATTTCTTTATTTTAATTACTTTATATTTTGATTTCCCTTAAACAGTATCAACCTGTTTTAATATTAGTTTATTATTTCTTTATTTATAATCCCTCCATCATTATTGTCTTCTTCTTATTATTATACCCATTATTTTATTAAAATAATATCAGTCTGTATTTTTATTATTATAATAGTATTATTTAGTATTTTTTAATATTAATATAATAAAAAATTATTGAATAATTTTTATTCAGTAATTTCCTTTATTAGGCTTATTTCTGAGTATCAGCCTCTTTCCATTATTATAATTACTACAGTCTTAAATATTTAATTTATTTAATTTGAATTCTTTTATTACTTTCATTTCTGAGTATCAGCACGTTTTAAAGTTTACTTTATGTTATTGTATTAACTTAAAACAGTTATATCTCTGATTATCAGTCTGCGTTATTATTGTAATAGCTTATAATCTACTTTTCTTCTGTAATTTTAACTTAATTTAATTTATTAGACTTTTAGTTCTGAGCATCTGTGTTATTATTATAATTATTACAGGGTTCAGTTTCTATTTATTTAATTTTAATGACTTTAGTATATTTTGGATTTCTCTGTGCATCAGTCTGTGCTCAAATGAAAGTTTTTGTATTTCTTTATTTGTATTAATTTAATATTTTAATTTAATAAATTACATTTTAATTTAATAAATTAATTTAATTATATCTCCGAGTATCAGTCTGTTATTATAATAGCTTAGAATTTATTTTAATTCTGTAATTTCCTTTTTATTCAATTATCAGACTTATTTCTGAGTATCAGTCTATTATTATTATTAATTATTAATATATTTTAATTATTTTTAATTAATATAATAGACATATTTCTGAGTTTCAACTCGACTTTTCTTTATAATAATTACAGCCTTAATTATTTTCATTTCTTTAATTGTATTTATTTTAATGCAGCATGTTTTAAAGTTTATTTTACTGTATTAATTTAAAACAGTTATATCTCTCCAAGTGTCAGTCTGTGTTATTAATGCAATAGCTTAGAAATTATTAACAATTTCTTTAGAATTTCTTATGAATTATAATTTATTTTTTATAATGAATCCTTCTATTCTGCAATGTCCTTTTTATTCATAGACTTTTATTTCTGATCATCAGCCTGTCTTTATTATTATTATGACCTTGTACTTTATTATTCTTGTCTGTTTTAAAATGTAGTTTTACTTTTAGTTATAGATGTATTAACTCTTGGGGATGATCCTAATCGTGTCCCAGCAGATTAAATGGTGAGAAGATAAAGCAGGAGGAAAGTTGCATCATGGGTGGAAAGCAGAAACACGGCGATGATGCTATCTCTCCATCCCATGTGTGTTTTGAACAATAGGGGAAGATAAGGCCGATTTTTCCCTGAAGGGCTGCAGGGAGGATTAGAGCTCGGCCACGGCCGGTTCTGCCCTGCTGGGGCCTCAGTGACTGATAAAACACTGGATACACACCAACACCGTGGACGCTGCCAAGTTCAGCTCTCACACACACACACACACACACACACACACACACACACACACACACACACACACACACACACACACACAGAGCCCCATCCTCTGGATCACATCTCCGTCACACTCACTCAGCCTTCGTCCAGATCTGATCTTTATCTCGGCTGCTTAATTACGGCCCGGGGTAAAGAACATCGAGTCCAACATAACTCCAAACTAAGCAACGAGAAGCAAAAATATTAAAGCCTGAAAAATAAATCAGGCACGAAGAAGGAGGTGTGACGCTGAGGAACACCCAGAGGAAGCCTATACTGTGGAAATAAGGCCTAAATAAAGTTGAACAGTTACTTTCACTGTTGAAGTGTAGCTCTAGATAAACGGGTCACCAGGGACCTGCAGAAACACGACAGGACATCCTCAAACAGCGCCCACTCGAGGAGCAGTTCCCTGTCATTCACAGAGCTAGAGCTCGACGTGTAAACACCTCAGGTGCAGCGTCTTTCTCACTCTGTTAAAATAAAGAAATCTTAAAGAGGGCGACCAGGATAAAAGGCAAAAAGAGACAAGAGAAAAAAAAAGAAGAATTAATAAGAATAATAAATAAATAAATAAAAACCCTAACAAAACAACAACAAATTATTTTAATATTAATAATAACAACAATAAAAATACAGCAAAAAAGAAAAGAATTAAAAACAAGAATAATAAATAAATAAATAAATAACTCACCAAACAAAATAACAACAAATTATTTAGAAAGATATGTTATTTAAAAAAGGAAAAGTTAGGACTAGTAACAACAATAAAAAAAATACAATAAAAATAAGAATTAAAACAATATAACAAATAAGGAAAACCCCCAAACAAAACAGCTAATTATTTAGAAATGTATGTATTAAAAAAATGAAGTTATTATTAGGAATACCACCAATAAAAAAATAAACAATAAACAATAAGAAGAATTAAAACTCATATAAAATAAATAAATAAATAAAACCCAAAAACAAAACAACTACAAATACTTAATAAAAAAGGTAAATAATTATTAATAATAAGAATTAATACAACAACAAACAATTTAGAAATGTACAGTGGGGCAAAAAAGTATTTAGTCAGCCACTGATTCTCCTACTTAAAAATACTTTTTTGCCCCACTGTACATATTTATTTTTTAAAAATATATGAAAAGATACAAATAAACTAATAAATAAATAAATATAAAAAACCCTAAAACAAACCAACAACAAATTATTTAAAAAGATGCATAATACAAAGACTAATTATTATTAATAATAACAATAAAAAGTTGAGAAAATTTTAAAATAAAAAAGGAAAAAATAAAATATTATTAACAATATCAATAATAAATAAGAATTAAAAATAAAATAGGAACCATAAATAAATAAATAAAATCCCCAAACAAAACAATGACAAATGATTTAGAAATGTACATATTTCTTTTAAAAAATATGAAAAGATGAATTAATAATCAATCAATCAATCAATCAATCAATCAATAAATAAATAAATAAATAAAACAAACCCCAAAACAAAACAATCACAAATACTGAGAATATACTTAGGACATAATGAAAAAGGCAAATTATTTTTTAATAATAACAACAACAATAAAAGATAAGAAGAATTAAAAATAAAATAGGAATAATAAATAAATAAATAAAAACCCAATAAAAATAATACCAACATACCAAATAATACCTATACAAACACAAAATTAACATAAGAATTAAAAATAAAATAAGAATCCTAAATAAATAAACAATGACAAATGATTTGGAAAAGAACATATTTATTAAAAAAAAAGAAAACGTATTAATATTAACAATAAAAAATAAACATAAAATAATAAGAACAATAAATAAATAAGTAAGTAAACAAATAAGCAAAACAACAATTAAAAAATACTGCCATTAAGATGAAAGAAATTGAATTGCTGCAAGGAAAAAAAAGCCACTGATTTTAGGAGCTGTGAGTGTGTGTGTGTGTGTGTGTGCAGTGAGGTTATGGGTGTTTACTGTAGGATGTTTTCTGGAATATTAACGTAAGCTGAGAAAAAAAAACCCAAATGATGAATGATGGGATATGACACCACCACTAACACACACTACCCAGAAATCCAGGCGTTCTGTGACGAGCCGAGTGCCGCTGGGAAGCGAGAGAGCGCCGGACGGTTTGGTGTGGGACGGCGTGAGGCGAGCAGGACACAGAGAGGTGTATAATTATGTCAGACAGGCACAATAGGGGTATTTATGGGGAGCGTGGAGGGGAATAAATATGAGAGGAAGTGAACGTGAACGAGAGAGGCTATAAACACAGAGCTTTTTGTCAGAGACGTCTGCAGAACTCTTGTGGTTCCTTCACCAAGAGCTTTTACACCAGATAACAGAACCATTTAGCGAAGCGGGTGGAGGCTGAGGCCGAGGCCCACGCTGACGGGAAGAGAGGAGAACGGATTTCAAGCATTGTTTACTGAAATGGGTTTGCTAGATCACATGACAGTGTGAGGAAACAGTAAAGTACTGTAAGCTTGTTCAAAAACCACGGCTTTTATTTCACTGCAGGACAGGAAGAACCAGAGATATTTCATTTGTTAAGAAACAACTATTCCTGCATTTCAGCTCTGCAATACATTCCAAAAAAAGTTGGGAAATTTAGTGCGAGTAATGAGGTAAAAAAAAAAAACTAAACGATGATGTGATTTCGAACAGGTGATTATAATGAAGGTTTGGTCCAAAAGCAGTATCCACAAGAGCCTGAGTCTTTGAGGAGCAAAGATGATCAGAGGATCTCCAGCTCATCAACAAATGTTTAAAAACAATGTTCCTCACAGAAAGACTGGAAGGGATTTCCATATTTCTCCCTCTACAGGGCATAATATCATTAAACCATTGAGAATCTGGAGGAATTTCGATGCATAAAGGGTATGAGCACAACTGAAGAGGGGTGATCTCCGCTCCCTCAGACGGCACTGCATGAGGAACCGTCATTCATCAATAGCTGATAGAACCACATGGAAAAGGGATACTTTTATCAAACCTTTATCAAGGTTTACCGTCCGAGCCGGAGGTGAGCGTCTCCTTATATGGGCGTACTCGCGCTGGGTTTTAGTATTAAGTGGGCGTGTATCACAAAGCAAACGTCGTCCAGCCCACACAGCAGGAAGGAAGCAGAGTCGAGCCCACGGCAGGGCGGCCACCACGCTCAGGATGAGAGAGATCAGAGCTCAAGAGCACGGCCAAAGTTATACAACCAGCACAGAGGGGGTTAAACGGAGTCACCTTTACACAGGGTACTGATATGGATAGCCATATGGATCAAATTCCTTTAAAATCATACAAAAGGGTTTTATTATCTAATCGCAGTCTCAGTCGGTCATTACCACAATTCTAGCATGTTTACCCGTAATGAATAAAGAAAAAGAAGCACTGTTTATAGATCAAATATTTATTGGGTGCTGAAAAAAAAAACCTTGCCCTGTATTTTATGAAATATAAAAACTGAAAAAATTTATTTATCAATTATTAAATGCACAATATTAATAGTGAATAAATACATTTAAATATTATTTGTAAATCAAACCATAAGCGGATTATTATTAAAGAAAATTTTGTATTGTTTCTCAATGAAATATTACACTGTATCTTAAAGATCCTGCTTAGATTATTATTTATTATCATCATCATCATCATCATCATCATCATCATTATTATTATTAATAATAATTTATTTTAATATAATAATAATAATAATAATAATAATAATAATATAACTATTATTGTTGTTTTGTTGTTGTTATTATTATTATTATTATTATTATTATTATATTAAAATAAATTAAATATTAAATTGTACATTATAAATCCTATTTAGATGATTTCTAAATAAAAAATATATTTTAAAAATCTAATATTTAGACTCATAAAATTTAAACAATAAATATCATCTATACACTAAATAAAGTCTTAATAATGCTGTTTTTATTAATATAGATTATTTAAAGAATTTAATATTAATTTGTACATTAACAATTATACTTGGATTACTGTCTGTCCAATAAATTTAAAATGTATTAATATAAATTAAACATTAAATCACCATTTAAAATGCTATTTGGAACATTACTACATTTAAAATATGCATGTTATATTTATAATTAATAATAAAATATTAAATTGTACTTTAAAGAATGCTGTTTAGAATATTACTAAATTAAATATTAATCAGAGATTAAAAATGCTGTTTTGATTGGTGCTCAAATGATTAATACAATCAATAATCCATTAAATTATAATTTTAAAGGTAATTAATCTAGTACAAATGTATAACATATATTTAAATTGCTTTGTTTGGGCTGTAACTGTCTTTCTATTTAGGGACATAAATATAGAATATTAAATGTCCGTTTTATTAACATAGTACTTCATGTCTTAATAAATCAACAGCCTCGTGCTGAATGTAATGATCTCATAATAATAGTGAGTAATGATTTTTTTCAGGACACTCTCTCCTCATTCAGGTCTAAACGGTGTGTGAGTTGGTGGGAGTGTGGCGCAGTGGACAAGGCTAAGCTTCCTGCTCAGACACTCATTTCCTCTGCGCGTTTCCCACTTCCTGTGGTTTGAGACGGGGCGGCACCCACCAGCTTTACCCTCAGAGGCTGTTTACTCAGCATCACTGCCCGTTTCCTGTCTAATGCTACAACGACGAGCACCGAGCAAATGTTTCCCATAAAGAACAACATAAACTGAATGAATGGGTTCCAGACCCGAGAAAATCCCCCCTGTATAAGCATCATCAGCATTAATGTACTGTACAGGGGCTCCTGATTTATGATGGGCATATGCTCAACAAATCCATCATAAGATAAATGGATCATGACTGATGAGTTTAATAGAGTCTGTACTGTATCATAGAGGAGCCGATTCCATATGAACACTCACATTAACCTACAGTTACTCAAAATAGTTAACACAAAGCTTATTTGTAATAAAGTGTGGAAAAATCTCATGGAATTTAGTGAGGAGTGGATTGAAAGTGAAAAGTAAAAAAAAAACAAAAAACAAAAAAAACACTTGCTCTATTGGTGAACTCAGGGCACTTACTGCAGCCTGTATTCTGGAGGATTCAGTTCCTGTTTCGCTTTCGGTTTGCTCTTATTATAACCTTTTTAGGACCCATGGAGGTTTATTTGCACCAAAAATACAGTTCTGTAGATGTAAAAAAGGAAAGCCCGATAAACACAGCGCAGATCCGCACTGAGCTATTTTGAACCTGAATCTGAATCAGTGTACTGAATCATGAATCGACTCGTACAAGTTTAAGCAAGTGCGCCAAGTACCGAGTAAATGACCAGAATCGAGACAAATTTTTCTAGTCAAAATGATTTGAGAGCCGAATTCGACAAGTTCCGCGGTAGCGGAGAACCGAGATACCGCTGTACCCATCATTTTAAATCTCAGAGCTTCTGCACGCTGGGATTTAAACAGAAGACCACAAATCCCAAACAGCTTCCTTTCACAGAATACCCCATTATTTACTGATTTATTTACGCATTGGAAAAGGTGGCCATTTCTAAAAGTAATTATTTAATCCCCTTTATATCAATCTCCACCAGGAATACAAAGGCATACCGTCGGGACTGTAGGAACAAACGATTCTTTTTAAATGTGGCCTTCAAAACAGATCTCGGCTGAAGTGCCAGGTCTCGTAGCGGCTCGTCGTGTACTTTTGCAGAACTGTTACTTTACGAAACCATTACCCTACGAAGCCTTAATATAGAACACATGTTCCGCGCACATACTGTGCCGTACACCCTACCATTATTTCAATCAGGGCTAAATGGTGTGTTTTGCCGCTCTGTTCGACTCGATCATAACTCTTATAATGAGACCGTCAGCGCCGGAGCACGCCGAGTTCCCACTCATCACATCCTCCTGTATTACAGCAGGTCGAAACAACGGATAAATTATTTTCCCAGAGCAGAGTCTCAGCGCATGTACTAATTACTCACGTCTGTCTCACGGTCCACTGGCAGGACTTGGAGGCCGGCGGTAATTAACCCTAACGCATTATCACACACCTGCAGCACCTGATGAATACCTGCTTTATTTGATCCACGTGCAATCTGATCCATGCCGAGCCGGTGCGTTATTGTGTGGCCCGGCGTGAGACGAAGCGACTTGTTAGGAGTACACAGTCGGATCAAATCGGCTCTGAGAAAATCCCAAGTCTCACACTCGAGCTTTAACCCAACAAAGGCTTCATTTATGAACACCTGATAAGGGTTACAACAAGGGTTTCCCAGAAGAACATCGCCCACGCTCCCTCCACCGGCTCGTCTTCTTCCCACAGTGCATCCTACCGCCATCACTACCTGGACTGGAACCGTATCGTCTTTAGTGACGAACCCAGGTTCCATTTGGGATCTGACAACGGTCGACTTCAAGTATGGAGGCCTCGTGGTGAGCATTTCAATCCTGCCTCTGCTGTGGAGCGACACACTGCCTGTAGTAGTGATACGAGGGACACTAACAGCTCGGCGAAATAAGCAGGACATCCTGCGGCCACATGTGCTGCCTCTCATGGCAGGGCTTCCAACTGGCATTTTTCGGCAGGATGATGCTCTCCCACACACAGCAAGGGTTTAGCAGGAATGTCTGCACCAGATTGGAACACTTCCTCGGCCCAGATGTAGTCCAGGAGTCAACAATCTCTCACCAAGAGATACACTAACCAAAAGTAGCCTCTGAAAGCCTTATTATAGGGCAGCGCCACAGGGGAAGTACTTTTATGCAGTCTTGTGGTAAGACCCAGTGTCTAATCAGGCCACACTTGTGTGTTTTCAATTTAATTAAGAACGATGTGCCTTAGTCAAATTGTTTACAATGATAAATCGTCTGTGAGGTGGAGAACCCTAGATCATGAACCGCTAATATAATAATTATCTATTGCTAAAAGAAAGACGTTAGGATCTTTAGGATGTTTCTTGACCCCCAACTAAATGAGGACCAACAGGGTCCCAGATTAAAATAGCATCAGTTTCTTCTCACTTTTATTCTCTACTACTGGTGAAACCGAACAGCAGAAAAGCAAACCAGACTGGAAACTGAGGTGGAACAATCAGACACTTCCTCTCATTTAGGCTTTCACCCCACGTGCTCTTCCAAATGCCTGCAGAGGGTAACGAGGAGAGCTGATGTGGGATTTTCCCACACTACCAAACCTCCATCCGGCCGCCATTTGTCACAGCAGAGCCGTTCAGGCTGATCTACAGCTCTGAACCACCTGGGACGGGACAGGTTCGAGTTCTGGATTTGGTTCGAATTAGGAACGGTACACAAACCTTCTAGAGTAATATCTCATAATATCACATATAATATTAAACCTAACGTTAACACACAGAGGTCGACGGACAGACCTGTTTAAATCATGTTCTAATATGATAAGGTCACAAAATAACGATGTCAGTGACGTCAGAAGGTTTTCTGTTTGGTGTTTAGGAGCATGAGATCTAATCCCTTTTTTTAGCACAGCCCTGAGCTACAAGAGAACAATTTGTTTACCATTTTAAACCATTTATTTTAATTGCAGGGGAACACAATTCAGATCTACCTCACTCAAAACTCAGAAACACGAACACAGGTCACTAAATCCGTTCGATCACGCTGTCAAAGTTCCTGCAAAGCCTGGACGTTTCACCTCCAGCCTAAATGAATTTAACTAAGTATTGAATCAATCGGAGTTTTTTAAAGAATTCAATCATTTAACTGTGTTAGCATTTACTTTGTGGCCTTAATCGTGACTAAAAAAAAGAAATACGCCATCGTCGCCACTTAGCTGTCCTTCCGGCTCACAAGAACAGCTCCCAAAAGTAGCACATCACCCTAAGGTTCACAGCAAACCTCTTTTGAAATCTCCGGCTTTAAATTTCATCCAGGTTTTCGTTTGGTTCTGTTAGAGCAGGCAGAATATGTGCAGGTTTTTGTCGTATAAACAAACATTAGGTTCTGCTGATGAAGAGAAAGTAAAGCAGAAGGTGGTGAGAAGTTGAAAATAAGAGCAGGAACGAATGCTGCAGAGGATAATGACTTCAAATCATAACGATCTGTTCTTAAGCAGAGGAACGCATGAATGCTGGATGTTACAGCTCCCTATACGTGTAAAATGATCACTCACACCATCCAGGTGTGGATTATTACCCTACAAGAGCACTTTGAATGATCTCTAATTTATCAGGCTCCATCAGATTACGACTGGTTTTCCATTTCCATGATACGTACAGAATTAAAACGAGGACAGATGTGATTGGAATACAGCTTTCTGACTAACAGAGTGGCAGCAGCTCCCCCTTGTGGACACTCTCAAACTTGTGCCAGAGGAGGAGTGAGTGCGTTTGTATGAGGTTTAAAGGTTCACACTAGTGTTGGACTCGAGACCAAAATCGGGACTTGTATAATATAACATTAAATAATATAAAGCCTAGAATTATTATTTATTATTATATTATAATCTGAATCAAACTAAGGTAAAGTAACTTTTGGAAGTCAATGATGGTGATGATGGGACTGTGGTAGCCTAGCGGTTAAGGTACTGGACTATGAACCAAAAGGTCCAGGGTTCAAATCCCACCTCTGCCAAGCTGTTGGGTCCTTGAGCAAGGTCCTTAACCCACAATTGCTTGGATTGTAAGACTGTACCAATTGTAAGTCGCTCTGGATAAGGGCGTCTGCTAAATGCTGTAAATGTAAATGATGATTCTGTTTCCCTTTTCTTAAACTTAATCAGAATCCACCTCACCCTGAGACCGGGACCGGACCCTAGTGCTACAACACTAGTTCACTACTAATGTCTTATACTGAATATTTCCCAAAGTACAAATGAGGAGGAGGAGGAGGAAGACTCACCTCAGCAGCCTGAGTCTCCTGGTGTAGCAGCGTCAAACCGGTCAAATCCTCCAGGAAGGAATGAGATGAGTTAAAGACCTTCGACAAAAACTGGAATCCGTCTCGCTCATAATGATCCAGCACCTGCACCAACAGATATCAGTTCTGTTTATGTCAAATGAATAACATACAGAATCTAGTATAATTATTAAGTGCGCCTCATTGTTTCTACACTCATTGTCCATTTGATCAGTTCCACTGATGAACGATGAGCATAAGAAGAACATATTTCCTACTGATGGCTAAAACTCCGTGACAGCCAGGTCTCATATTTGTTCAGGACCAATATGATGGTTTGGCTGGATCTTTTATTATTCAGATTGACACATATCTATTACGGCCCCAACCTTTGGAACTCTCTTCCTGATGACCTGAGGGCTCTGGACCCTCTGACCACATTTAAGAGGGTTAAAGATGGCATTTCTGTGGCATGTTTTTACCACTACTTTATTCTTTTGCTTATTTAAAGCACTTTGTGAAACATTGACTTATTTTGTTGTTTGTCTATATTCAACTGAAATTGAAAACGAAGGCTGATTATCATTTAGTCCACCACACAATTTTACTTAACTATTACATTTTCCTATGTAAATTACTTCTGTTCAGGCAGTGTTTCATTACTGTTGAGACGCCCTCTAGCGCAGTGCGTTTTGCTCCTTCTGTCCAGTTGCTCTAACTAGACTGTTCTGTGTTCAGAGACTTATTTGTGTAAGTTCCTGGTGTTTGTGTAGATGACTTTCCTCTACTTTTTTATACCAAGCTGTAAATGGTGTTTGTAAGTGTATGGACCTGTCCTATTGTAAGTAGTACTCCTTTGTTTGTATATTCTCTCTAACCTAGAACTATAGAAACTGGTTCACATTCACTGATTGTGGTCACCATGTGGTGAGAAAGAATTAAGTTCTGAAACATAGAAATATAAGACAAAATTAAATATTCTCCGGTGCAGGTCGCTCTGGATAAGAGCATCTGCTGAATCCGCAAAAAAACACCCAACAATCGAGGACCGTGTGGAAAGGGACCAAAACTTTTGGGCAGGCCACATTTTGTGTTTCGTTCCTTCCGGTATGTTTTTAAACTCAGAAACGTGTCATGTGTAAGTTGTTTCCTTCAAACAAGCCAAAACTTAATTACGCATCTGTCTCTATGCCGTTTAAAGCTTCTTAAGAAAAAGTTCTGGCACCCGGACTGACTTTGTATCCGACATAAGTTACATGGGGGTGCACAAACTTCTGTGTGAGCCTGCACAGGGACATTCGATCATATAAGAATTAAAACGTGTATAAATATAGAGAGGAGATTCAGACATTCACAAGTTCTCCATCACACACACGCACTTTATCATCACACAGCCTCGTGCACTCAGATACAGTTCCTACAGTGTGTGTGTGTGTGTGTGTGTGTGTGTGTGTGTGTTGTAAACGATCCAGACATGGAGCCTGGGAGGGTGGAGTGCACTCATGGAACATGGAAGCATGGAATTAAAAGACAACGGCGGCCGAGGCCCTGATTTAGTGCCACTGTGACGTCGGAGGTCTGCACGCCGGTGGCTGTGTGTGGTGACTCACGCAGCTGTGGTAACACACACCACACACCCCACACACACACACACACACACACACACACACACACACACACACACACACACACACACACACACACACACACACACACACACACACACACACACACACACACACACACACAGAGTCAGAGAAAGCGCACTGCCAATCTCACGGCCTGATTATTTCAAGAACAGACCTTAAATAGTTTTCATTCAATAAGGAATATCTGAGGTCGAGTTCTACGGGAACCGGCGATTCATTTTGGCTGCAGAACGTAAACACGATCATTGTGTCCCTCACACTACACAACCGCACAACTACACACAGCTCAGTGTTTTGTGAGGGTTCGAATAACAGGGCAGAACCCACAAAACAACCGATCACCTATTGACAGTCTCACATCGGACACCACAAACACAGGACGTCTGACTAAAAAATACAACCACTACAATGGCTATTTAAAGGCCCACCACAGCGCTGACCCGGGTTCGAGCCCATAGGTGCCATGCAGGCAGACTGAAGCCATGATTAGATATGTCTGAGGGATGGAAGGCTGGACGCTGGGGCAACAGCGACTCCTTTTTCAGGCTTGCCTACACTCTGAGCACACAGTGACCCTGATCAGGATAAACCAGTGCAAAAAAAAAAAAAAACATAGAAAGAATTATTGAAAAAGCACCAAAACACAGGCGACAGTCCAGATGTTCCACATAAACACAGCTGTGAGGAGACACGCATTCAGTTTGGGATATATTACAGAATTTACAGACACATTACCAGCATTTGGATCCTTATACACAAAAGCCAGGGCAGGTCTAAAACCCTGGTCTGAAAACACACTCGGGTCATTTTCGAAACAAAAAGAAGTTAAAACCAACATATTTCCACACAGTTTAACCTGTAGAGTCAGGTTCCCAGTCTGGAGTCAAACACCACAGGGGCTGTGGAAGGCTTTGTCTGCTCCGAGGTGCTCCGTGTCATACAACCGATTATTACACATATTATTTTGCAAAGATGTGTGTGTGCAGGTCTACTCTGTTGGGATGTTAAAAATGCCCAACTTATGTTTGAGTTTTAGCTAAATGTTTAGCTGTCTTGAGAAGAAAAAAGGAGCCAAAATGAAAAAAGGGGGGAAAAAAAGTTTCGTGTTCATTTTTGCCAATAGAGCTTTTCAGTGAATCACTTTATTCTCTTGGTCTGTATGTGTGGGGGATGTGCTGTGTGGGGGCAAAGCTTTTCTTAGAGACTTGTGGGGGAACTCCAAGGAAAAAAGGTTGGGAAACACTGCCTTAGAGGACGGTGCTGGCATCAGGACGTCCTCCTGATTAAATTAAATCCAGACTGAGATAACTTCAAAAAATAAGAAAAACTTTTATACATTTATAAAAATCTTTTATACATTTATAAAAATACAATATACTATAGTTTTATTTCCTATTATAATGATATATAATATGTATATAAGTAGTTTTATTTCTACATGTAATTATATATAATTAGTTGTATTTCTTGTATTTGTGTGTGCATATATATATATACACACACACACACACATACACACATATATATATATATATACATATATATATATATAAAATATGTGTGTGTGTGTGTGTGTGTGTATGTATATATATACACATATATACACACACACACACATACATACATATACATACACACACACACACACACACACAATATATATATATATATATATATATATATATATATATATATATATATATATATATATATATATATATACACACACACACACACACACACACACACACACACACACACATATATATAAAATTAATTTATACACATTGGAATGTGGAAACCAGAGAACCCAGAGTAAATCCACACCGACAGAGGGAGAACATGCAAATTCCAATGGAAAACCACTGGAAGTGTGAGGCAACCTCGTTTTTTGTGATCCAAACTATTTTTTGATGGAAGGGGATGAAGGGGTTCCACTGTCCGTGAGTTCAACAGAGGACTGAACTGAAGAAAGGTTTCTTTTAGGGTTTCGTCTTTAGATGCATCAGTTTCCTCTCGCCCCTGGCTGGTCATCAGGGGTAAGTCACTCTCCCAGTGTCCTGATCCTGATCCCCAAAGTAAGTACCCACTCGTACGCTCTTACTCAAGCTGTTTCTAGGTTTCTGAGATTCTTGGCTCGCCTCAGTCGGCCCAAATGGAAGGCGTGTTTCCAGAGCACTTTTTCCTCTTTCCTTTTGAACCCGTTCCCGTGTTCCCTCATGAGGACGCTGGCCGCGCTGCGTTTATGAGGCCGCGTATAAATAAACTGTTGCTTAGCAATGCAGCGGTGGAGGCAGTGGCGATTTTTACAAGCTTTCATTATGTTTTCCAGCAGCGGATCCCTCGATCCGGCACCTCCTGACTGATGCAGCCCAATAAAGCATGTGGCGACCATGTGACGCTGTGTGTGTGTGTGTGTGTGTGTGGGGCACATATGGTTCACGTCCAGCGAATCTTTCCTAACTCCCTCCGTTTCTCATAATTTCCCCTCAGTAGCTGTACGTTGAGGTTCTTTCTTTAGCGTTTCCACAGACTCTTTGAAGCGACTGTTTACCTCGAACGCCGGCAAACAAACAAACGTAATCAGGCTGATAGAGGAAACTTGGAGAAAGAAACCCTAGACCACTTAAACATGCATCTCCCTTAAATGTTCAGCCGTGACGGGTTTGTTTTCTGAGCTGTGCTCCTTTTTTGTACTGTTAACAATTAACAGGACAAAACGTGCCAAGTTTCAGCTACCATCCACAGACCGGCTACGTTAATAGCTTGTTAACGTAAAGATCTAATCAGCCAATCACACTGCAGCAGCTCAGACATGACCAAGATGAGCTACAGTTCAAACCAGAGAATCAGAATGGGGAAGGAAGGTGATTTAAGTGACTTTAAACGCAGCATGGTCGTTGTATTTCAGAATCTGCCGAACTACTGGGATTTTCACACACAGCGCCATCTCTTGGGCTTACAGAGAATAGTCCAAAAAAGGTAAAATATCCAGGAAGAAAATGAGGAGGACGATCAGACTGGTAACTGTGGAAAAGAAAAAACAAAACCGCAACAGAGCGAAACGTACTCAATTCACACCAAACTAAGGAAATGCAGGATAACTAACCGAACTAATGAGACAGAAACTAAACAGCAGAACAGATGACGTGTAAGGAGTGAGGGATGCTGGGGAGTGTAGTCCAATACATTAAGTGTACAGTACGTACCTCCTTCTTTGGAATGATTGCTCCATTTAAAACCCAGCATGTCTGGTATTAAGATTAAAAGCAGTGATGACCTCTAAGAAGCAGCGAGCCGTAACAACGGACGATAAAATGAAATAAAGAGATCAGGTGTTGGAGGATCACAAGCTGGATGCTTTAGGCTAAATATATTAGACAAACTTTTGGACATGGGAAGCCACTCTCGGAACAAAACCAGTCCGTGTGTAACGATATGAAAATCCTATTTTCAGACTTGTTGGGCTTTATGCTACAGCACATACACATTTCCCTTGTACGTTCTCAATCAGTTTAGTGTTTTTAATTGTGGTTGTTGTGAACACACACCACACAACGTCTAGCATGACTCAAATCTAAAGTTTTAAACTTTATCCTTAGTTGAGACAATAAATCCGTGGGTTTACGCTCTAAACCCTACTCAATTGCAGTTGAGTTTTGTGGTAGTTTAAGAGACGTTCGTTGTGTACCCGGACTTTTCCAGGCAACAACGATTCATCATTCCATTCCACCGGGAGTTCAGACCTTCCTCATCGAGGACTAGCGGAAAGGAAACAGAAAAGTCCCAAAATTTACAAGCGTTTGTCGGCTCATTGTTTTGTTTCCATGGTTTTCTGGATGCACACGGAGGACGGCAACAAAACACACACGACGACTACACAACACGAAGACAGTGAACAGAGGAACGTGGATCCAACACACACTGAACCTGGGTACGAGAGATCTGGACTTATGCTGCACTAACAGACCAGACACACAGCTTCAGGATTGGTGGAACACTCAATAAAGATAAGAATTTAATGAAGACAAAGTTTTTGAGTCTTGGTCCGCCCAAGGATTCTTCCTTATAGTGTTTAGGGAGTTTTTCCTTGCCACTGTCGACCTAGGCCTGCTCAATTTGGGAATGGCCTTAGATGTTAGAAGATCTTTGGGATAATGCTCCATTGTAAAAAGTGCTATATAAATAGATCTGACTTGACTTAACTCATTTCATCCTTTTAATTTACTGTTTTGCTCCTGCTCACAGTCTCTGGGGGGTCCAGGGGTTGAGGCAAGAGTAGAGGTGTGCGGTATTGGGGGGGAAAATGTCTTTTTTTTGTTTGTTTGTTTTTTTATTACATGATTTTATGGCTGACGATAATTAGGCGACAATTTGATAGTGTAATATCTTGGGTCTAAGAGATTTAAAAGTTGCTTCACCATGTCTCTATGGACTGCTGGTTTAAGGTTTGCTGAGTGTGTTTTTGTGCTAGTGTAAGCATGTGGTGGACAGCGGACTCCTGAAGTTTGTCTCATCTTCATATTCTGCAGGGTGGTTAGTTCACACAGGGTGAAAGAAGTTATTTATTGAGCCGTCTTCAACTACAGCTGATTTCCGCCAGAGCTTGCAGAGTCTTTTCAAAGCCTATTGAATCAAACGATGTAGATGGCGAGGTCAGCTCACACATCGTTAGAACATCAATTAAGAAATTATTGTACATGATGACGTCCCTAAAAGAGGCACGGAGACAGGACGAGGAGGAAAAGGCATGAGAGCGACTGGGTGAGTGAGAGTAACAGGGAAAGGGTCACAGAGCCAGAACAAATTGAGGGCAAGAGTAAGAGAGAGAGAGAGAGAGAGAGAGAGAGAGAGAGAGAGAGAGAGAGGGAGAGAGAGAGACGGTGAAAGAGATATCGAGAGAGACAGAGAAAAAGTGTGAGGGTGAGATAAACAGAGAAAGGGTCAAGGAGACAGAGAGGAAGTCTGACAGAGACATAAACAGAAAGAGAAACGGAGAGAGAGAGAGAGAGAGAGAGAGAGAGAGAGAGAGAGAGAGAGAGAGAGAGAGCTTGAGGAGGAACAGATGTACAGCTGGAGAAGAGATCGGGGGTGAGAGAGCTGATTTATGGGATGCAGCTCCTCCACACCGGAGCATCTCAGGGGAAAAACACACTTCAGTACCACCACTAATGACTCACACACACACACACACACACACACACACACACACACACACACACACACACACACACACACACACACTCTCGCACACTAACACTAAATAACACGCACCACATGTTCTCTCACACACACACACACACACACACACACACACACAGCTTTACTGTTCAATCCCATTCCCGAGAGGCTCGTTTGATTTTATTCTATTAACATAGTGAAACCAGGTAACATCCCTGATGACATCACTACGTACTGTCTTACGCAAAAACCTTTGCACCTCTGCTCAAACCATGTGATCATTCCACAAGAGCGAACGGAACCCCAACACTGGTCTTGCATAAACGAGCGATCTCCGATGCGTCTGTCTGAGGTAACGTTAATTATAAACGGAACTTTATTAAATCTCATCAGCCCATTCAACCAGAATAGATCCGTCCTCTCTCTACATACATACGAGGTGAAAACAAGTTCCTGCTCTTCCTGTTCAGCATCCAATCAACGAGCACGTTTTATTTGGAATAGTCTGACCTTATCAACTTTTCATATTTAGTAATAATAAATGAATCGAACGCATGTTGCTGGTTATATTCAGCTGACTTTATGAGGTTATTCCGATTAAGTTTGAGCAGAGACATCAAATGCTTTGAGTATAGCCCTGGATCTAATTTATAACATTACATCGAATATATTACCTAACATTTAACGTCATAGTCTTTACGTTCTCCTAACAGAACAGCGTAGGTCTCGGTCAGGTCTTTTTCCTTTGATTATGCCATGTCTGCACATATATCACTGAACTTTTTCTGTGCAGGTAGGGGTGGGCAATATGACGATATTTTAGCATATCGTGATACATTTTGTTATGATTTTCTGAGATGATATCGTCAGTGCTTACAGAACAGTGACAAACTGCATGCTTCATTACAAAAAGAGAGTAATTAGTCCTGTTTGAATGGATGAAATGCAGCATTTTTTCATAAAAATCATTTCACTAAGTATGGGATAACAGTTGAATGGTAGTTTGAGATTGTCACTACTAGTGAATTTGGTCAATTTAATAATAATTGTAATTATATTACATCATGAATAATAAATGGAAAGTGAATTACAAACTAATTTATTTATTTAAATTTTTTACTTTTTAGTCTTGTATGATTTAAAAAAATTCAGGTCTTGGTCTTGACTCGGACTCGACATTTTAAACATGACATTTTGGCTCCTTGTGTTTGTGATGCATTTAAAACTCTTCCCTGTAGAGGGCGTGTTACACCAAATAATCACCACAGTTCAACCTGCGGTGCCCGTGGTAACATAACGGAAGTTAAATCGAGTTTACAAGCTATAATTAAATAAAAAGCATATATCCTGGTCAGACTAGTTTAAAGCTTTGATATAAATTAGTTTTTAATCAGATTTCATTCACATGATCCGGTTTCAAACCTCTCTTTCCATCCTGGGCTCAAACCACCATACGATCAGCTGAACAAGACTAAACACGACTAGACCATGTTTGTGGAAGGCCTGCTTTGTCACTGCACCACGAAGACGACTTGGGTTCTTTGGTATTATGAAATACTCCGCTTAGCTGTTTCTAACAATCAGACCAAATTGAAAACCGAACCAAAATCTTGGTTAGTGCGGCACGTTATTTATAGAAAGGACACCTTTTTCAGGGGTTTGGACTGTTTAAAAGCTGCTCTGCTTCGTAACCTGTCCAGTTCAAAGCTTATTTTTATCATTATATTATCTGTATGTACGGATAATATTAAGTCTTACACATAACCCATATGCAGTACTGTCCAAAAGTCTTAGGCCAGTATTAGATTAGACATACCATTATTTTAGCAACAGTGAGCGTGACTTACCACCGGTGAGCATGCTGTGCACTTGTCAAAGGCCAGGCTGGCAGGAAGCACGTTATCAAATCTGGAGAGAAAGCCTCGAATCTGTAAAGAGCATAAATAATCCCCATTCAGTGATGATCTGCTTTCAAACGGCGCCATCTAATGGATTCAGATAAACTCCGTATGTCTCTCTTTTTTAATTGATGTTTAACTATAAACGGTTTGGATCAGTCTCTGCCTATACAGACTATATACTGTTATATTATACTACCAGGAGCCTATTAAAAACTTTCATTGACATTTTGATTAACCTTACAGAAACGTTAACATAACATAATCTCATTAACGTAAAGAGAACATTACAGCAGCCTGACAGGATCCTAAAAAAAAGACCTGAAAAGAATATGAAATGAACTGCAGAGACACCAGAGAGGAACCCGAGGGGAAGCTGAATGGAAGCCGATTGGAACAAGAGACCAACACTGAAGAACCTGAAAGGAACCTAGAAAAAACCCGAGAAGAACGAGAGAGGAAACCAAAAAGTACCTGAGTGGAACCTAAGAACAGCATGAAAGGCATGTGAAAAGCATCTAAAAATGGGAGAAAAAAAAAAGAAGAACCGGAAAACAAGAAAAGAATAAGAGAAGTACATGTGAAAGATGAGAGAAGAACCTGTAAAGAATGACAGAAGAACCTGAAAACAGCAAAATAACAAGAGAAGAACCTGTGAAGAACAATAAAACAATAACAGTAGAACAAGAGAGGAATAAGAGAAGAACAAGAGAAGAACCTGGGAAGAAGAAAAGAATAAAAAAAAGAATGAGAGAAGAACCTGAGAAGAAGAAAAGAATAAGACAAGAACTAGAGAATAACCTGAGAACAAGAGAAGAACTAGAGAAGAACATAACAAGAGAAGAAACTCAGAACAAGGAAAAAACCTTAAAACAAGAAAAGAATAAGAGAAGAATGACAGAAGAACATAGAACAAGAATTAAGAGCCTGTGAAGATGAGAAAAGACTTGAAGAAGAGAAACGAATAATAGAAAACACCTCTGAAAAATCTTAGATGAACCTGTGAAGAGCAACAGTATAACGAGAACATTAAATGACATAACAGAAGCTCCTTTGAAGACCGGACAGAAGAACCTGAAACATGGGTGGGGGGGGGGGGGGGGGGGGAATAATAACCTTGGGAAGAACTTGTAAAGAACAAGTGAAGAACCTGGGAATGACAACAGAAGAGCCTGAGAACAAGAAAACAACAAGACAAGAACCCGTGACGAATGACAGAAGTACTTGAGAACAAGAAAAGAATGAGAGAAGAACTGGAAAATAATCTGAGACTAAGAAAGCAACAAGAGAAGAACCTGTGAAAAATGTGAAATGAACCTGAGGATGACGAGAAAAGAACAAGTATAGAAGAATTTCAGAACAAGAAAAAGCGAGCTTCTGAAACACGGTTCCATGTTGCACAGTATGATTTAAAATGTAGGCTTTTGTGATATTAGATAAGAGGTGCCAATACTTCTGCACATGACAGTACAAATCCCGATATGGTGGTTCCAAACTTAAGGGAAGGATAACACCGGATCCTCTGCATATGATACACGGACAGAGTCCTGATAATGAGCTACAGTCCAATGCAGAAGTTTTGGCACGCCCTGATAGCTGCTGCACAATGTAAAAGGTACGAGGCAGTTCAGAATAATCCACATTTCTAATGACTCGGGTTCATTCTGTACAGACCTGCCGGCGTGGCTGGGAATTGAAAAATAAATTAAAAGATGCTTGAAGGAGATATAAGTAGGGAGGCGTGAGGACACCGAGAAAGATGAGAGGAATCTGAACGGTACCTGAGAAGAATCTAGAAAGAAGCTGAGAGGAATATGAAATTAATCACTGAGGAACCTGGGTGACACCAGAGAGGAAACCGAGTGGAAGGTGAACAGAACTAGAGACAAACCTGATGAGAACCTGAATAAAACCAAAGAGAAACCTGAGAGGAATGAGACAGGAAAACAAAAAGGAACCTGAGAAGAACCTAAGAGAGACATTAAAAGGACCCGAAAGGCACCTGAGAAGAACGAGAGAAGGACATAAGAACCTATGAAGAGAGAACAAGAGAAGAACCCGAGAGAATGAGAGAACAATGCCAGAAGAATCTAAGAACAACAAGAGAAGAACCTCAAAGGAACCCAACAGAATGAGAGAAGAATCTGAGAGGAACAAGAGAAGAAACCAACAGACAATAAAGAACCACCTGAGAGGAACCAAAAAACAGACCATGACACGAATCCAAAAGGAACCTTAGAGGAACTCGAGAGACACCAGAGATGAACACGAGTGGAGCGAGAGACAAAAATGAGACGAACGAGAGAGGAAACCAAAAGGAACCTGGGAAGAACCTAAGAAGAGCATGAACGGCACCTGAGAAGAATAAGAGAATAACAAGAGAAGAACCTCAGAAGAACAAGACAAGCATCTGAGTCTCGTCATTAAGCAACAGCTGCTTCTCAAAAAACACCTCAGGTTCTAAAACAGTTCCAGTTCCATTCCTGCTCCTTAAATGAATACAGAGCGTGACCCAGGTTTGATTTAAGCTCGTTTGTTGATAACGAGTTGGTGGTTTGATCGTAGTAATACATCACATGACCGTTTTGGCTTTAGTTTAATATTTAAACAAGTTATTCCTGATCGACAGGGAGCATTCTCTAATAACACGATCAATCAGCACAGCTACATGTAAGTGATTCTGTTTCATCTGCTCCAAATACGATTTAAATCCTCAAAGAACTGGATTAAATCTAGTCAGAAAACTGCAGTAACCCTCATGTACACTAGGTGGCAGTGTTGGATGAGAAACGGGCATATATGCGTCTTTTAGCGTGCAGTACACTTTATTAATGTACTTATTTACTAGAAAACATCATCAGGGAACCGTAACGAGCTGAATATAATTTTCCTCTGTGACAGAAATTAAATCCTCAGTTTTGACTTTTGCAATCAGACGCCCGTGTGTGTGTGTGTGTGTGTGTGTGTGTGTGTGTGTGTGTGTGTGTGTGTGTGTGTGTTGCTGCTAACGCATGGTGGGTTAATAACCCGCAGCGTTGTGCTTTGATATGCTCGGTTTTGTCATTAGCCCCCTGCGTGCACGTGTGTGTGTGTGTGTGTGTGTGTGTGTGTGTGTGTGTGTGTGTGTGTGTGTGGGGTTGAGATGCAGGTTTTGGTGGGGTGTTGAGCTGTCTCCGTGTGTGAGGTGTTTGTCAGAAAGTCAGATAAAAAAAATGCACATCAAAACAGATTATAGAGCTTAGATGGATCATCAAGGTCACAGAACCAGACTTGCTGCATATGCACACACTTGTGATTTACATAATGTTACTGCCTTTCTAGCACACTCCAGCGCCCTCTGTTGGTGTAGTCTCGCTATCATTTGTCCGTTATGATGGCATGGTGAGGTATCAGCTGCTAAAAATACCAGCTTGTGTCCATTCGGACAATGAGAAGAACACGAGAAAAACCTCAGAAGAATCAGAAGAAAATGACAAGAGAAGAATCTGGGAACAACAAGAACAGAACTCCAGAAGAACCTCAGCGGACCCAACAGGTACTGGAGAAGAACGTGGAGAAGAACCTGAAAGCAGCCTGAGAGGAACCTAGAAAAGAACCTCTGAGAAGCCTGAGTGGAACCCAAATGAAATGAGATACAAACCACGTAAGAAACGGAATGGAACCTAAGAGGAACCTGAGAGAAACTAAAGAGGAAACCAAAAGGCACCTGGGGAGAATCAGAAATGAACAAGAGAAGAACCAGCGACAACGAGAGAGAATCTTAGAAGAATTAAACAACCATCTGAAAACAACAAGAAAAAAAATAGCAAAATTAAAACCTCAAAGGAACCCAACAGGCACTAGAGAAGAACCTGATAAGAGCCAAAGACAAACCTAAGGAACATAAAAAAAGAACCTGAAAAGAATCCAAAAGGAACCCCAGAAGAACCTGAGAGACAGCAGACAGAAACCTGTGGAAGCCGAGTGGAAGCCGAATGAAATGAGAGACAATCCAGAGGAGAAACTGAATGGAACCTAATAGGAACCTGACAGAAACTAGAGAATAAAGAGAATAAGAAAAAAAAGAGAATCTGGGAACAAGAAAATAGGTAAAGAATCTGAGACGAAGACAAATCAAAAGAGAGAAGCCTGAGATGAAACTGAATGAAACCTGAACGGAACAACAAACAGAGATGAAACTGAATGGAACCTGAGAGAAACAAGAGAGGAAACCAAAAGGCACATGAGAAGAATGAGAGAATAACAAAAACAAATTGAGAAGATCAAGAGAAGAACGAGATGAATAAGAGAACATAAGAGGACTCCAGAAGAATGATACAAGAATCTGAGACCAACAAAAGAAGAACCTCAGAGGAATTCAACATTCACTAGAGAAGAACCTAAAAAAAGTGGGAGGAATCTGAAAGGAACCGAAGTGGAAACTGAATGGAACCCGAACAGAACAAAGGACAAACCAGAGAAGAAACTGAATGGAATCTCAATGGAACCTGAAAGAAACGAGAGTGGGAAAAAGGTACCTGAGAAGAAGGAGAAAAGAACAAGAGAAGAACCTGAGACAAACAAGAGAATGAGAGAATCTAGACAAGCATCTGAAAACAACAAGAGAAGAACAAGACAAAAACCTCACAGGCACTAGAGATGAACCTGAGAAAAACCTAAGGAACATAAAAAAAAAAGAGGACCAAAAGGGACCCCAGAGGAACTCGAGAGACACCAGACAGATACCTGAGTGGAAGCCAAATGAAACGAGAGACAATCCTAATGGAATGGAACCTAATAGGAACCTGAGAGAAAGGAGAAAAGAAACCAAAAGCAACCTGAGTAGAATGAGAACATGACAAGAAGAAAAAGAGAAAAGAAAAAGACAAGAATGAGAGAAGAACCTGAGAAGAATCTGGAAACAACAAGAAAAGAACATGAGAAGAGCCTCAGAGGAATCCAACAATCACTGGAGAAAATGTAAGAACCACCTGAGAGAAACCTAACAGCAGCCTGAGGAGAACCTAAAAAAAGAACGTCAGAGGAATCCAAGAGACGTCAGAGACGGACCGAAGGTGAACAAGAGAATATGAGAGAATCTGAGACACTGAGATGATTCGTGTGCAGAAGACAGTGAAGATGATGCTGCACTGTCCGTCTGCAGGCTATGATTAATGCACCATCTTCCACTCCTGCCTACAACCGAAGATCCTGAAGCTTTGCACGGCTTTACTGATCTTGACTCCATTCACCGGGAGCATCTTCAGTCCCGCAGTGCAGGTGAAGCTCGAGGATTATGGGACAGAGATTACAGGGCGGGGCTCGGTGAGGGATTTAGATTTTGATTCTCTGTACGTGCAAATGCTGCGAACTCTCGGCCAGCAAAAACGTACGAGTGAACGTACAGCGCCTTCCAAACGCTCATCAGAGAAAACACATGCACATCATTTACTCCTTCTGTTCTCTCGCGTCTCATTGATCCCCAAATCAGCTCCACTTTAAACCCTCAGACAGGAACGGGGCGACAGCATCAGCGTTCTCACTACAGGAACCCTTCGCTTAACACGTTGTGCCATTTGGATGCTGTGTGAACATCATACAGGTTGGAAATCGGCTTCTATTAAGGGCTGTAACGAGAGATGGTTTCAAATAGCGATCTAGTACAAGATAAGACTTTTATAAACACACTTTGACAAAATGTTATTTACTTCTGGGTCATGGACAAAATCCCCCCAAATATGATGAAATCCAGTGTTGTGCCCTGTATAAAGCACTCCATTTGATTATTGCTGCTGAGACCTTGAGACAGTTCCAGGCAAACCTTAGCAATTAGACAAAGATGAAGGAGACAGAAACATTGTAATGACAGTCGCTCCATCAGACCATAAAAGCATTACCCAGCTCTGAGCCACTTTAGAACCTGAACAGAAAGAGAGTTGATCCTTTAATGTGACGTGAGCGTTAAAGTGACGCTACTGCCTAATTTCTCTAATCGGACAGCGATGAGGGATGAGTCACCGGCCGCACGGAGGCTTATTCCATGCAGGGTAACTGGCACCTCGTACCTGAGCCGTTTGCCTGATCGGGAAAGAGAGGATCTCGGGGGAGTTCGGCGACTGACCTGGTGAGGGACGAGACCGAGCGAGGTCGGGGGTTCATTCATGCGGTCGTCGCTGCTGCTCGCCACGGCGTAGCCTCTAAACGCAGAGAGAGAGAGAGAGAGAGAGAGAGAGAGAGAGAGAGAGAGAGCGCGAAAGAATGAAATTAATGAAGAGAGAGAAAGAGAGAGAGAGAGAGAGAGAGAGAGAGAGGGAAAGAGAATGAAATTAATGAATGAAGAGGGAGAGAGAGGAGAGAAAAAAAAAAAAGAAAGAGAGCAAGACAGAAACAGAAAGATGAGAGCAAGAGAGAAAGAAAAAGCAAAAAAGAAAGAAAGAAAAAGAGAGAGATAGAGAGAGAGAATGAAATTAATGAATGAAGAGAGAGAAAGAAGAGAGAGGAGAGAAAAAGAAAGAGAGAGCAAGAGAGAAAGTAAGAGCAAAAAAGGTGAAAGTGAGAGAGAGCGTGCAAGAAAGAAAAATGAAATTAAGAGACAAATAGATAGAAAGAGAGAAGAGAGAAAGTGAGAATGAAAGAAAGAGCAAGAGAGAAAGAAATAAAGAAAGAGAAAGAAAGAAAAAGAGAGAGGAAAAAAAAGAGAGAAAGACAGAGATGCTATGAATATTAAAGTACATCTGAATCAGTTTCTCATTCCATGCATCAGTTCCCTCCAAATCCATTTACGCATCACTTTCGCAGCGAGTGTGTGTGTGTGTGTGTGTGTGTGTGTGTGTACCTTGTCTTGCTATACTTGTGAGGACCAAAATTCCCCACGATGATAGGAAAACCTGGAAATTTAGACCAGTCTCACTTCTTAGACTGGTCCTCACTTCTTGAACTGCCTTTTTTTTGTTTGTTTTCTGTTACAAAAACAGCAACTTTTATTTGAAAAACCAAAAGAGCCAACATATTTGCTTTCGGTTACTGAGGTTAGGATTAGGATTAGGGGTAGCATTAATTAGCTGCAGACATCTTTCATTGTCATTCATATCAACGGAAAGTCCTCACAAGGACAGCAAGACAAACGTGTGTGTGTGTACGTGTGTGTGTGTGTGTGTGTGTGTGTGTGTGTGTTCTGTATTCAGTGCACACCTTTACAAAGCTTCTGAATCACAAAGCAGTCATGTATTTATTCCTACTGCGTGCCGTTTGCCTGCTGGATGAGGTTCTTTAGATGTGAAGTGTCACAAACGCAAGTGAACAGTAGTGAGGTATAAAAACTGTACAGAAGACAGCTGGATTAATACAGCCAGACTCCCATTATCCAAATGTCACCGCCATTATCCAAAACTCCGGCCAATCACACGGCAGCAGCTCGATGCATTTCGGCACATAGACCTGCTCTGACATTCGGACGGTGCAGAATTTGGCGTAAACAACGATGAAGCCAGGAGACAATGAGCTCACTGTACTCAAACGGCCTGGAACATTCAGGAACCAGGTACAGATTTCCCCATAGGCACCAATAGAAATAGGGCCCCGTTATATGAAAATCCTTTAAACAAACCATCTTCCAGAGATAGATAAATAAGTATGCTATTATTAGACTTTATTTTCCACACATTACGTCTACAAAACACACTTGTGACTCCAGAATCACAGTCTTTGGTATCAGTTCAGAAGATCAGGTCTGTACAGTGAATGGCTTTGAGCTCTGCTTGGGCCCGTGTAATAACAATACATTAAAAAAAGCCATTTATCTGAAGTCAGGTTCAGTCACACGACCTGCAGAATGATAAACGAGCTTCCGCCCTACGATTCTCTCATTAATTAATGGGGTGTCAAACGCAACCCTATATTTTCCCCCTCAGTGAGGTCACCCTGAACCTACAGGGGGAGCGGAAATCACATTCAAGATCTGTATGTGTTACACGTGCTTTTGTAGCTGCTACAAAAGTACAGTGAAATGCAGGGACATGGTGAGACGGCTGGCCATATCCTAGATGGAGGAATAAAGGAAAACTAGGATTCTCCGCTCCCTCAGACGGCACTGCATCAAGAACCTCATTCATCAACAGCTGATAGAACCACATGGGCAAGGGATTCCTTTATCAAACCTTTATCGAGCTCTACAACACAGAGTTACATTCACAAATGCCACTTAAAACGTTACTGTGCTTGAGAAGAAGCCTTATGTTATAACCATGTCCAGAAGCTTTTCCAGGGACGTCCGTGCATTTTTCAACAAGAACATCCTTTGAGGAACATTTCTTGATAAACTGGAGATCCTCTGATCATCTTTTCTCCTCAAAGACTCAGCCTTTTGTGGATACTGCTTTTGGACCAAATCATGATCTCCTGTTTGAAATCACATCATTATTTAGATTTTTACCTCATTACTAACCCTACCTTGCCCCCATCCCACCTTTTTTAAATGTGTTGAGCTCTTTTATACCCATACTTGCCGTTAATAAACTTAGCTGTGATTTCTCTTCTCTGCCACGTCCTGTTGGTTATTTTATGCATCGCCTCCCCTCTCTTTGAATAATCTAAGGCTATAAATAATATTTCAGCCTGGCGGTGTCGATGGGGAAACAAACAAAAACGCGACGTCAAGGTTTCTAGCTCAAAAGAATGCACAGCAGCTCTGCTATTGTTTCTCCAACCTGCTGCATTTTTTACAAATCCACTCCACTGGTGACAGGCTGGTGATCCATGTCTGCAGGGCAGTGAGTGCTCACAGTGCATCATTTTTCAGCTGAAGGCCAAGGAGCAGAGTGGGGTGTAGGATGATAATGCCAGCGGTTGGAAGACAGATGTTTGTTTTGAACTTCAGTGTGTTCCATGATGCATCACCGGAGGGCACTGGAAGAATTTACTCCAGTACTCCAGGAGCTGGTTATTGAACCGAAAAAGAGAAGCTTTATGGCTGAGATTGGGTGGTCTGTCCGTGTGACAACAATGTCATAGAGCTTCACACAAAGCTACATTCGTTAATAAGTTTATAAACAAACAAAGCAAAAACTTTAGTCCAAGCAATTAAAAGAAATGACTAGAAATATTAGGTTCAAAATTGTAAACAAAATGCTCTATTGTACCTTTTTTCTTTCTGAATAATAATTCAAAATAATCTGTACTTTTCTTGTATAAAATTAATAAAAATAATCTTTAATCCCCTGAAGTTGAAAGAAATTGGATAGGATTTCTTTTGCACAGTCTGGTGTTCAAAAATGGAATTGCATTTGATGGCGATAATCAAGAACGTCATGCAATCTAAAGTTGCAGATTGTATTTCTGCCTCGCGGTGTCGAAGGGGAATCAAAACAAACTCAAGATTTGTTTTGATTACCTCAAAACTCAAGCTAAAAAAAAAAAAAAAAAAAACCTTTAGTCCAAACAATTAAAAGAAATGACTAGAAACATTAGGTTTAAAATTGTTAACAAAATGGTCTACTGTAGCTTCAATATATCTTAAATAACCAAATAAATATATTCCTTTTTTATTTCTGAATAAGAACAATTAAAAAAATGTGTACCTTTCTTTAAAAAAAAACCCAAAAAGACTAATCTGCTGCAGTTAAAACAGGACAGGATTTTCACTGTCTGAGAATATTACTGCTCCCTCTGGTGTTCAAAAATGGACTTGCAATACATTTTTAATTTTGAATAATAATCCAAAATAACGTGCATTTTCTTGTAAAAAATAAATGAGTAAATAAAAAGGATCTTTAGACCCTGAAGGTAACAGAAATTGGACAGGATTTCTTTTGAACAGTCTATGAGTATTAAAGCTCCCCCTGGTGTTCAAAAATGGACTCGCATTTGATGGCAACACGATCAAGAACACATTATCATCCCACCCGACGATACCCATCGTCCTGTTTCTCATCGTTACACTCTTAGTAAATACTTGCAAAATATAAACAATATTAGAGTAGCGCACATGGTAACAGCATCTTTTTGTTTTTAATCCCAGTCTCACTTAACAGCAGTGAGTTGTAGTCCTGGAAACAAAGTTTCTCTCCATTTTCTCCACTACTTCTGTATATATTTCTATTTCACGATTTCTGAATAACCCTAAAATAAAGCCTGCAAAATACTTCACTGTTTTTGATTTCAGGCTGCAAAAGGTTGCAACAAACAATTTTCTGGAAACTCTGGAAATGCTTGAGCTGCGCTCGCTTCGAGGAACGCTCGATAACCGCCGCGTGTTCTCACAATCCACTAACGCATCCGCAGAGACTCTACGTGGAGCACATCGCCTGTACCCAGAACATTCATTCATTCTGAACACCGCGAGCATAAAGAGAAGCGTCGACCTGTCATGGCCCCCGCGGGGGCGCTTCGAGGAATCCTGAAAAGGCCCGGCCGTGTGATCTCACCCTGATTTCTGTAGAACCAGAGCCCGTTACCGAGCATCTGTCAGAGGAAATTAGCAGCTGCATGAGGAATCAAGGAAAAAGGCTCCACTGGGAAAGAAAATAAACACCCTTCTATTAAAAAGCCTTGACGTTCGTATTGAAGGCGACTTTGATGTCATACCTCACACTGAGCAGGAAGGTGTGTGTGTGTGTGTGTGTGTGTGTGTGTGTGTGTGTGAGTGAGATCTCTCACCCCTCTGGATGCTGAAGGATGGAGATCATCAGCTCCACAGCCAGAGCTCCAGCAATCATGGACAAACCAGGGCGGCTAACGGTGCACTGCTGATCCAGAGTCCTGTCCCTGGTCGACTGAATTTGAAAAAGTAAAACTAATTATAAAATCCAGACCTAATTTTCGCCGCACTTAATAATTCATCCGATAAAATCATCCCTCATTCCTCGTATCAGCTGTTCCGGTTACTCAGCAGCATAAAACGTAACCACAGTAACAACAATCCTAATATCGAACTTTCTTAAGAAAAAACAGGAAAGTCCTTGCGACAAACATAGAATGTTCTTAAATGCAATTCTCAAAAAAACTTACGAACTTTTTCAATACAATCTTAAGAAAATCTCTACTGCTTTCTTACGTAGGCTACATTGTATTTTACAGCTCACAATACCACGCAAGACACATTTTGAATTTGTATTTGGCGTCATTTCCGTTATTTAGTTTCATCCGCTCAAAAATATTTAGTAAAACAAGAAATCGAGGTGATGGAGGAAGAAAAAGCCGACAGGAAAATACGATACTTGTGGGGTGATGGCTATCGTAAGTGGAAAACATTTGTTTTCAAGAATACCACTCGCTCTTAGAATTGTTCTTAAGAACAGAATTAAGAAAAAATCTTCAGATAATTCTTAAGAAATTGTTTGAAGAATAATTTTTCATAGCTTATTTCTTAAGAATGAAGTTACGAAAAAAGACA
Organism: Ancistrus triradiatus; assembly: GCA_025084515.1. NCBI lineage: Eukaryota > Metazoa > Chordata > Actinopteri > Siluriformes > Loricariidae > Ancistrus > Ancistrus triradiatus. The sequence goes on along the minus strand of JAJAGP010000060.1, from coordinate 290,077 downwards.
TTTAAGAAGATTTTCTTTAAGAAGACAAACGTTTTCTTAAGAAAAAACGTGAAGGTTCTTAAGACAAACATAAGAATGTTCTCAAACATAAAAACTTCTCAAATATTATCTTTAAAAACATCGTCATTGTTTCTTACGTTACATTTTACAGCTCGCGAACATTTTGAATTCGTATTTACCATTATTTCAGGAAAAACATCAAATCAAGAGTCTAAAAAATTCAGCAAACAAGAAAATCCAATACTTGTTGGGTGATCGTAAGAAGAAAACATTTTAGCACACAACGTTTTTAAGAATACCACTCGCTCTTAGAACTGTTCTTAAGAAAAGAACTATAATTCTTAAGAAGTTACTTGAAGGGTAACAATTTTTCCATAACTTTTCTTTAAGAATAAAGTTAAGAAAAAACACAGTTAAGAAGATTTTTGTCTTAAGGTTCTTAAGACAAAGATTTTTTTTTAGAATTGCATTTAGGAACATTTTTAAGAAGTTCTCAAATACAATCTTAAGAAAAGGGAAAAGAAAATAATTTAAAAAGATAATTCTTAAGAAGTGATGTGAAGAATAACGTCTTGTTGAGAACTAGTGATGAGACGGATTTCCTATTTTAATTTATTATCATTTTTAAGACTTGTGTTGGTAAAGTGAACGGACGTTGATGGGCTGGTCATTAACTGGCGTTTAGCTGTATAGTTACTCCCCTTTTTACGATGGCCAGACTTACGATATTTTGCTTTTCCGATGGAAATCCGATAGTAAACATAAATACATATTCAGCAGTCATACGTAGTAGACACAGCACACTTCTTCTTTGTGTTTATTGGTGGTTAGCAGACCAATTTATAAATGCATTACTGCCACCAGCTGGATTGGAGTGCGGAACAGGCGATTATGCACGGGAAAAAAGTTACTAGAACCTTTTCTTTTTTGATTGATTTATGTAATATATCTTAGATACCGCTTTCCCTAAGAGCCCCATCAGTGAAAAGTCATGGTGTTCTGCCCCTCCTGCACTCGGAGATCGCAGTAACCGTGACCTCGGTACTCAAAAGGAAATCTTTCTGCTTTGTTGTGATAACCCACGAGACACTCACGTCTCCAGGAGCCACGACGTCGTTGCAGAAGTAGCAGCCCAGTCGGTGGCCGGGAATGTTGGAGAACAGAGACGCTCCTGCAAACGAACAGCACAAGAGAAATGCCATTATGGTCAGAGTGTCAGCAGTAATTGAGAGATCAGAGGAGCAGCATTAGGCTCGTTAGAGACTAATTACAGAGTTCAGCTCCCTGAGGCTTTAACAGATCTGCTGATGCCTTATCTAATGCCGCACTAATAATGGTCACTCTGCTGTTTTGATTTGCCTCTGAGTGACTTTATACTAATAAGTGGATCCGAGTGACTCGCTGAGCGCTAACGGAAAGGTTACAAACAGGAAGCGGAGTATTATTGGAAAAATCGAGAACCTGGTGAGTCACTGCTGAAATAATGAGTTCAGCAAGAGAGGCAGTCTGTTTAAAATCTCTGCATCCATGATAATAGCAACATGTATGAAGGGACCGAGGGATTAAGGAAACCTTCAGCTCTTACCCGGGGCTGCAGGGGTGGAGGATGAGGAGGAGTCGGAGACAGATGATGGTGATGAAGGACTGGACTCTCCCATCTCACAGTCTTTGGGTTTCTTCAGGCCGTGTCTCATCACTACAAAGGTGTCGAAGCCCAGAGCGGCATTTACTGTAAGCTGCAACCAACAGCAGGAGGAGGAGGAGACATTAACCTACAGCTGTATGGCATGGGCAAAGAGGCGTGGCCTATGTACCTGTCTAAAGGAGGCAGGGCCCAAAACATAACTGTATAATCACCCTAATCAGTCTCAGGTAAAGAGGCGTGGCCTCTGTATCACAGGTCCATTGAGGGAGGTGTGGCCTCTTTATACATCTGTATTTATACCTCTATTAGAATACTGGAGGCGTGGCCTATGTATGTCTATTCCAATAAAAGAAAACACAGTTTTAGTGAAGGAGGCGTGGCCAGAGTAATTTATTTCAATTAAGGGGCGTGGACAGTGTACTTCTATTCCGGTAAAGGAGGCGTGGCCTGTGTACTTCTGTTTCCATAAATGAAAGTACAATCTTGGAGAAAGGAGGCATGGCCTGTGTACCTCTAACCTAATATAGGAGGTGTGGTCTGTGCACATGTGCGTCCCAGTGAAGGAGGCGGGGCCTGTGTACCTGTCCGTCTCAGTGAAGAAGGCGTGGCCTGTGACTTCATAACCGCATGTGACTGAATTCCATGGAGAAACGCATCAATAATAAAGCTGAGGACTGAGGACCAGCTAAGAGCTGAGCAGCACTTTACCTTCCTCTGACTGGCGGCGATGACGGTGGGAAGCCATCGGCTCTCTCGAGTGTCCATGAGCAAGAAGACGACGTCATGAGCCGAGATCAGAGCCTCCAGCTGCTCCACGTCTCTCTGGGCCTGAGCGAGCGTCACTTCTGAGAAGTTGACAGGATGACCAGGCATCGGGATGCTCAGGTTAAAGCCTTCAGCATTCTGAAGAGAGATTAAACAGACGGGATGGGGTTATTAATTTTTAAAATGCCGACTTCGGGCATCGGTAAAATCTGTACACACACCACCCAGTCTCAATAATTCCAAGGTTCCATCATACTTATAGTTACAGATGCTCCAAGGTCCTATATTCTTTGAGAGCCCCATACTTAAACATTCCCATTTACAACCAAGACAAATGTGCCAAAATCAGATTTTGTCAGTAATCCGACAAATTGACATGCACTTGAGTAATCAGATAATGTTAAAGCTCCGGCTTTACATGAATCCTGAAGTGCCCGCAAGGTCCCCCAGCTCAAGAAGGTACATGTGCAGGCCCGTCTGAAGTGTGCCAATAAACACCTGAATGAGTCAGAAAGTGCTTAGGAGAAGGTGCTGTGGTCAGACGAGACCAAAATCGAGCTCTTTTGCATCAACTCAACTCGCTGTGTTTGGAGAAAGAGAAATGCTGACTATGACCCCAAGAACACTATCCCCACCATCAAGCATGGAGGTGGAAACATTATGCTTTCAGGGATGTTTCTCTGCTGAGGGCACAGGACAACTTCACCGCATCGATGGGGGGATGGACGGGACCATGTGCCATAAAATCCTGAGTGAAAACCTCCTTCCCTCTGCCAGGACACTGAAAATGGGTTGTGGATCGGTCTTCCAGCATGACAATGACCCAAAACATACAGCCAAGGCAACAAAGGAGTGGCTCAAGAAGAATCACATTAAGGTCATGGAGTGGCCTAGCCAGTTCCTGGACCATAATCCCATAGAAGACCTGTGGAGGGAGCTGAAGCTTCGAGTTGCCAAGCGACAGCCTCAAAACATTAATGCTTTAGAGGAGTGGACCAAAATTTCTCCTGATATGTGCGCAACCTGGTCATCAACTACAAGAAACGTCTGAGCTGTGTGCCTGCCAACAAGGCTTTTGGCACCAAGTACTAAGCCTTATTTTGCTAGGTGGATCAAGTACTTTTTTCACTCAATGAAATGCAAATCAATTTATATACTTTATATAATGTGATTTTCTGGAATTACTTCTCAATATTCTATCGCTCACTGTTAAAATAAACCCTACCATTAAAATTATAGTGTTCATTTCCTTGTCAGTGGGCAAACTTACAAAATCAGCAAGGGATCAAATAATTATTTCCTCCACAGTATGTATGTATGTATGTATATATATAATATATATATATATATATATATATTTTTTTTTTTTTGTTTGTTTGTTTGTTTGTTTGTTTTTAATTAGTTACTTTGAGGTATAAATTTATATATGAGGTATAGCAATTTATCATCATCATCATCATCATCATCATCATCATCATTATTATTAATATTAGTTAGACTTTGCAGGACAATTAAATGGCAGCTTTTAGACCTGGTGTTCTGTGAAGCTAAAGACGTCGTTCTATTGTAAAAGCGCCACATAAATAAATAAATTTACATAATATAATTGATGCTCCCTGTTCAGATAATTGGTATTACAGCACTGCAGATGTGTGCTCGGTCCAGGTGAGCTTCCTTATCTAGTGTCTTATTATGACTGGACCTCAGTATGAAAAACACCCAATTATGTATTAAAAAACAAAAGAGAAGCATGAAAAAAAGGCTTAAAGTCAATAATGAATTGCTAACATTGCAACCGGTGTCCTCTGAGACCAAGTGTGTGTGTGTGTGTGTGTGTGTGTGTGTGTGTGTGTGTGTGTGTGTGTGTGTGTGTGTGTGCATTCATTATGGTTCAAATAAAAGAACAGTATCTAATTAGCGCGGCACACTCAGGCCCTGTGTAAAGGTAAAGTATGTAATGCTCATTAGCTGAACAGGAGGAGACGATCAATACAGGGCACATCAATAAACAATGAGCAGTGTGTAAACAAAGTACATCACTAATGCACCATGAAGGGCAGGTCACACACACACACACACACACACACACACACACACACACACACACACACACACACACACACACACACACACACACACACACACACACACACAGAGAGAAGAAAAAGAGAGAGATTCTCAGAAGATCAGCTTTAAATACACTGGTTTTACTGTATTTGTGGGGTTTTGGGTTTGTTTACAGACTGCACATGTGGCCGAGCTTTCCCTACGGTTGCCAGGTCTGCGTATTCTAAAGACTCATACTGCACAATATTGGCATTCCTAGAACGTGTCTCAGCCAATCAGATTGCAGGGTTGGCAGACGCCCTTTTCCGGACTCATAACCCAGTCCCACAAGTGTAACATACTGAGGCACCATAAAACACTACATTTGATATTAAGAGTTTCTTCTAGAAAGAATCTTCATGGCTTTTCTACAGACAGCTCACTGGGCATCAACAAAAACCAAACCTCTCCAAAAACTGCAGAGAAGTCCAGTGGAACCCAGCGACGGACTCGGCAGCACAGCAGACGTGAAAATCCTATTTATAAGAGCCAACTCTGAAGAGAAGGAAATTAAATTTCATCACCTCTCCCTCATGGCTTGTTCTCTTTCCCCCTTTTCCTATCAGTGCAGTGTGTCGCAATTATTTCAGACTGAACTCAGACTTAAGAGTCACAACATTTAAAGATTTAATAAAAATAATAATTACAACTTTTTGGAACTAAACCGAGCTCATGTAAAACCGCTTCTTCAAAACGCTGCATTCATTAAGCTGCGCTGAACTATAAATAAGAGCGTGACCACCTCGTGAGATCCCAAACCCCCTCTCTGGAGGTCAGCAATCCACATTTGTAATGTAGAGCACATTTCAATACGCTACATTACGGCAGAACTATTCCCACGTTTCATTCAGCAGAGAGAAGGGGAAATAATTCCGCATCGTCATCTTATCAGCTTACAGTAGGTTTTCCACATCTCATCATCAGGACACCTTCACACTCGGATAAGATTATCAGGGAAAACTGAACTGGAATTTTAAACATGCTGAAGAAAGGCTTCCGGAATAATTAGAGAGTCATGGAGCACAATATTTAGCTGATACGACCATCAGTAACATCTCTTTTGTTATCTTTGTATCCATGCAGTAGTCCTCAAACTAAAGGCCAGCAGGCTATTCAGATTCAACTCTCTCCATCTACTGGTGAATCCGAATTCTTTAAAAAAAAAAAGGGGGCCTGACCAGGTGCTCTCTGGGGATGACTGCCGGACTTCCCTGACCCTGCCAGGTAAAAAGATTAAAAATGCGATTACATTTTAATATAATAATAAATAATAATCATAATAATTCTAATAATAATTCCTCTTCTTAACAGTAGATATAGATATATATATATATATATATATATATATATATATATAATATATATATATATATATATATATATATATATATATATATATATATATACACACACACATACACACACACACACACACACACATACACATACACACATACACACACACCCCAATATTATTACTGCTGATGTTATTTCCAAATAATTTTTTTTATATAGAAGTAATTATTATTAACTATGACTATTATAACTATTTATAATATTATTAATATTATTGTTTTATTTCCTATTTTTAAAATTATTTTTCTTTATATCGTAATACACATTAGCAAAATACATTATTTTCTTATTATTACCATAAATATAACCATTAGTATTATGACTTTGTAATACTATTAATATTTATTATTTTTATTTATTATTAATACAGCTATATTATTAATGCCATTATTGTTTCTCATTTTCAAATCTTTTTTCTTTATTATTATTACTTCTATTATTTTTTTATTTTTTCATTTTACTACTATTTAAAGAAAAAAATATTTAAAAATAGCAATAATAATGATAATAGATGTAATAATAATAATAGTAATACTAATATACCAGTGTCAATAAAGAATAATACATATAATAGTAATATTAATACTATATTAGTAAAAAAAAGTTGTCATAATTATAATAATAATTTAAAAAAATATTTTACTACTTTACACTAATGTGTAAAGAAAAATTATGACTATTTTCTTTACTATCAATACTGATACATTATTGTTATTATTATTGCTATTTTTTCTTTATTATTATTACTTCTATTACTATTATTGCTATCAGTTTTATCATTTAAATTTCTTATTATTCATCTTCATTATGCCTCTTATTACTAATATTATTACAGTAATATTATTGCTATCATTATTTTGTATAATTTTTTATTACAATGACTGCTGCTTTTTTAAATACTATTATTACCATTATGATGTCAGTTACTATTATTAGCAGTAGAATGTGATCACAGTTAGTATTTATTAATAACAGCAGCTCCTTTTTATCTTAGGAATAGCGTGTGATGATCTAATAGATTCCTCCCCGGTGGTGCACTGGTGCAGAATTCACGCTCTCCTCACTCTCAGAGCTTCCTGTCAGTGGGGGCTGAGGAGGATGATTACTGCAGAGGTTTCTCCTCAGGCAGGAGACGAGATGGTGGCTGAACAGATGGAGTCGGACTATCAGTGGATTTTTGAGCGTTGGACGGATCAGACGACGGCGTAAAACAGCATTCCTACACAAAGCCTGGCTCCCAATCTCAGTGCCATCTCGAGTGTTCCTTCACCCTCGCTCACAAGCATTATGCATGAGGACTCATCATGCACACCGACACACAGGAAATCTCCACGTTGCTCGGCAACTGAATTACAGACCACCTAATTCATGCTCAGAAAATTGCCACGGAGTTCCAAGCGAACGGAACTTTTGGCCTTGTGTGGATTTGTGTCCCAATACTTTTGGTCACATGCAGTGCAGTTTTGTGTCCCAATACTTTTGGCCACGTGTGGTTTGTGTCCCAATACTTTTGGTCACATGCAGTGCAGTTTTGTGTCCCAATACTTTTGGCCACGTGTGGTTTGTGTCCCAATACTTTTGGCCACATGTGGTTTGTGTCCCAATACTTTTGGCCACATGTGTCCCCCAATACTTTTGGCCACATGTGTATCCCAATACTTTTGGCCACATGTGTGTCCCAATTGTCTCAAAGCAGCATTACAATTTTCGATCATCTTCTAGTATCTAGTGCCAATCCCAAACTGAGCAAGCCTAGGGCGACAGTGGCAAGGAAACTCCCTAAACGTTATAAGGAGGAAACTTTGGGAGGACCAAGAGTCAAAAGGGACCCGACCTGCTTGGGCGGTTTTGAAGCAGCGTGTGCACGCACCATAACAAACCCAGCTCATTCAAACAAGTTCGTCTTCCATCTTCTACTCTGCTATCAAACCACAGTGTCGTTTTGTTTTCATAACCTTTACATCCGGCAGTACGGATATTAATGTCATCCTGGAGGAAGCTGCTCATATATACAGCCATTATGTTCCATCCAGACCCGGATTAAAATTTCATTTTCCGGCCGTCATTCATTATTTCCTCCTCCAGTGGTGGAGAGCAGCTGGTGTGATACAGACAGCGGGGACAGGAGGGTGCAGGTACAGAGCCGCTGGGTTCTAAGGGCGCCTTTGTGCCGACGTTCAGAATCCCCTCCCATCGACAGAGACGCATTAACGAGACGCTAAACAAACATTACAGGTCCGTGTTACCGGTGTGTTAATAGCGTATTTGTAGTTTCACACGGGGGAGACAAATTACAGGCATAAACGAGCATAAAAAGCAGGACGAGCACAGATGGTGTGATATCATTAGATAAATAAGATCCTACGATGCTGTGCTGCTCTGTGTAAAGGTTTAAAATCCAGATCGACAACTATGAATTCATCTAGACAGCATTTCTAATGTCTTAGAAAGTTTCTATAGTTTCAATGAGAATTTATAAGAACACAGCCAAAAGTATTGGGACACAAACCCACACAAATCCAAAAGTATTGGGACATGCCCCCGCACAAGGCCAAAAATATTGGGACACAAACACGTGGCCAAAAGTATTGGGCCACAAACCCACATTGCATGTGGCCAAAAGTATTAGGACATGACCCCACACGTGGCCAAAAGTATTGGGACACAAACCCGCACATTACCAAAAGAATTAGGCAAAAACCGGCACAAGAGCAAAAGTATTTGGACACAAACCCACGTGTCCAAAAGTATTAGGACACAAACCCGCACAAGGCCAAAAGTATTGAGATGCACACTCACATGAGGTCAAAAGTATTAGGACACAAAGCTGCATGTGACCAAAAGTATTGGGACACAAACCCACACAAGGCCAAAAGTATTGGGACATGCCCCCGCACAAGGCCAAAAATATAGGGCCACAAACCCACACTGCATGTGGCCAAAAGTATTGGGACACAAACCCAAACATGGCCAAAAGTATTGGGACACGCACTTGCACGCAGTCAAAAGTATTAGGACACGACCCCACACGTGGCCAAAAGAATTAGGCATAAACCGACACAAGAGCAAAAGTATTTGGACACAAACCCACATGTGTCCAAAAGTATTAGGACACAAACCCGCACAAGGCCAAAAGTATTGAGCTGCACACCCACATGAGGCCAAAAGTATTAGGACACAAAGCTGCATGTGGCCAAAAGTATTGAGACACAAACTCGCACATTGCCAAGAGAATTAGGACAAAAACCGGCACAAGGGCAGAAGTATTTTGACACAAACCCACGTGGCCAAAAGTATTGAGACACAAACCCATACATGGCGACAAAAGTATTGGGACGCAAACCCACGAGACCAAAAGTATTAGGACATAAGACACATTCTTTGTACTTGTCACATTTAAAGCAGGGTTGTAGTTCCTTCAGCAAATGCAGCTCTAGTTGAAAATAAAAATCCGTCTTTTGACTCCGGACGTTGCGGCTATAAACAGCAACCAATAAGAATTTAGATCTACGAGAATTGAGATCAGGAAACAGCGTCATGTAAATAAGCTCATCAACATGTCTCACCACTCCAGGGAAGATCTTCTGTAATCTCTCCGCCGCTGCCACGGCTTTAGGTTTCCCTCCACTCAGACAGTCCTCGAACTCAAAGAGGGCCTGCCGCACCGGGTTCGAGTATGAGAGCTTGGCGTTGTCCACGAACGTGATGCGTCTCACCCCCCAACCCTACACACAGAGAGACAATAACTAATAATGGGAGTCGCACATGATAAAAAACTATCCAACTATAATCATACTGGCATGTGAAACGTCAAACGTGGAAAATCCTTTAACACTGCAGCGTCAGACGCCCGAAACATTCTTACCAGGAGCGTCCTCGCCACACTGCAGCCCAGAGTACCCGCTCCCAGTAAGAGGCACTTGGTGGACACCACCTTCTCCAGATCCAGAGAGGGTACGAGACGCCAACGCATCAGCTTCAGATTCAGATCCACCGAGGACTCTGCCAGTCTGATGTTTAAAATACACACAGATTCGAGTTAAAACACAAACACACACTGGACTGGTGCTTCTACTTTTCAGATTTGTAGTTCGGTTCACTTGGTCTGGACCAAAGCAGCAATTGATACATCTTTGTATTTTAAGTCCCGGATTGCTTAGCGCTTACACTGGCAGTCTTAATATGGAACCAAAATATGTAAACAAAAGTCAGATGAATGCTGCTCTGGGCTAAACGCGCTCAGGGGATTTCTTAATGTGCGCTGGTATTTTTACCATTTGATACCTTATAAAGAGCTCGGTCCACAGCTCCAACTGAGCAAACCTGGGGTGACAGTGGCAAGGAAAAACTCCCTAAATGTGATGAGGGAGAAACCTTATAAGAACCAAGACGCTGAGCTAAAGTACATGCCAGGTAGGTGTATATAAAAGTGGGCAATAAACTCCTCAAGCACAATAGGAAAGAGTCAGAGACCAAACTTCTGGAGCCGACTGTAAGAAAGGACTTCATAAGACGTGCACTGCATTACCTTTTCGGGTCCATCGATTCACTGAAATTGACAATTCGGGGTCCCATCGCTCCTTTTTGATTCTTTTCCCAGCCCACGCTCTTCGGACAGTCTTTGGAAGAAATAAGGGTTTATTAGTAATTGCGAGTGAAAGGTCTGGCCCGACTGACCACTGTTACAGCACATTAAAAGCCCTGATCGATTCAGCGCCTGTAGGTCAGAATGCAGTCCAAATCGAGCAGGATAAAAAACAGGCTGTTCTCAGATTGATGCAGATTAAGAGGCTGGTATCGGCTTCACCTGCAGACTTAAACACTAAACAGATCAATTCAGCTTTGATGATGAAATATCGCTGCTGATCCGCAGAGCTCTAAATAATAACACCGGAGAGAACCAACCCAAGCCTGCCATCGATCAATCAGACCCCCAGCTCTGATTTATACCCAAAGGTGCAGCTCCAGAAATAAGCTCCCGTTCTGATCTCTACATCCGAGCTGAAAGCTCACCTCAGATTTACAGAGAAAGAGAAACATCGCTTCAGGAACCTGCTTTTGTACCATGACCCTATTTCCTTGATTTGGCTTGTTATAATGTGCACAAGCACCGGAATCACGGAAGGATGATGTAGCCATTACTCTGGTTAAAATAGACTACTGGGCAATAAGCAATTCTTAAATATTATGAATGAAATGAAAACAAAGTTTACCATCTGCAATATTCCACCTGACATTTCAATTACATAAAGATTTGGATGCTTCTGGAGCAATGCTTTTTGTTTGTTGCTTTGTTTGTTGCTTTTCTGGGGGCGGTAATCGAAATCCTGTGCCAATTGCCAGGGCATACATGAAAGTATACCATGGGACAAGCTGCCAGTTCATCACTGGGTTCAGAAGGGGTTGCTGTTGCAGCTCTGTGTGTCTCTCTCTCTCTGTGTGTGTGTGTGTGTGTGTGTGTGTGTGTCTCTCTCTCTCTCTCTCTGTGTGTGTGTGTCGCGCTCTCTCTCTCTCTCTCTCTCTCTCTCTCTGTCGCTCTCTCTGTCGCTCTCTCTCTCTCTCTCTGTGTGTGTGTGTGTCGCGCTCTCTCTCTCTCTCTCTCTCTCTCTGTGTGTCGCGCTCTCTCTCTCTCTCTCTCTCTCTCTCTCTCTCTCTCTGTGTGTCGCGCTCTCTCTCTCTCTCTCTCTCT